>OX596201.1:17960667-18325369 GCA_951394215.1 Glyphodes perspectalis | reverse complement strand
AAAAGATGTTGATTTGGTGGCTTCTTTAATGCAAATGGCTGTGTTAGTGACAAAATAACAGTAAAGTTTGTTAATAAGCTAATTTGCTAATGAGAGAATAGTTCTCACTGCATTGACAAAAGTGAAATGCTAGAGTCAATGTTGATCTCATGCTCTTTACTGAGGCAACACATTTTGCGAGTAAATAATAGAGAATTGTATATTTACCTGACAATAGCAAAGCCAAAAGGAGTGATTATGAGTTTAGCAGCCAATGTATGTATTTACTAAATGGAGCATTGAAACTACTTATTCGGCATTGATGAATGAGGTGTTGATTGACTAATTAGAAGTATATTTCATCAAACAAATACTTTTGTAATTAACAGAGTTCTAAAGTTCTAGGTGTTGGTTTATGCACTTAGTCCCTAGAGTGGACCATTGTACGGTAATAGAGACAAGAGACTGTAACAAAATAGTCCTGGTCTTGACTTTTGTGTCCCCGTGTCTGTGATAAAAGGTTCAAAATTCAAATCAAAATTGCCTAGACATTAAAATAATCATAGAATTCTGTCTAGGGAGGATCATAATTTTTTGTTGATAACATAAAATAATCAATTTAAGTAAGAAAGAAAGAAAAATAATTTATTTAGTACAATTCCAAAGGACAGATCAGTGAGCCTTTCAGATTTTATATATTCTTAGTCTACATTGCTGTGTAAGCGTTTTATTAATAAGCTCAAATTCCAAACACATTTATTTTATTTACTTCTGTTTCTATGCACTTACCAAAGTCCTGTGAGGACTCGAGCATGGTCTCCACCATCATCTTGGTGAGGCCCGAGCTCAAGCAACTAAAGAAAATAAGCAAAAAAATAACTGTAAAGCTTTTGATGACAATAAAAAAAATAAAACATAGACAAATATTTACATTTAACAGGAAATAAATTATCTACATAAATGGGTGTGGGCAGTTTGCTCAGAATTAGCTCTGGTTAAGATAACATTGACACATTACAAAGTAAGTAATGGTATGTTACATAACGTGTCATGCAGGACAACACTCAACTGGGTGTGACATGCTGACAAATGCGGGTGTGATAGTCTATTGTTTAGAAAACAGGTAAAATAAACACTAGCCTTAAAAATAATATAAAATACTTTCTAAGACTGTCAAGATTCCTTTAACAGGCCTGTTGGCGAGTGGTCAGAGACCCTGGCCATGAAACTGAGGGTTGCGGGTTCAATCCTGCTAGTGGCAAATGTTTTGTGTGATCAACATAGACATTTGTACTCGAGTTGACAATTTGTATCTGTTCACCTAGTATGCATAGCACAAGCACAAGTTAGTTTGTAACTGGGGAATTGGTGTGTCAGTCTGGAGAATTTATTATTAATATTAATTATTTATTTGACAGCTTAGGGGCTAAAATCTTTAAAAACAATAAAGAAAATATAACAATATAATTAAGTACTAATAGAGCACAACCCAACCTACACTTTGATAGCCTCTATGGAATACGGTAAAAGATGACTTCAGATGACAACTAATTTAAGTACATTATTTTAGATACCATTTAATTAAAAATAAATTTTATTTATGGGATAAATAAAAAAATACACTTTACATTATCAAAACTATTTGTTTAGCAGTTGGCTTATAGGCTTGAAGTGAAGTTTATATTATCTGACAGTAAAAATGGTAAATTAGATAAAAACTATTGATAACATACATTAGATAAATAAACTACTAACTAACTAGCCATTCCAAGCAGTTGTAGTAATTAAAATGAAAATAACATTGTATTCTTATTACTGAATCCAAGCAACATTCCTCATGCATTACTAACTTAATTAAGCTAGGATATAAGTACTGGTAATTATTGGGAATAGCTAAATATAATAAGTAATACCTTTTTTTAATTTGCTATGTTACAAATATTACCAAGGCATTTAGTTCTAGCATAGTATATTTTTTTAAATATGTATCATACATAGAGATATCAAGTGCCAAAGTACACTTCTTATCTGTTGTTAAATGTTAGAAACAATAATTAAACTTCCACTTAGAATCTAATTGATTTCATAAAAAGCATAGTAAACAATAGCTTAACCCAGCCAGGCCAGTTCTAATCAATTTCCGCGTTGAGATAAAGTGCAATATGTACTTTCAAGATTAAGGTTGTTGTAACGTATTTTGTATCTGGTTACAGATCGATACTTCACTTTTATCGGCGACTCTGAAATCACGGCATTGAAAATCGGCGATAGTAAGTGATAACAAGCAAGAATGTGCAGCAATGCTGAAAGCTCGCGCGGCGCGGCCGGCGTCGATGACCTCGCCAGCGCCAGCCGCGATCCTCGCACCTAACTGTACCGCGGCTTCGCTCACAAACGCATCTTCGCGCTGCCACCACAATAAACACCCCAAAGTCGACTCATATGATTGCATTAACTTCCCTTGCACGCTATAATCATACAAAGACTAAACTGTACGTTACCTGTTAAAAATCCATCGAATAACAATGATTCGCAGACACTAGTACAGTTTTCACTTCGATCCCATGCCACGAAAATGAAAGTACTGACACCGATAAACTATAACAACACGTCAGACTATTGTTGAAGACAACACACAATGTAAAATCACTGCCGCTTTACAGAAAACACCCTGGAACACCAGTATAGCGGCCGATCACTCGTATCGATTTGTTTCACATGCCACACAGATGTTACCCGTTCATTATACACGCGGAATATACATAGAACGAATTCACTTAACGTCTTTAATCAGTCTTTAACCATCAAATAAACGTAAATATTGATATTTAAAATATTTGTAAATCCGATTAACGCAAAACACAACCGAACGATGACAGAAATCAGTTGACTGAAGAAAAAACGAACGAGTACTTGAAGTTTTGAATGGAATGAAGAGTGTACGTAACTGAATGAACGGTCAACCATATTTATATGATTGAATGACTTTGTTTAATAATTCTTATAATTAATTCTAACGTTTCTTAAATATGCATTTGCTTTATTAGAAAAGAAATGTTAATAATCAGTGTTATATTATTTAAGTACATAACATCTTTTATTTAAATATGCTCAGCGGTTAACGGAACGTAATAAATATTGTACACTTAAGTGCTATCTAGCGAAAATAATACAAATTAAGTATGTAGACTGTGAAGGCGTTCGACTCTGATTTCATAAAGTTATTACAATGTATCACTAGATGGCGCTTCACCGGAATTATTACCAATTATTATTAGATCAACAAAAAAAAAAGATGTTCATTTTATCATATCTGTGTGGATTATTTTTTTATTAAATAAACGATAATATGCGCTTTTTTTTACTAGATTAAATAAATAAACGAGTAGTTTCAAAACATATTATTTAACGACAAACAAAGGCGGTTAAATATGTAAGCCACCCAAGTGTTTTGATGGGCTCTCGAGCTACAAGCTCCGCAGGCGGTTCCCCATAATATTCTCATTTGCGAGAATTTACGATAGTGTACCTAATTTATTGGTGACCCAGTTTAAACACATTCGACACGACCACTCTCGTGCTTCATAGGATGCGTTTGAGAAAGAAGCCACGCAGAAAAGTTAGAGGACTGCTTACCTATAATAATGTACTTAGTTTCAAACTAATTATGAGAATTTGTTGATATGTGTAAATTGTTGTTTTATGTTGTGCCTCGACGATTTCTACTATGCATGTTAATTAAAATTATATTTTATTTATTTTATAACAAAAAATGGCCGAATTAACCGAATATAAAAGTTAGTCGAGATAAATTTTGGTAAAATATCCCATTAAACCAAATTCCCGGATTAAGTTATGACTTATTTGGTTTTAAATTACCATTAATTACTTCAGTACAATTATACACCTTATATTTACTTGGTGTAGCTATAGTCAAGTTGTTTAAGTACCGATCAAGGGGAAGGTGGTTTATTTATAACTTAGACCAATATTTAACCGCGTAGGCGCACTGTTCGCCCAATATTCGTTCGCTTTATCTCGCGGGCTCGCATAATAATTAATGGGCATTGTCGTATTTGTTTCAACCAAGTTGGGAAATTGGTTGAACATTCATCTGTGAAATGAATATATACTCAAGCACCTAAAACGGTAGCTTGCAATTTATAAATAAATTACTATAAATTACTTTTTGTATACTTGTGGTATTACAAATATATATTTAAATTACTATATAATATATATAATACTTTCAGTTATCGTTTACTTTTTTTATTACAAAGAACTCTCCTGACATATACATACATATATATATCATCTCGCCCGTAATCCGAAAAGGGGTAGACGGAGTCAAAGGGGCGGATAGCCCCCTTAATCACATTAAGCCAAAAAATAAAAACTTGGCTGCGTTAGACGAAAAGCTGTGAAAAAGTACCTAGTGACAAGTGGCTAGCTTGTCCTCCTACACAATCATCTAAAACCCGATATACCTACCAACTATTAGTCGCTTTTTACGACATGCTAGGCAGAAAACGCCGTTAGTACATGCTTTTAAAGTCCCAGACCAACATGTGACACTCCTTCATGCTTCAAAATGTATATATGTACTACAAAATGGACCCATATTCCTGAACATGAGAAACCAGTGTTTTAAACCATTATTTATTCATTGTTAGACTGGCTCAATGGCGCATTCGGTAGTGACCCTGCCCCATTCGCCAAGAATTGTGGGTTCCTTCCCCATCCAGGACAAATATTCGCGCGATGAATAGATACTTGTGTTTGTTCTGTCTCTGGGTGTTAATATCTAATATTTAAGTATATATATTTGTAATACAACTATTGTTTCTGATATCCGTAACACAAGTGCTTAAGCTACTTCCTTGGAATCAGATCAATGTATGTGATGTAGTCGGGTAAATATCTGAATATTTATTTATTAGGTATAACCAGTAAGCTAAGCGTTCACAGGGCTCTATGGATGGATTTGCAACACTAGATTACCTACTCATGAAGCGAAGCTGTCCGGAACACTACCAATTTAGATGTGTCGGTATTCTGTAACACGATACATATCCTGTTACAGCGTGGCCATATTACCACTGAATGGCGGTTTTGAAATGTTAGTAGGTACCTAGTCATAGAAGTTAATGGTTAATAGACATACAGTGTCAGGATCGTAGCAAATGGAAGGTTGTGATGTCTGCCTACTCTGCCATGAGAAAAAAGCGTGACATTATGTATGTACTATGTATGGTTAGTTGTAAGACAAGAAGGAATGGTTTGGTCCTTAGGCACTTGATCAAAACCGTGCTTTCTTTTCGATTTGTCTTGTGGCTATTGTAAACTCTTCTAGACTTTTAGCGTCAGTCTTATAACTTTTCTTTTTTTAAAAGTACAAAGTAATGTGAAGTAGTAGATAAATTATACTCACTATGGTCTAATAGACCGGTATTAAACTGAAATAAATAAATAAATATCCCGACAACATCACTCATTGATCTGACTTCGAGGTAAGTAGCTTAAGCACTGGTGTTACGGCTATCAGAATCAACAGTGGTATTACAAATATATACTTATTACAAATACATATATACTTAAATATTGGTTAGTAACACATAAACACAGTACAAACACAAGTATTTATCACACGTATGTTTGTCCTGGGTGGGGATCGAACCCACAACTCTTGGCGCATAGAGCGGGGTCACTACCAAATGCGCCATCGAGCCAGTCAATATTATTTCATCCAGCTAATGGGCAAATTAATAATAAATTTAAAATTTGGTTTGGTCCGGGTTTATTCATTAGGGTCTAGTGAAATTACCAATTATGAATAAATTAAAAGGCTTTCAGCCGTACGGAGCGGCCGCCATATTTCAATTTCGATTCATCCAAGTCTAGAACCCCGCAGCCCATTTGATAACCTAGTCGATTGCATTAGTCTCGTCACCATCGAGCTCCTACAAAAGCCTCGATCACACGCGATAGTCCTTACTATACTATGTAATATTTTAAATGAAAAAGTATATATTCTCTTTATCCGTCACGATTTTACGCCTAAACTACTTAACTGAAAACAATGAGTTCAGCACGCAGAAAAAGAACGTAAGTAGGCTGCTTTTAATTCCGAAAAAAATTACAGATCCCACAGGTCCCACAATAGAGACCGAATTCCAGGCGGGCGGCGGCGGAGCAAAGGCTATATCGGAAATCTAAATTTACAGCCCTTTTCGAGTTTCGAGCCCTTAATCATGGCTGCAGTGTCCGCGTCCCCGACCTTGTTACGGAGAAAAATGTGCAATCAGTCGCGCGGCGCACGGCGCATTAGCATACGGGGTCGAGATTGTTCCCATACATACGCGCACCGACGCGACGGATATCTGATAGTGCGAGTGAACTATGCTCCTAATTCGGTCAGTTGGACGCGTACTAGTTCTCGTCGATAGAGTATTGGCTCTTATCTCTCTTAAGAGCAACAAGAGCAAAAACCTGTTGACAAGTGAAACAGCCAGTCGGTTGTGTCGATACACAGTGTCGGTAATAGGAGCGACGTCTATGCTGACGCTACTAAACGTTTTACATTATATAACACAAATTAGGACAGGAGTGAATGAATATAGTTGGGATGTGAACACATAAAAATATTAAAGAAATTGTCTCACAACAATTACCTAGTCTATATTCGTCTTTTGTGGTGACACATTTTAAAGTTAACTCACTGAAAATGATTGTATTGTCCCGTTCATACAAAGAGAGTCAAAACATAGTATATTTGGAGTTGCCACACATTCGCAACATCCGTATAAGACGTGTATACAAAAATATGAGTATAAGTAAGTTCCTAAAGACCGATATGAACGTTCAGTGTAAAGTAAGTTATTTAATAAGTTACCAGATAAAGTAATTCAAATGCCCGTTCATAAATTCAAATCACATATGAAAACATTTCTCATGAAAAAGGGCTATTATAGAATTGAAGATTTTTTAAATGACAGGAATCTGCAGTCTGCGCTCTAATTCTTGCATGGTCTACTCTACTATTGTAATGTAGAAGTAGATATTAAGTAGCATTGTTATTGTATACATGGCGATTTAAAAGAGTAACTACCGAGTTTCTTGCCGGTTCTTCTCAGTGGAATCAACGTTCCGAACCTTTCGGTAGAATATTTATTTTGTATTATTATGACTATTCATAAGTGCTTTTGTGGAGCCTATGAATAAAGATATTTTTATTTCTTTTTCTATTAAAGAAACAGTTCTTCTAGTTCAGCGATCAACCACGAGACTAAAACTTCCTATACCGGTACATATATATTTATTTCGGGAATAAACTCGCGTAGGTAACAAACAGCAGTTTGTAACAATGCCCCTGTCGGCCCTTAAAGGGGGTTGATTACGTCGGCAGCCGCGGCTCGTTCCAAGGACAGAAAGATACACAATTCACTTCACCTCTTTACACGCCTGTGCATACGAAACCCCAAACTTTAAATTACAGATTTCACTGGTCGCCTTTAACCCGCTGCAATTAGCGTTGAGTATTTAAATGAAGACAAAATGCAAATCATTTTTGTGATTCTTTATATTAATATTATTTTTTTTAAAAGCCAGACATTTAATGAAATGATACCATCAATATATATATAAAATCAATGCCACTTTTCGTTGTCATTTTATAACTCAAGAACGGGCTCACCTGTCCAAACCAAATGTTTAGGCTTTGTTCGGACTATTTAGTAGATGGTTTATGTGAAGTTTGCACAAAATCGGTAGAGCGGGCCTTCATTTATCACATTTTTTGTAACGAATGAATTCAATAAATGGCGGATCATTTTGTTAATAGGGATTTTGCTGTCAAATTGAAACTTTTATTTAATATTTCACTTTATACGTAGCGAAGCACGTACCGGACCGCTAGTACTTTATAATAATGCTGTTAGAAGATAAAACAGCAGGCTTAATGACATTGTGAGCATGGTATCTATAGCAATTGGGTAAGTAACATTATGTAGGTATTTGTTTGTAGCCTTTTGTTTTTATTAATTAAGTTTGTTTACCTAAAGTACTGTGCTGCTCCGAACATTGTACGCACATAACTTGTTTAAATGTTTATCTAGTTAATCTTTTTTTAAAATAATTCCAGTAAATTCTTAAAATAATAATTTTCGTAAAATCTGTGATTTAGCTTCGTACTAGCCATACGCCATTTTCCAAGCGGCGTAGGCACAAAGAGCCGACCGCCATGCGGCACGGTCCTTACCACAGAACATAGAAAACCTCTTATTTATGTTCTGTGATGCTTACAAACCCCAGTAGTTTCTTTAGCATTAATGTAATAATTGTACAGAATTCCTTATTTCGAAAATAATTAAGCTAAGATTAGTCCTTTGAATAATATATCTTCGTAACATGCCTAATCAAATGTCCCTAATAATAAGACAATTCGAAATAAAAAATAATCGTTCCCCTGGCGTATTCATCAGATCGGCCGCACCTGGCGGCATGAATATTACATTAGCGGTGTATCAATTTGCGAGCACCTAACGATAATAACGGCCAATCGACTGGGCTGCGGGCCCGGCGCGGCCCGCAGCGGCCCGCGGTAGAGATGAGGATGTGAGCGGTAGTTGTGACTGCGGGACGAAGTTGAAACATTTAGGATTGGGGTTCCGAACCTCGATTTTTAAGCTGAATGATTTAGCGAAGATAACACTGAAAAGATAGTGAGTTTTTTTTGGTATTTATAAGCTCAAAATTAAATATCTATGAATTCTGTGATATTATAAACATTTATAAATTGGTTAAATTCCAGGCAGACGTTGCGAGTAACAACTATATATAAATAACAATAATAATAAATAATAAATATCCGACTCTATCACATACGTTGATCTGACTCCGAGGTAAGTAGCTTAAGCACTTGTGTTACGAATATCAGAATCAACAGTGGTATTACAAATATTTACTTAAATATTGGATATTAACACCCAGATAGAACAAACACATATTAATCACACGATTGTTTGTCCTGGGTGGGGATTGAACCCACAACTCTTGGCGCATGGGGCAGTTTCACTACCGAATGCGCCATCGAGCCAGTCAAATATACGAGCAGGTATGTTAAAGTTCTCCTCTGTATTAGACAGGAGAACTTTATATTATCATTAAAAGGTAGCCTTACGGATTTATAAGCACTCTGTGGCGTCACCTGTCTACTACGCTATCGTTCCATTAAACATACATGAATGTTAAACATTCGACAACGCGCTCAAGAAAAAAAAAATGTCCACACAACATATAGCTCAGCGGAAGTACTTCCACTTTTATTGCGAACGTGTATTATCGTACCATTCTATGTCCCCAAATAACATAACTCGGGACACGGTATGTCAAGTGTACAAGCCGGGACACGCAACGTCGCCGCCAGTCGCACTATCGCCTGAATGCGCGATCAGCCAGTCCGCTTTGTTCCCGGGTTATCGAGTATTTGTTCCCGGTTACCGAGTGTTTGTCGACTCCTTTACTATTGTTCACGATTTACCGAAGGCCCGTCTCACATGTCAAAGTTAAATTTGACTGTTAAAATAATCCAGTGACAGCCGGTAAGACATAGACATGTAGAATAATGAATTAACAAAATTCAACAATAATAATAATACTATTTCTATTCTTAGTGCTCCACGTGTTAAGTCTCACTTGTCACCTGGTTGACATGCTTTGTCGACTACCGATCTGACCTTTGTAACGCGTAGATAGTGGAACCAGACAAATTTGGAGTATGTTTACACATTTACAGGGTTTGAACCCTTACTCCTTGTATATGAGGCGTCCTTACTATTGAGCTACTATCATTCTGCACTGCTTGTTCACTCGAATAAAAAAGTTTCTGACCTTATTGTTTAAATAAACTTATGAGGAAATATAATGAAACGCAGTAAGGTTGGACAACAACTGACAGTTTATTTCTTTTTTTTTTTTTTTTACATTTTGTTATTAATTCTAACACCCCCACTTAACAAAATAATAGGTGCATACATTTACCACACTATACCCATCAAATCTCAATATACATTCACATAATATATTTTCTAACAAACTAGAAACAAATCACTTTTTATCAAATAAACCATACATTCCTAAAAAATTATAATGTTTCGTTTTACATAAACCCTTTGTTAATAGATCTGCAGGCATATCTGAAGTGGCCAAATATTTAATCTTTACAATTCCACTAGCAACTTTTTCTCTACAAAAATGATACCGCACATCGATATGTTTGGATCTCTTATGATGAATAGGATTGGCTGACAATTTATGTGCTGACTGATTGTCATTAAATATAGGTATAGGATAAGTTTCATTTGTTAATTCAAATAACAAATTTCGTAGGTATACAGCTTCTTTGCAACTATCCGAAATGCCCATATATTCGGCTTCCGTACTGGACAATGCTACAGTGACCTGTTTCTTGGTTTCCCAAGAGATTGCACAATTTGACAGCCGGAAAAAATATCCAGTATAGGATCTCCGATCAATTACATTGCTGGCCCAGTCTGCATCTACAAAAGCTTCTAACTGACTATTACCACTAGCTGAAAAATTTAAACTGAAAGATTTAGTTCTCTTTAAGTATTTTAGAACTCTCTTTGCGTAGGCCCAATGTTCCTCATTAAAACAGTTGTTAAACTGGCTCAAGAAATTTACAGAAAATACAATATCGGGACGTGTGAGCACAGCTACATACATAAGTGAACCAATAAGTTTCTGATAAGGTAATCTTTTGTCACATTTCTCACTTTTAGTTAAATTCAGTCTAGGTTCAATTGGTGTCTCTGCGGACTTACAATCAGAAATATTAAATTTTAACAACAATTCTTCAATATAACTTTCTTGGTCTAAAGTTATAGTACCATTCTCTTTATCTACAACCACTCTCATACCTAAACAATTTTTAATACAACCTAAATCTTTTATTCTAAATTTTGATGACAAACTTTCTTTTAACAAAATTGTTTCTTTTTCATTATTACAAAACACAAAGAAATCGTCAACATACAATGCAATAATGATCTTTACATCTTTATACATTTTTGTAAACAGACATGGTTCCAATTTAGATTTTGTATAACCCAAGGATTGCAACAATTCATCAACCCGTTGATACCAAGCTCTTGATGATTGTTTTAGGCCATAAATGGCACGTTTCAATCGCAAAACTTTATTTACATCAATATTGCTACTCTGAAAACCTGGTGGTTTCATCATATACACATTTTCATTTAAGAAACCATTCAAAAAAGCTGTGTCAACATCTAAATGACAAATATTCAAACTAAGCTTAACTGCTAAAGCAAATAACAATCTCATAGTGGAATGCCTAACAACAGGTGAAAAACATTCATCAAAATCAATTCCTGGCCTTTGGGTGAAGCCCTTAGCAACCAACCTGGCTCTAAATCTGACTTTATTATCATTATCAAGTTTCCGCTTAAAAACCCATTTACATTGTACAATTGTGCCACTGGGTGGAATATCAACTAATTCCCAAGCGTCATTATCTTCAAATGATTTGAACTCACTTTGCATGGCTAATTTCCACTGTTCACTTTCTGGTCCATTTAACGCTTCATTTAGCGATATTTCACAAGCACTTATTTCACTGGTTTCACTTACACACACACTACTAAAACCATACCGATCAGTTTGCTTGCAGATTCGCTTTGCAGGTTTCTCAACTGGAACCTCGGTGAAGACATGTGACCTCTTACAGGCTCTGCAGGTTCAGCCCCCTGCATGTCTGTAGAGTCTTCAAAATCCTCTTCATCAGTACTAAAACTTTCTCCTTTGGGGTTCAGTGCTTCTCTCTGCTCCTGATTTTCGAGTTCTCTTGTGTGCTTCATGTCCCCCACTTCTTGGGTACATTCTTCTCTTTCTTCCTTCGTTGGAAAGATGTCATCAGTGCCCTCACTAATGTCAAAGTGTATCTCATCTTGTTTCTGTTTCATCCCCTCCTCAATCACAACAATATCTCTTGCTATGGTGATGCTGTTATTGTTGGGATTGTAAACTCGATAACCTTTTACATTGTTTGAGTACCCAACAAGAATACACTGAGTTGCTTTTCTGTCCAATTTCAACCTTTTTTCTTTTGGTATGTGTACCATGACCTTGCTTCCAAAGATACGCAGATTACTGACATCAGGTTTAGCTCCAGTCCAGACCTCCATAGGCGTTTTGTTGTTCAATCCTGATGCAATTGACCTGTTTCGTAAATAAACAGCAGTGTTCACTGCTTCTGCCCAGAAACGCTTAGGCAATCCTGCATCGAACAACAAACATCTTGCTTTTTCAATCACTGTACGGTTAAACCGTTCACAGAGACCATTCTGCTCTGGTGTGTATGGACAGGTTTTTTGAT
This sequence comes from Glyphodes perspectalis, assembly GCA_951394215.1. NCBI lineage: Eukaryota > Metazoa > Arthropoda > Insecta > Lepidoptera > Crambidae > Glyphodes > Glyphodes perspectalis. The sequence continues at coordinate 18,312,975 of OX596201.1, read as the reverse complement.
GGACAATTCCAGCAAGTTGCAAGAATTTTTCAAATTCCTTACTGCAGAATTCTGTACCATTATCTGTCCTGAACACTTTCAGTTTCCTGCCTGTCTGATTTTCCACTAATGTTTTGAATATCTTGAACTGCGAGAATACTTCATTCTTTGTCTTTAGAAAATATACAAATGCCATTCGACTGTAGTCATCAACGAATAACAAGAAGTATTTCTTCCCTCCCATTGATCTGGCTTCCATAGGCCCACAAACATCTGCGTGTACAACCTCGAGAAGCTCTTTGCCTCTGTTGCCAACGTGACTGAATGGCAACCTGGCCTGCTTGCCCTCGCAGCACACAATACAGTTTGTTTTACTGACCTGAGCCTTGTCCGAGTATGACATTCCTTTTACAGCACTATCCCTCATAACATTGAGGTCTTTGCTGTTCAAATGACCAAATCTTCTATGCCACATACTCCCGGACACTGAAGTCAATAAACAATCTACTTGCTTGATTCTCAGCTTATAAACGCCTCCAACCAAATCTGCAGTTGCTACAAGTTCACTATTTTGGTTATAAATATAACAGTGTTCCGCATCAAATGTCACTGTGTTTCCTTTGTTAATTAACCGGCTGACAGATAACAAATTCGTAGCCAAGTTTGGCACATATAACACTCCCATCACTGTGTTCTCGTGCTCAGTACCTCCAACAACTGTAGTTATTTGTACATCTCCACAGCCTTTAACCGGAATTTTCGTCTTATCAGCGATGACAATCTCTTGCACTTGGTGTTGATTTGTTATGTTCAACAACCAGTCTTGTTTAGACGTTAAATGGCAGCTGGCACCGCTGTCGACGTACCAATCCGTTTGATTGAAGTTACCGCTAAGAAACACTGCACTGAATGCATTAGATTCTTTGCTTTTTGGGGTATTATTACATTTATTCTTGAAGTGCCCAAACTGTTTGCATTTGAAACACTTGACATTTGTTTTGACATTTGGCGATGACGTTTGTCTATGCGCGTGCGTTTGGTTTTTTTCTTTGTAATGCCAACCTTTCGTTGCAAACGCATTCTGTGTAGAACTCGTACCAACTTCACTTCCGTCCTCCATATCCAGTAACTTTGATTTAATGGCGTCAGCTGTCAACTCAATACCTGAATGTTCAACCGCCATAATCATTGGTTCAAATTTTTCAGGCAATCCTGCTAACAACAAAGAGCCGACCCATTCGTCGCTAATCTTGAATCCTGTGTTATTCAATCGCTGACTCGTTTCTAACAATGAAGTCACATATTGAGACATTGATTCACAATTGTCTCGACGTATTGATATGAGGTTCCGAAGCAATCCGATGCGCCGCGTGTAGCCATTATCATCAAATAGCTTTTTTAGCTTCTGCCACAATCCCATTGCTGTTGATTCACACTTTATATGCACGAATAAACTGGGATCTATAGTTAAAACTATTCTGGCTTTTGCTTTTGCGTCGTTTGGATCGCCGCCGGTCGTGATGCACTGTTGCATGCCTTCCAACACGAGGTAGTTCTCCACAGCAAACGCCCAATCTTCATAATTTTCTCTGCCTCTTAGCTTTGCAATACTTGCAATAAGATTTGACGACATTTTTGCACTATATTTCACCAAAATTACTGTAACACGCGTAAAAAGCCCATAACCTATAATGAAACGCAGAAGGTTGGACAACAACTGACAGTTTATTTCTTTTTTTTTTTTTTTTTACATTTTGTTATTAATTCTAACAGGAAAAGAGTTAGCATTTAGAAAAATGTGCTTTTCTTCACTCACCCGTTAAACGTTTAGCCTAGCCTCCTAGAAAAGATTGCTGTTAGTTAATAGGAACGTTTATTAGTTGCCTCCACGGTAATTATTTCCGTCTGTCTGTGTTGGGCCTTACCGACCTCGCCCGCGTCACCCGCGCCCTCATCACCCGCGCCCGCATCATCCGCGCCCGCGTCACCCGCGCCCGCATCACCCGCACCCGCGTCGCCCGCACCCGCGTCACCCGCACCCGCGTCGCCCGCGCCCGTTCTGAACGTATGCCTTTGTCGCCTCTTTGTCTCCCCTTTCTGCAAATTCCGTCGCGCAAAGGAAATTCGCTGTGATTTCATAGCAGGTGAATAAATTAGAGGGTTCTGTTTTGTTCGGGTGGTATTGGGTCTGATTGGGTGTGCAGGTATAGGGATAATGTGTGTTGTTTGATTAAAGTCAAATTTTGTGTGTGTCTATATTAATATGGAGCTAGGTGACGGTGTCTAGTGACATAGTAAAATGATGGTGTACTGCACGGACTAGTAAAAAAAAAGGACTTCGCGCCAATAACTAGACGTTGAAGCTCCTCAGGTACCCCAACTTGACACGCAACTTACGTCACACACTGACATAATAAGCGCTCCAAATGACAGATATCCGATATCTGGTATCCATAGGTATCTCACTCACGCATGCATAAACGTAGCTTCACGCTGTAGTATGACAGATTGGAGTCCTTCTTTTTTTACTAGTCCGTGGTTTATAATAAAAATATACTAAAACTGCTTATATAGAGATAACTGTTTTTTATGGTATAGTACCTAATATAACGTTAAGGCAAATTGTATTGCCTTCCTTGAACAAGATCAGCGAAGTGAACGAATATACTTACACGTGTATAAGTATATGTATGAGTATATTGCATTGCATTAATGTTTATGAAGAACATCTTCGGAGGAACTATTTGATTACTTCCCGCACCAACCAAAAATTCCACTCTTACCATCTCGATGGTTGGCGATCCACCACCGTGCGTTTTTTACGGAACTTCCAGCAGCGGGATTTCCGAGCGGATACGATTTTTACCTGTAGAAAACAGCCTACAAATTCAACGGCCGGCAACGCACTTGCGATTCCCTTGGTATTGCAGGTGTCCAAGAGCTAAGGTGATCACTTACCATCAGGTGACTTTTATGCTCGTATGCCTCCTCTTATATATAAAAAGAAGGCTTCTGTAACACGGAGAATGGATAACGCGATTAATTATTAGCCACATTTTCGAGTTGCGAGAAGTAACCTTAAGAGAAGGGTTTAATATGACAGACCTGTTGGTCGAGTGGTCAGAGACCCTGGCCACGAAACAAAGGGTCGCGGGTTCGAATCCCGCTTGAGGCAAATGTTTCATGCGATAAACATGGACGGACATTTGTACCCGAGTTACAAATGTATTTATGTATGTCTATCCGTTTACCTATTATACATAGCAAGCTTATCGGCTTAGTTTGAAACTAGGAAATTGGTATTTCAGTCTAGAGGATTTATTATTATTAATATTATGTAAGTTTATCAATGCAGACACCACAATAAAAATGTAGAAAGCAATATAGGATTTAATTCACTTGAAAAGTCACCGTCGCAAATATATCTCTACAAGAAGGATTTATTAATATTTGAAACATTTTATAATTATATTACGTTGTTTGAAAATTACCTAAACGTGGGATCGGTAAAATTAATTATATCCTAATTATGGGGTGAAATTGAATATACTCCGTCAAATAAATGTTCATTATATTCCTTATGATATTATGTTATTGTTTTCACGTTATATACAACTATAACATTATATTCGTAGCGTAATCATAGATTTAGGATGTACAAGATACACATAGACGGCTCGGAGACATGACCAAAATAAATGTAAGCATGTGTTGGTTGACGTCTATGTGTGAGTTAAAAATAGTGTTGTCAAAGACGCACTTTCACATTATCGACTGATTCCATAGATTTAGAATTTTTTGACTACGCAAAAGATACATAAAGCGTGGGAGCGAGAAATCCTGCTGAAATACAAACCGCCCGAGAGGAAAAGAGACAGCGAATGAAGTACCTATATGTCAATGTTTTTGCGAGTAAGAGGCCATAGCGTCCCGGTCTATTCTACGTTGCAGTGAAATTTGTGCATTTATGTATTAAACCTTGGATTATAATCGAGAATATTAAATGTGCAATTGAGGTGACTTGTTCTGTACGTGATTGTGAGGTTACACGACGGAATAATTCGAATAAATACACTTTTAACAGGTAAATACGATTTTATCATTAGATTTTTTCAAACCATATTTTGTCAAATTGTTGCTAGTAATCAGTTTAGAAAAATATGTTTACAATAGTATATTGATTATAATTGATCTATCTAAGTATACATCGTGATTATAAACAGAATTGGGGAAAATATTGTGTAAAATTGTAAATAGTTTGGTTACGCTAGTGCTTGACAAAGCGGTGACGTCACGAGTATCGATAAAAACTTATCGTCTTTTAGCGACATCATGACATGAATACAAAGTTATTTAGCCAAGTTATGTTAAAATATAATTATATTCACATTGGGAACTCATAATCTCCGTAAATTTGTTAGTTAACTAACTGATAATTTTTCTAGGTTTTTCAAGCAACCCAGCATTGTGTAAAAAGTGGATACGGACTATAGACAAACCAGATTGGACTCCCAGTAAGAACTCCACTATCTGCAGCAAACATTATGACGGCAAATGACGGCAGCAAAAAATTTGTTGCACTACATATTATTTTTAAATAACTAAATGACACCAAATTAAGAGTTGCTAATATATTATTTGTTCTATTTCATTCCATCATACAAAGCAAAAGTCATATCTTTTTGTCTTAGTATAAATCATAGAACATATTTCTATTTTTTAATTTCTTACACGCTGAATACCTATACGAAGAATTTTACCATCTCATTGTTTATAGAACTGCTTAGAATGAGATTTCTTACCGACTAATTCCAATTTACCTAATATATACAACTACTGATTTCAGTCAATGCCATAAATAATTAATCAAAAGTATAAAAAAGTGTTTTAAATACCTATACTATTACTAGGTATACAACTGAATCAGTCGATAATGTGAAAGTGCGTCTTTGACAACACTATTTTTAACCCACACATAGACGTCAACCAACACATGCTTAAATTTATTTTGGTCATGTCTCCGAGCCGTCATTGTGTATCTTGTACATCCTAAATCTATGACTGATTCAGTTGTATACTAATAATATAGGTATTTAAAACGCTTTTTTATACTTTTAATTAATTATTTATGGCATTGACTGAAATCAGTAGTTGTATATATTAGGTAAATTGGAATTAGTCGGTAAGAAATCTTCGTAAAATTCTTCGTATATTCAGCGTGTAAAAAATTAAAAAAATAGAAATATGTTCTATGATTTATACTAAGACAAAAAGATATGACTTTTGCTTTGATTGATGGAATGAAATGAAACAAATAATATATTAGCAACTTTTAATTTGGTGTCATTTAGTTATTTAAAAATAATATGTAGTGCAACAAATTTTTAGCTGCCGTCATTTGCCGTCAAAATGTTTGCTACAGATAGTGGAGTTCTTACTGGGAGTCCAATCTGGTCTGTCTATAGTCCGCATCCACTTTTTACACAATGCTGGGTTGCTTGGAAACCTAGAAAAAATATCAGTTACTTAACTAACAAATTTACGGAGATAATGAGGTTCCAATGTGAATATAGCGACATCATGACTTTGTATTCATGTCATGATGTCGCTAAAAGACGATTAAGTTTTTATCGATACTCGTGACGTCACCGCTTTGTCAAGCTTTAGCGTAACCGAACTATTTACTATTTTACACAATATTTTCTCCAATTCTGATTATAATCACGATGTTTACTTAGAAAGATAAATTATAATCAATAAACTATTGTAAACATATTTTTCTAAACTGATTACTAGCAACAATTTGACAAAATATGGTTTGAAAAAATCTAATGATAAAATCGTATTTACCTGTGAAAAGTGTATTTATTCGGATTATTCCGTCGTGTAACCTCACAATCACCTACAGAAAAAGTCACCTCAATTGCACATTTAATATTCTCGATTATAATCCAAGGTTTAATACATAAATGCACAAATTTCACTGCGACGTAGAATAGACCGGGACGCTAAGGCCTCTTACTCGCAAAAACATTGACATATAGGTACTTCATTCGCTGTCTCTTTTTCTCTCGGGCGGTTTGTATTTCAGCAGGATTTCTCGCTCCCACGCTTTATGTATCTTTTGCGTAGTCAAAAAATTCTAAATCTATGAGCGTAATAAATCTCCCGTGCCAACGTGAGGCTTTCTTAGACAATGATCTAAAAATATCTTTATTGCATTGAAGCGATTTTCATCTGGGAACCAGTCAAATTGTGTTAACGTTATATATATATGTCTATAGTTATTTAAACAAATAAATAAGAGGGAACGCATAGTTTTTTTCTTATGGGGTTCATATGCCGTATTAGGTGCCCGTCGAGATTTTGGAGCCAATACCGAAGTTCCAATAGAAAGATTTAGAAATCATTATGCGAACCTAAATAGCAAGGCGATTACCGCACCCGAAGGCCATATTTAAAACATTAACATAAATGGTGCGCCCGTCCATTAGTCTCGTTAAAGAGCCAAGCTTATTGGTCATCGCGGTTGCTAAGATTACCTACACTCTTAATAAGAATAGGGTTTTCGGGGCAAAGGGTTGGAATTTGGGATTACGCAACTACTGGTTTATCTGAGGGCGAGGAGATAAGATAATTTATAGCCGAGGGCTACTCCCACAACGGAATAAATAAAAGTGAGTTATCTCCACCTTGAACTCCAAGTCCTGTGACGATGAATACCTACTACTCATATAGTAATACTATGGCGTTAATGTGTCCAATGTTCTATATACAATTGTGTGTTGTGTATATAAGGTAATTTTTAGTACTTTAGAAACCTTTTATTATGCTTATTTAAGTCATTATACTAAGGAACCAGTCTAAAGGATTATAGAAATTGAGCAGAAAATGTTTTTTACTTTGCGTACAAAGTGCCCAATTAGCTCAACTTTTGTAACTACCTAAACTTCACGCCACTTCCCTAGCGGGGTAGGCAGAGAGCACCGAACGCCATATGGCACGATCCTTACACACCTCACTCGCCTCTTTAACATTCATGATCCTATTCATACAAGCTCTACGGTTTTTATGACTCCTAACATCACCTTCTTTTAATACACGACCAATCTGGTTGTGGTAGGTAAGCCTAGGCCTTCCGCGGCTCCTACATCCTTCCACTTTCGCATTGTATATCTGTTTAGTTAATCTTTTGTAAGGAAAGTAAAAAATATTTTGTTTATTTTTTATAACCTTTTAAATGAGTTCCTTAGAATTACGAATCAAGTAAGTAAGTAATAGTTTCGCTTAAACTAAAAATAATAACGCCTGAAAATCATCATCTTCCTAGCGTTATGTCCCGTTCTTAGACGGGGTCCGCTTAGACCAAGATCCAGGATTTAGCGAGTCTGGTAATTACATTGAAGCGACTGCCGATCTGACCTTCGTAACCCTAAGATAGGGGAACCAGACAATTTTTGGATCATGGTTACAAATCCAAAGTTGTTTGAATTTGCAGGTTTCATCACGATGTTTTCCTTCACCGTCGAGCTAGTGGTATAAATACGTACATAGACTTGAAAAATCCAGAGGTACGTGCCCGGGTTCGAACCCGCACTTCTCGGTTAAGAGGCGCGTGTCCTAACCATTGAGCTACCACCGCTTCTAATAACGCCTGAAAAAAGGGGCTATATAACCAAAAGTAGGTAAATATAATATCTTGTTGTGTTCAGTTATTGGTTTTAGAACATATTTGTTACATTAACTACTACGTCACTCGCAGGCGTTTCCATTACTAAGATTGTTAATCTTTGCTCTTGTAACATGTAAGAATAAAGCTTAATCATTTTAGGTATTTTTTAAAATAAAAAACATAGACTTAAAGACCTAATACCAACATATGAAGATTTCATTAAGTTATTTTTTAAAAGGTCATACTTTTCAGATGTATGTTTCACTGGAATGAAAGTATTATCTAAAATGAAAGTACAACTAGAGATTCTTAGATTTTAATTAATTAAGAGTACCTATATAGTATTAATTCCTACAAATTAAATTAAATTGAACAGATCCAAACGTTCTAGAAATATTTACATATCCCTTATATGGACGTGTTTACAAAGACCTAGTGCTTCGATATTCGCTGAATATCTGCTTTCGTGAGTACCCTTGTATTTTATTGCAATATCCATGTGGTTACAATGTTTGTTGGCAAGCAAATGCGATTGTTACTGCCAACTGTCCTTTCGTATACTGTGTTTCCCATCCATCTCAAACTTCCGCGAGCCCGGTGAGTGTCTTAAAATCGTTTCATATTAGGTATGAGGTAATAAGACCGTGGGCCGCGACTGCTCCATGGGAACTGCTATGGAAATGAGATCCCACTGATTTATCACTGCGCCTGGGCCTACTGCAGACAGGAGTAAACACTTCGGAGTGGAGGTAAGTTATATCTCATATATAGTAAGTACTATGAATATTATTATCATATATCACAATATATTTTATTAATGTATTGATAGTCGGTTTATTTCATGTGCCTAATTGGAAACAAATAAGGGTTCTTATTGCGCCTCTGTGTGTTTTTATTACAACGCAGTATATGGAGAAACAAACGTAAATATATAAATAAGTTGGGTGGTATTAAATGATGTTAATTTATCAGCAGAATGGTCATTAGCGGACGCGGCCCGCACCGCCGCTACGCAGCTTCGTAATAATGCCGTGGCTGTCATTTGCTATTAAGTGCCCTATTGCACTCGACAACTAATTAATTTATCATAATTATACATACATAACTTCATGCTTGTTATCCCCGAAGGGGTAGGCAGAATCAGCCAAAAATAAAACCAGTTAGATGGAAAAGTGAAAAAGTAGTGACAAGTGGCTAGCTCGTCACCTACACAATCACATACCCAACACCCGATATACTATTAGTCGCCTTTTACAACATGCTAGGCAAGGAACACAGTTGGCACATTTCTTTTTATGTCCTAAACCAACATCCGTCATGCTTATTGTAAATTACTAGCTGACCCGGCGCATTTCGTAACGCCCCGTTATCAGATTTTCAATACCTATTTTTTTTAATTTACCGCGTAACTTTTTTATTTTTTTCTTTCATAAGAACCTTCACATGACAATAACAAATATACCTAAAAAGAATTAGCGGAATCAGTAAAGCCGTTCTCAAGTTATAGCTTTGGGGTGGACCACCCTTAACATTTAGGGGTATAAAAAATAGATGTTGGCCAATTCTCAGACATACCCGATTAGCACACAATATTTTATCAAAATCGGTTTAGCCGTTTCGAAGGAGTTTGGGAACAAACACCGCGACACGAGAATTTTATATATTAGAAATAAAGTTCATCATAATATTTACTGTCTGTTTAGTTATTACCTTTAATAAATCCTAATACCTACTTACTTACTTACATAAATAAGATATTTAGCGGAGACAAAACGTATTGCCACCATTAGTGACTTACAAACTATACTATTACTCTGTGCTAACAATAAACCCCTTATATCTGGATGAATTAATAGGTAATAAGGTTTCGTCGATATTTGATTTTTTGAGACGATAGGTCCATATAGATATTTATTCCGTGTAAGATAACTTGTCCCATATAAACTCCCCTAAATAACTTCATTAATAAAAAATGAAGCTGGGTGAACTTACCTAATAAATATTTCTGCAAGGAACATGCTTCGGATGAAACTTGCGAAGTATTTCGTAGCGTCTATTTAATCAAAACTTTTTAATTGAGTCTGCTCCATGATGTATAAGACCTAAATATCGCGCAAACAAGTATCTCGCGCTTCTCTGGTAGCTATTAGACTCATTTGTATATTTCGCTTAGTTCTAGACTCGGACTAATGTTCTTGTTAATTACGAGCGCTCATTTTTAAATACTTGCTGTTCTAAAGAAAGGTAAAAACTTAACTAGTAATTAAAGCTCCGCAAAGTTTCTAGAAGTTGCTTTAATAAGTAAGAAAGAAAACGTTCATCATTTACTTGTCTCACAGCCTCTCTCGCACAATAATATATATTTATTTACATAGCTAGAAGGACCCACTCGTCTCGTGGATTGTATTTATCAATTTGCGCAGTATTGCTGTGTCAATATTTAATAATATTGTTCTATTGAACTGATATTGTCCGATGTTCGTCTGGGGCTTAAAAATAATGTGCTAACTGTGTTTCTTGCCTAGCATGTCGTAAAAGGCGAGTAATGGTATATCGGGTTTTGAGTGTGTGTTTGTGTAAGCGATAAGCTAGCCACATGTCACTATATTTTCACAATTTTCCATCTAACCCAGCCTAGCTCCCAGCCCAGTTTTATTTTTGGCTGAATGTGGTTAAAGGGACCTGCTGCCCCTTTGACTCTGCCGACCCCTTTGGGGATTAAACCCGGAGATTATGGGCGTGATGTTACGTATGTATGTATGTATATGTATGTCCTTATATGCCTACTCTGCTAGGGCAAAGGCGTGAGGCTAGTTTTTTTAGTTTATATATAATAATAAGTGTAGTATATATTAAGTAGCCACACTATTAAGGATAATGTAAAGGAGTTTTGCGTTCTAAATTGAAGCATATAATGTTGATGAAACAGCCAATTGTTGCGACGTTTTTATTTACCTTTCTGGAGTTATAAGAACTTACTTTACTACTAATATTACTACTTATAAGTGATTACTTGAATAATATGATATGGCATTAGATAGCTAAGATAAAGCGATTCGTTTGTACCATTCGCTTCAATAAGTATTACCAATAATAACCAATAAATATTAGATGACAGGAGTGCTTCGAGAATTCTGGGCGATCAGCCAAGTATTCCAAAGTATAAATGAAATATTAAATTGAGTGTATCAAGATGAAAAATGGTAATATTATGGATGAGAATAGTATTGCTTATGAAAGCTGAAACTGTCAAAAACGAAGTGTGTCTAACTAACGACTTAATGCAAAATTTTATGAAAAATAGGTCTCTTTGTTATATTTTTCGTCGAAATCATATTCCAGTCTGAATGAAGGCTGAATGTAGCGCGAAAATTAATCATCTGCGCCGAGATTACTTTGTAGCATATAGTGGTTGTGTCGAGCGCCAGACGGGGTTTAGTTTGGCTTACGTTTGCTAAGTTACAACTTAAACTTATCAGTGGGATGTCAGAAATGTTGCCAGCAAGATTTACTTAGGCCCACGCTTTTTCTGTAGTATTTATTTATGATGTGGTAGACTACAAATGGCGTTTTACCGGCCTTTTTTAATCTACGGAGTTTACAACTGAAAAATCAGCAGTAATTAATACTTATTCAGGAATTAAGTGATGTATGCTAAGAAATATTGTTTTCATACATATAATATACGTTTTATTAAAAGTTGGTAATTATAAAATATTGAACAGATATTGTTTGTTACATGCCGTAAGTAAAATCCAGTCAAAGATAACACACAAAATCCCCCAACTTTATAACCAGACAATTCGTATTTGATCATTGTTTATAAACAAAAGCTTCAGAAAATCACAGAAACTTTATTTCGGCCGACTTTAGAAAAGTTAGCGAACAGACGATCAAGTTCTTGAGCGGTTTCGTTGCCCAAGGATCTGCGATAATGAATTACTCCATTAATTAAACAGATACAAACGCTTAGAGCGTCACCCGGCAAATGTGTCCTTATCACTGTGAACGTATTACATAGGCGCGACTCGGTATCGGCGGCGACACGACAAGTTCTTGAACTCTGTTTAAGTGTTGTTGCTCAACAAGTCACCGTTAATTACCAAACTTCGGCACAGTTGCGCCACGTCGACGCGTTGCCTAATAAAATAACACATACATTATTATTCAATGGTTGCTCTATGAAGCTCCTGGAATTGTGAAAACAAAAATGTTTAAGACCGTTATACGCATCAGTAAAATTTGTATTCTTTTGGAAATTTGTCTTATTTGTCCGGCATAAAACGTGAGTAGCTTTAGACTGATTTGTATCTCGCCCGCTTTGCTAAATGTTGCTGTCCCTTTCTTTTTATCTCCTTACCCGTTTACACAGCTTTTACAATAATTAATCTTTAATAATGCAATTCACAATTCAATACAATAGATTGTAAATGTTTGCAGCAGTCGCCACAGTTTCAGCAGCGCAAATGTTTTCCAGTTAGTTTTCTCTAAGTATCTGGATGTCTCATAACGGTTATAAGCAAACGGTTGCGTCGTGCGGGTCGGTCGTTAATGCAAGTGCAAATGCATCGTCGGCGCATTACCGCGTTTACGGTCCGTGCCGCGCGGGGCTATTAAGACTGAAACGACGGCGGTTCCGAACACACGGGGCTATATTACTTAGGTATGTCTAGAATGGTCCCGTATGGCACTTTCTTCGGAACTGCCTTATAAGGCTAAACAAAAATATCTGTTATGGTCGGGTCGTTTTTTTTTTACTATAGTATCTATATTTTTTTGTTTTTTTATTTTGCACCAGGCCTACTTTGAAATATGTTTCAAAGTTAAATATGATTCACCTTTGTTAAAACTGTTGTTGAATAGAGTAGCTACCGAGTTTTTACGTACTTCTCGGTAGATACAACATTCCGAACCGGTGGAAGAATCAAACTTCTTTATCTGTTTTTGACGATTTATAAGTGTTTCTTTGAAACCTATATAAATAAAGAATAGTTTGACTTTGATAAATGTTTATTAGATTTTACCTTGTCACATATACATACATATCATCACAAATATTGAAGCGGTAAGCTTCCATAATAATGGAGTTAAGAGTTTAGATAGGAAATTGTAAAAAAATGTTACAAGTTGCTACTTCTCAGCCTATATAATCACAAAGCCTACACTGGTACACCATCAGTCGCCTTTTAAAACATGTTAGGCATGGAACACACATTATATCTGAGACCTAGACCAAACTGAGGCATATAGTTTAAGAGATTTGATCTAGTAAAACTTAATGAAGACCAATCCTGGGAACCAAGATGTCTGCGTGATATTGTACCGCTAAGAACTACACGGAGCTACAAGGAATTTCCTTATACATTTAATATGGAGGTTATGTTAGACACTTTAGGATCAAATATTTGAGTATGCAGATTCCTCCCTCCTCATAAAGGGGTAACAGCACAAGGTAAGGGTTGGCGCCTACACAGAAAGTTTATAAGTAAGTGGCCTATTTTTCAAATAGCTATTTGGGAAATTAAAATATATCTATAAAATGGCATTTAGGTTTACGAGGACTGAAGAGTTAATAACATTCAATGCTAATTTCAGATTCAAGTTACTAGCAACTCTAAATAAATTATCTACCTGCATTTGGACATCAGTAGACATTTATCAAATTACTGGTTACATTATTTTTTTTAACATCGTTGACATACTTTTTGATATTGCGATGTATCTTTTTTCTACACTCTATAAGTGATAAGCCAGTGCTAGCCTGATGGTACATAGCCACCGTACCTTTGCATTTACTATCTACTAACAAAAACCCTTATATATATATATTTAAATAAAAATATTGTGCATGAACCAATTGGCCGTTTCGGTTAGCATAACATTTCAGGTACATTTTTGAGGACGGATGAGAATTCCCCGAATATTGATAGAAACTTTGAAAAGATGTGACATGTGAAGTTTGATGCTTTCCTGATGAATTAAACCTGGATGTAGTCAGACAGCTACTATCAAACGTATCATACTTTAGGGATTTATTAATTATAATTGGGGTACCTACAGTCAGATATTAAACATTTCATGTAATAAAATGTTCCCTTAATTCAAAGTAAAATGCTTGATTATGTTAAGTACCACAGAGTTAGAAAACGACGAATAGGGGGTATTCTTTATTTATTAACTAACTTTATCTCGCGTGATATATAATAATTATGAACTTAAAACACATAACTTTTTTACAAATCAAAATTTGTACAGCCGCTATTATTCGCTGAAGCGTTTATTGTCCTTACAATAAGATTCATAGTAAAAGATTTGTGGGAATATATTTATTTACACTGGTTGATTTATATTTACACTACAGCTGATATTAATGTGAATGTCAATGATAGGTTTGTTTGGGCAGCACTAAACGCCCTGACCTCTCAAGGCATCCGCAGAAAACCAGCGTCATGGTACGCTTAGCGCCACCGCGACATATGAGCGGAGATCTTTTAGGTACCACATAGTTTTTATTCTTTATAAGTTATAATGTTATGTATTATGCAGTAAGTACCTAATAAACATTTTCCTTTCCTTCTTAATTATGTGAGACTATCAGCGCCCCGCGGTTTCACCCGCATAGTTCCCGATCCTGTAGGAATATGGGGATAAAATATAGCCTATGCTACTTCCGGATAATGTAGCTTTCCAATGGTGAAAGAATTTTGGAAATCGGCTCAGTAGTTTTTGAGTTTATGCATTACAAACATACACACACACACACACACACAATAATACAAATTTTCCTCTTTATAATATTAGTATAGATGTATTCTGCAAGTGTGCTAAATAAATACGAGTAAGTAAAGTATCTACAGCAAAAGCAATATGCATGTCGTCTCACAATATATTTAGCTGTTCTATCGGCTGTCCGGCGGACGCGAGTCGAATAATGGCCGCACTTCGTCTTGTTCTGCTCTGCTACGCGGAATGCTACGCGAGTGCTACGACGTAGTCACAGCGCTACGGTTGTCGTAGAATTGTGTGTTTAGATTTTCGATTATGTAAATTATGCAATGTAATCTATTCGTTTGACATCATCACGTTTGTGGTGTTATGTTCGTTCTTAGTCAGCTTGGATTGTAACCCTAGATTTTCGACAGGCCGCGTTGGTCGAGTGGCCAGAGACCCTGGACACGAAACCAAGGGTTGCGAGTTCGAATCCCCTAGGGGCAAATGTTTCGTGTGATGAAAACGGACATTAGTAGTCGAGTCATGGATGTTAATAAAACGTATTTAAGTGTCTATCCGTTCACCTAGTATCCATAAGCTTAGTTTGGAACTAGGGAATTGGTGTCAGTTTGGAGAATTATTTATTTATTATTATTATTTGATCGGTTAGTTTGGTTTAAAGGAAGCTCTAGATAGAATGCCTTACGTATAATTTATATATATTACACATTTTGGAGCGTCGGAAAACACCAGTCTTATATAGTCAGAGTTAAAAATACTTGTGTAGTGATCATAGCTTCGCCTTCCTTGGCATGTTAAAGTCTGATGAGTAAAGTTGTAATGTCAACGTGATTATAAGTTCATTCTGTTTTTAAAGTCATTTTAATACAACATTTTGAAGTTGTAACGAAGTCAGGCTTGAGTTTTTATGTCAATTTTCATATAAGATGGGCGACTTTTTTTTAAATATCCGACTACATCACAAAGATTAATCTGACTCCGAAGTAAGTAGCTTTAGCACTTGTGTTACGGATATCAGAATCAACAGTGGTATCACATATACTCGTATATACTTAAATATTGGATATCAACACCCAGACACAGAACAAACACAAGTATTAGTCATACGAATGTTTGTTCTGGGTGGGAATCGAACCCACAACTCTTGGCGCATGGGGCAGGGTCACTACCGAATGCGCCATCGAGCCAGTCCAAATTAGACATAAGGTGACGAAGCCATGATACCAAAACTGCCTTATTAATGCATTTGTAGTGATGTTATTACTAATACTATATAATGCATATCGCAATTAGTGCGGCTTGGGCTATTTCTGAAATTTGAAAAGTTTAATGTATGGCGTTAAATCTTATTTTACATGTGGCCTGAAGGAATCAGCTCAGTGAAAATAAACATAATATTCAATATCCAACGTGAAATATGAACAGCGTAATGGCTCAATCCGCCGAAAGTTTGCGAGCCCTTAACAGATTAGCCACCACTTGTCAAACTGATAACGTCAAATTAAAAAACTCGATCAAAACTTTTTTAATCCAGAAATCATTATTCGCAGACAAGTGCGGCGTCACGTGACCAGCTCGGCTCGTTACGAGAGTTTTATTGATGAAATTTAATTAATATAATGACTGTTTCTTTAACCTGGGCCAAAAGAATTAAGTTGATAATAAACTCATTGAATAAATATTTTCTCAGAGATAAGGTCCTATCTGTGAGAAAATACACAAATTATGCCATCTTTCCTCAAGATAATTTTATATCAAGTGCTTTCAAAGAGTAAAAAAAAACTACCTAGATTTCATTCAACGACGTAAAACGGTTTATAGGATATGCCATGGGTAAGTAATGATATTGACGTTATTGAGTTAATTTATTTCTCTCAACGCATTTATTTATGGAACATATTATTTTATTATATTATATATTATATATACCATGATCCAAAAAAAAACTGGTTCCCCTATCTTAGGGTTACGAAGGTCAGATCGGCAGTCGCTTCAATGTAATTACCAGACTCGCTAAATCCTGGATCATGGTCTAAGCGGACCCCGTCTAAGCACGGGACATAATGCTAGGAAGATGATGATATTATTTTATTATAAACTTACTTTTTACATTAATTAGTGGCGCACAGACTAAACAATCTCATGGAATTGTTTCCCTTCACTCCCATGGAAAGGGTTTCATTCAATTTACGCAATACCCTCGCTTGGACCAATAAAAATGAAACGGGTTTTATTTTGCCGAGAATGATTTAACTTTTGATGTGTGTTTGCTTCATTGATGCTGGTCCCGTGGATCAGACTGGTTCAAATGAGAAATACTCAAGCATGATTATAGCTTCGTTTCTTAAACAGACAGACAATCTAGTCCAGGTAGGACTAAGGCTGCATAATAGTACCGTACTAAGAATGTATGGCACAAGTCCGTACCAGTTCCTTACGTCGGTGTGTGTTCGATGCTAGCCTATTCCATAATAGGCTGTTGTATCGTACTATAATACTTGACCGTTCAAATCTATCATCTAAATAAATCAATATAAGCCATGACATAGTCTATGACTAATTTTGGACTGAAAGGTTTAAAAGCATTTCAAATGCATCTATAGAATAACAGGAGTATCATTAGCTGTAAATGAAAATTTTCTAACTGCCGTGAGAAGAAATGTAAGGGGAAATATTTGTGTTTAATCTCTTTGTTTTTGCCCATATCGTTTAAATAAATATAAATAAATAAGTTTAGTTTAGTAAGTAAGAGTTGGCAAGATTTAAGTGACATCTTACTTAGCGCGGGCCCTCTTTGATTCAGTGAATCTCTCAGGTGCAGCTTATTGCTGATTACTGATAAATTAATCGCTTTTAAATGAAGAGCTTTCAGATAGTCACTCCTTTATAAGTTAATGGCTGTTATGAATCGTTATTCTACCACTGCGATTACCTATAAATTCTAAATTCAACAATCCTTTGTCTGCAGACATACTTAATGGCTGAAACAATTGCTAGCGAGACGCTCCTTGAAGGTTCAAGGGAGGTCTCAGACGAGATGATAAACAAACAATTATGTGGCTATATTAGAATAATAGTTCAAGTTATTGTACTCTTAAGGTCATCCCAGTTGGACTACTTCAGTAATTTTACATAAAAGCTTGGTAAAATAATAAGAGCGGTGGTAGCTCAATGGTAAGGACACGCGCCTCTTAACCGAGGAGTGCGGGTTCAAACCCGGCACGTACCTCTGGATTTTTCAAATCTATGTACGTATTTATACCACTAGCTCGGCGGTGAGGGAAAACATCGTGATGAAACCTGCAAATTCAAACAACTTTGAATTTGTAACCATGATCCAAAAATTGTCTGGTTCCTCTATCTTAGGGTTGCGAAGGTCAGATCGGCAGTCGCTTCAATGTAATTACCAGACTCGCTAAATCCTGGATCATGGCTAAGCGTACCCCGTCTAAACACGGGACATAACGCTTGGAAGATGATGCTTGGTAAAATAATACTTGTGTGACCAAATAAATCATGCACATTTATACCAAAAAATGTGAATGAAGTTAATATATCTTGAACAAAATAAATAAGGACCATATTGCACCTCCTCCTAGCGGAGACACGCGTAGTTTGTGCGGGGGCACCTCCACCTGCATTGCACGTGTCTCCGCTGCCGCCGTACGGGAATAGCTCGGTACCCCTGGCTATTCCCGTCGCCCCCTTGAGGGAGTTGTGGAAGCTCAGGCTATGCCAACGCCCACGACATTCCTCCACTCGAGCGATGAGAGGTACCGTGGGGTTTTATTGGGTATATCTCGGCCATTTTTCATCCTTGGCCGGAGTAGGGGCCTCCAATTCCAGAGGCCTCCGGGAGTTCCACACGCCACCCTTTTTTTTTTTTTTTTTTTTTTTTTTTTTTTTTTTTTGACGCGGGGAATGCTTTATGCACCGTCACGCGTTCCGAAAGAGGAAAACGTGGTGTGTGGGACTCCCAGGGATCTCTGAGTCGGAGACCCCCTCTCCGACCATGATGGGAGGTAGCCGGGGTATACCCACTAAACCCCGCGGCGCTCCTACATCGCCTGAGTGGTGGCCACCACGGGTATCCAGCGAAGCCTTGGACTACCGCAGTACCACCGGCGACAGCCCACCCTATACGGCGGGCCCCACTTGCCCTCTTCTTAAGGAAGGGGTCAGAGGAATGGTCAGGAGCGCTGGACCATTCCTTCCCTGCAGCGGCGGGGCCTGATGCAAAGCAGGTGTGGGCGCTCCCACGCCTATAACCTGCTGGTCACCGCCAGGGGGGACAAGATTGTTGAAATTTCGTCTTGTGCGACCCCTTCTACGTCTTCGAAGTGCAGGAGCGAGGGGATCATCCTCTCGTTCTCGCTCTGCCGCTTCCTTTAGCGAGATAATATCCTCGCAAAAGGAAGCGGTTGCCTCCCAGGCCCTATTGTTCTGGAGCATAACTCTTAAAACATTTGACAGCGAGAGATCCGGCCCAGTCGCTGTCATCAGTTCAGCCCGCTGGGTGGACCATGACGGGCAATCGGACAAAGTGTGATCCGCCGTGTCGAATTCCGCACCACAACTGTGACATGACGGTGACTCTTCCCTGCCTATTCGGTGCAGGTAAGAGCCAAAACAGCCGTGTCCTGTCAGCACCTGCACCAATCGAAAAGATAAAACACCATGGCGCCGTTCGAGCCATTTATTTAAAATTGGCCCTAACGCATCGAGCGTATATCGACCTGAACTCGTGGTTGCGAGGTTTGCCGTCCAATTTCTAACAAGAACCTCTTTTGCCTCACGTCGAATCGTACCACATTCAGAAAGAGTAGGGCGCTCCCCTAGCGCTCTCTGCTCCACCAACCAGCTGTACACTTTAGCCTGTACCTGAGCCTCAAGTTCCCATGGCGGTGTGCCGGCCAGAGCGCATGCCGCGTCGAAACTCACCGTTCGGTATGCCCGACAGACGCGTTGGGCAATTGCCCGTTGGGGCCGACGAAGGGCAATTACGTTTTCTTTCCTGGCGAGGGAATCCGCCCAAATAGGAGCCCCATAGAGAGCCATACTTTGGAGAATACCGGCGTATAGTCGCCGGCATTTGATTCGCGGCCCCCCCAAGTTAGGGAGAAGCCAGCTAAAAGCTCCTGCCGCCTTAAGCAACCGCGTCGATAGCCCATTAAAATGTGGGCCAAAGTGCCACCGTGAGTCTAAAGTAAGACCTAAATACTTTATTTGGGCCTTGACACCAATTCTTACACCCTCTACGAAAATGTGCGGATCAGTAGGAAGTCGGCGCCGCCGTGGTCCCTGAAAGTAAATGGCCTCCGTTTTTTCTAACGCCAACCGAAGACCAAGCCGACGGATTCGATTTGCGACTAAAGAGCCACCAGCTGAAGCCAAACATGCCGCATCCCTAAAGTCCCTCCCCCGAGCAGTGACAAGAGTGTCATCAGCATAACAGATGACACTCATGCCACGGAGAAGGGAGCCACGCAACAACCAATTGAATCCGATGTTCCACAGAAGGGGCCCTAAAACAGATCCCTGCGGAACACCGGACTCGACTCGGTGACTTTTTAGCTGACCACTCCTAGTAACATACAAAACTTCTCTATCTGAGAGGTAGTCCTGTATAAGTGTCCTCAAATAGTTAGGCACTCCATGATAACGGAGCGCCTCCAATATTGTAGAGTGGGGGATAGAATTAAAAGCATTCCACACGCCACCCTGCTCCCCCCCCTCGATTAGGGGGACGGTGTGTAACGCATTTCCCCGTGTCAAAAAAAAAAGGACTATATTGCACAATTACAACTGACTAGAGAGAAGTCCCGGGAAGAACTAGTCTCAGTAGCAAGTAGAAGATGATCGATAGATACAGGAGTGAAAGTTTAATATCGGCAGCGTATTAATAGTGTGTAGCGAGGTCCTAAGCAAATAAATAAGTCCGCATTGGATGCAGAACCCATTTACCGCGGACCCGATGACCCAATCTGTCCGCGCCGGGGCGCGCCAAGCCACAAGTGTGCTGGCTGCGTAGTGCCTAACTGTGATCTAATAAATATACTTAAGAAAGATTTTGCTTAAATATACAGGAGGAATACAAAATACAAATTGAGTAAATGAGAATAATTTTGATGGATCATATCACGCATTTTTACTAATAGAGAAAAACTGGTAACTCGAACTACCCTTAATTTGCCTACCAACACACGCAGAAGCCGCTTATGGCGTTGACAAATGGGGGGGCCCTATTTAATTTGATAAGATATCAATATATATATTTGATAAGTTAAATATATCAATATATAGAAGTACTTTAAAGCTATACCAGGTCCCTCTATCATCAGCTTTTACAGTACACGATAGGCCGCAGCACATATGACAGCTAGGCTGTTCGATGTTACGCCGCCCGCGCCGCCTACATGACCGCTAATAACTTTCCACGGCAAATATTTCACTTTTCAACTAACCTCGCTTCGGCCCAAGTCACAGATGTTGGTTAATTTCTATTACATTGAAGCACAAAAACGAAAACGAGAAATTTCCAAACTCCGACAGTCTATGCCTTTCACAATGAATACTTCGCATTTCGTGGAGTGCTCTGCGCATGACTAAGTAGCAATTGTCTTTTGAATGGTATATTGCGAGAGAAGCAATTGTCTTTTTGAATATCTCTAAGTAGGTATGTTTTCCTTCATTGTTTTGGGAAAAAAAATCAGAAAAGAATTTGTGATTAATTCTGATTAAATTCAGAATGGAACGCCGGCAAAAATGTATTGACCTCAATTGTTTGGGGCTATATTTTATTTCAATTCTCTGTGTGTGGCAACTATATCACGATTTTATTCGCGAGATGACACTATTATTGGTTATATTTTATAACCATAAATGCTTTTTATATAAGAGAAAGAGAGAGAAAGATGAGCGAATATGTAATTTAGCTTTGTTATATTCATGCTTTTCCTTTCTTGAATCTTCCGTTCGTGGGTATTCTGTTGCAGTGTAGTAAAAGTTCTTACCAAACTACTGCTGTATGGGTATATACAAACATCGTGCTTGCAGAGTTACCCCCAGGGTCTCGGTCTCTCCATTTGAAATAGAATTAACTTCTTGTTCCTCTGTTTATCTTTTTGCCACAAAATCCTCTGCTATCCAGAGATGTGTGCACAATCGTTAACTCAGCCTCCGAGTACAAATGTGCTCTAACAAGACCACAACTTTCTGATTCAGAGTAGTTGCTTGTGGTCAGTTGACTAAGTTCCGGAGGCTTTGCAGGAAGGGTCGCTGATTGCATGCATTCAACGTCTATCAGGTACTGTGTTTTTTTATGTGGTTATACAGTGTAGGTTTTAAATGTAGGGTTAAATAACCTGGAACCTAGCGTTGGCTCATCATCATTCACGTCAAATCGCGTTGAAGGATAGCCGTGTTTGTATAAAGGGAATCTGTGCAAACTCGCGACAGAGATGTTTCGAAAATTTAAATAATGAGTAATGACAGTACCTATACAAGTCAAAGTAGTTTATAATTCAGGACTCATGTACATATTTTCATTATTAGATTCAGAAAGGTATCGTTGTAATTTTTGTCGTATCAGACTAAACAATACATTATACCTAATATTCCGTTGTTCAAAAAGTATGTTAGGTCTCCTGAGAGGATGTGAGGGCTTAACCAAACAAATTTGTTGTATGCACATATATTTAATTCGCAAAGGCCGTTGTTATTGCGTTACAAAGGCGGTGCGGTGGGCTACGGGCCGCAAGACGAATGGACAACATTTTCCGTGCAATTAATCCGCGTCTGCGTCTGCGACTGCTAGGGTGTAAGTATGTTTAGTTGTTTTACAGAACTGATTATATTTATGCTGAAATTGCTACGGGTTTCAATTCAGGCTTAACATAATTTAATCAGTCTTTGACGAAAGTTTATTAGCTATTGTCGGGAGTGGCTTTTTGAATCAAAACTACTTAAACTCCTATTATGATATGTATTCCCAAGTCAGAACTAAAATAAACTTCCAAAGCTATAATTGCTGTTCTGAAATAACTGATCTTTGTCATAAAATAAGTGAAATCTACTACATAACTATGGGTGAAAGCGGTATACCATACTATATGAATAATTTTAAATTGTTATATGTAACTCAATATTTTATTAATATTTTAAAAGGTTTCATTGACAGTGGCTTCAATGTATTTGTAACAATGTAAACTTTATTTATAATTCCTGTGTAGTATTAATCACGTTAATTACTATGGTTCTGCGTAATCAAGTTTTTTTTTAATACGTTTCTGACTACGTCGCATGTATTGATCTGACTCTAAGGTAAGTAGCTTAAGCACTTGGGTTACGGATATCCGAATCAACAGTGGTATTACAAATATATACTTAAATAGCTGACCCGGCGAACTTCGTTCCGCCTAAATCGCCTTCAATGACACATAATCGGGTTAAAGTTGGATCAAACTGCACACGGTGTGCAAATTTTATTAAAATCGGTTAAGTAGTTTCGGAGTCCATCGCGGACAAACAAAGTGGCGCGTAATTTATATATATTGAGATATTGGTTATTAACACCCAGACACAGAACAAACATAAGCCAGTCAGCCATCGAGCCAGTCAGCCATCGAGCCAGTCAGCCATCGAGCCAGTCATCAATTAAATGTGGTTTTGGAATTAAGCTAAAAATATATCATTTATTTTGGCACACGATACATTAGTTGTAATCTAGCCGTCTGTACGAGGTGCAAAGGGAATAAAGTGTCTGTTCCTTTCCTAACCTATTGTTATAGCTAGAAACAAAGCATCATTTTCGTTAAGACATTATATACATACATAACCTCACGCGCATAATCCCCTGTGTGAAGGGGTAGGCAGAGTCAAAGAGGCAGCAGGCTCATTTAACCACATTCAGCCAGAAACAAAACTGGGCTGGGTTAGATGGAAAATTGTGAAAAAGTATTGACAAGTGGCTAGCCTGTCGCCTACACAATCACATACCCAAAACCCCATATACCATTATATACCAACCTACAAATAGATTTATCAACAAACATCGCAGAACAAGATATTCTTAGAATAAAACTCATTCAGCTTTTATAAAATGGCCTAGGCGATCCTTTAAGAAGAATGATATAACAGTCTCCAGATCTAGATGGCATCGGCAAGGCAATATGGGATCAGAGCTTGCTTCCTATTACCGTCTTGTTTGGTAATGGCCAGCCAGATGATTGATGGATTCCTTTCAGCCTCTCGGAGTATATCTTACGATTTATGGCCGTTGTTTAATGCTCTTTCGACATGTAGGTCAAGTCACCTAGGAAATAGCTCTCCCGACGGTGAGGGCACGCCAGAACAACGCCTCACACTTGGCGTGTTGATGCTTCAGACATTTAAACGCGAAAGCGTGTTCGATTCCCTGTACAGGGACACGGCATTTCTATTATTGCTTGTTGGTTGGCATTCTTGTACTGAGTGATTAAAATTATTTTCATGGATAATTCCATTTGATTAGTTTTTACCACATACCACACAAATACTAGTTTTTACTTTTCAATTGACACATGATTTCAATGTCATGTACTCAGCTTAGTTTATAATACGTGTAATAGGATAGGTCATCTCAATAATAATAAATACCAAAGTGATATTTTTTTTTTGTTATTCTTTAAGCCACGCGACAAAGTCTGTTGCATTATAACTCTGTTACAATATATATAGGTGTATCATAATGTCCCAGAAGTCGTTTAAGACAGTTTTAATACTTCAATCTGTGCAAAAGCTTTTCGCATTCGTTGGACGGCGTGAAAATGCCTATTTTGTTATCTTCTAGGAGGGCGGAGGGGGATTGATAAACGATATCGGAGAAGGGCAGCGTTATTGGCGGCGCCATCATTCATCGCCTACGCTGGGCCTTTAGCCCTTATTACGTTTAAGTACGTGGGTTTGTTTCAAACATCGCCGACTCCAGAACTGAAAACTAGAAATACCAAATTGAACTGTACCTAATGTAAATACCGATATTATTTACATAATGAATGTTGAGAATGCTATATAAATTCGAATAAAATATATATTTAATATACTTCCGTATCTACTCTTAAATGTGTATTGAAATGAATTGATATTATGAAAATCCGTAAAACGTGTACAAACTCCCTGAGGGTATTAAATTTAATTTTATTCAGTCATTATACAAGTATGTTTCAACAGAGCTCGTAATTTATAGTCGATTCGGTGTATCGGCAGTAATCGGGTTATTAATGAACACGAAGCACGCTGCCAATAATTGGGTTTTCGAGAAACACCCGTTTCGTTTCACTTTCGGTGTTTCTGAAGTATGTTGATCAATATCTACTTAAGGTTCGATTTGATTATAATTAAATAAGCGGGACGTTTGATTTCGTTTAACCTTTTTTACGCCCTAATGAGGGATGATTAATTAGTTTTAGATACATTTACAGATGTGTTTTTTGGAATCAAAAAGTAAAATTATGACTATCATTTAGACCTAAATAGTGTCCAAACTCCGTTAAAATTATTCAAAAGTGTTATTTTGCGTGTAACTTGATACAAATAATTCCTCTCGACGAACTTGGACAATACAGAATTTTTCCATATTTGGAATTGAAATTGAAAGTTAAGTGTTTTTTCTTGCAATACACTTGTGTTTATAATCTGTGACGTTGAATGTGCATCATATACAATTACATATCTACCAAGAGGATGGATTAGTCCCAAGCGGGGGTGCGCAGCTAAAAGGCATCTCGTGTATTATGCGAATGGCGGTGTTGCCAACAGTTCGCCTGCCCGACGATATGTACAAAAGAGGAACATATTAAATCTTAGTTATGTCAATGACAAGTAAAAGGCAAAAATTGTAGCTTGTTTCGATTACAAAGTGGGTAAGTACACTGTGTTTGGTTTTTCGTTAGAATCGCCCAACTTTCTAAGCAGCCCTTTTGAACAAACTTTTTTGAAGTATTCTCGAATCAATCAAGAGTTTGAATCTCTTTAGTGTTTTCCTTTCATTGCTTTTTATATCAACCCTGGCGTTCACGAATCTGCGAGGCTGATATCATTGTATATTAAACATATACATTGGTATATTTGTGGGTGTAGTTTTAAGAGATACAAGTACCCGTCGAGTCTTAAATGAGCTTGGGTGTCAATGAGCTCGCCTCACGCACTTCTCATTAGACACAAATTTTCCACTAACACAGAGTCCGCCTGCGGATATGAGAGGAAAGCTTTCAATGAGGTTTAATTTTTGAAGTAAAACTTCATTTGAAATATCTGAAATATCTATGTGTTCATTTCACAGACATTTCTCATGCAACTAAATCCCCATTTTTTTAATATAATAAAACAATGTCTCATGTTGGTTGGGGACTTAAAAATAATGTGCGAACTGTGTTTCTTACCTAGCATGTCGTAAAGGGCGACTAATGGTATATAGGGTTTTGGGTATGTGATTGTGTAGGCGACGAGCTAGCCACTTTTTCAAAATTTTCTTTATAACCCAGCCCAATTTTGTTTTTGGCTGAATGTGGTTAAAAGGGCCTGCTGCCCTTTTGACTGCCTACCCCTTTAGGAATTATGTGCGTGATTTATTTAATAAAACAATGATTTTCATCTGACCTTTAATATGTAGATATGTATCAAATTTAATATTCAATATAATTTAAAATACGTCTTTTTGTGGGTGGATTCAATAGCGTGAAGATTAGATTGATTTTGATTGATAGATTTCACTACAAATTGATTTGTAGTAAAATCTATCAATCAAAATCAATAGTGTTTTCAATTTTCATTTCATAAGTAAAAGTGTGATACTAAGAAATTAGCCTGTAGAAAATGGCCAGAATATCATACACAGCGAACAGTCTCTTTGTACGTATACCTCGTGTATACGTACAAAGCTCTCTCTTGTAGCCAAAAAGCCTATTAATTAAAGTGTACGTGTACCTTTAAATGTCCTGTGGTAAATTAGTTGCGATGGCAACACTTCTTGAAAGCGTTTTTTCTGCGCCATACCACCAAGCAGTAAATGTTCGCGGGACTCTGATGGGTTTAATGTCGTTGCCCTCTGAGGATTAGCTTCAGAAGATCTTAGCGGAGAGGTCCGCGTATAGGGGCGATGATTCCGGCACGAGACGTGAACGTAAAGATACCGTCCGTCCGACTCCGTGACGGGCGTACGTCACTCAGTGTTTCTATTTTATTTAGATTTTCTTAGGGCTTGTTAATTAAATAGAGTGTTAGAGTCTGGTTAGCTTTGCCCACCTCGCTAGGGGAATGGCGTGAAGCCACTTCGTTAATATAGCGTCCAGGTCTGATTCCCGACCGTTCGCACTTAGAATTTACAGATTCTAGGCTTTTGGATTTTTTAATGGCATTACCCTTTTTTTTTACGCGGGGAATGCATTTGCGCACCCTCACACCGTCCGGGGAACGACGTGGTGTGTGGGACTCACCCCCCTGTGCAGGGACGGGAATACCCAGCCGTGGGAATCGTAATATGTCCATAGCCCCACCAGCTAATGGCATTACCCTCTAATGAATTGGTTTTTTCACTCTCCAATCTAAAACAATTAATTGGTATGTATGTTGGTATTATTATATAAAAAAAAATTACAAAAAATATTAGGCAAGATGACACTTAACGATTTATTGGTAAATTATACATTTAAAGTACCTAATGCATATTTAAGCCAAAAGTCGATCTATCATTGGTTTTTAGTTTTTCTAAATGTAAAAGTATACAGAGTTTGAGTGTTGGAAAAACTGAACGGCTCCCGCAAAAAATAAGAAAAATGTACCGTCAGCAAAGTAAAAGTAATTAACTTTACGAGATATTAGCTTTCGGCCGAATACGATTTAGCTTCGAGTTGTAACCTAGTCGTATAAATATACCCAAAGCAAGACAGATATGGTAATTTAATCAATTGATTTCAAAAGCTCGATGGCGCATTCGGTAGTGACTCTGCCCCCTGCGCCAAGAGTTGTGGGTTCGATCCCTACCCAGGACAAACATTCGTGTGATGAATACTAGTGTTTGTTCTGTATTTGGGTGTTAATATCTAATATTTTTAAGTATATATTTGTAATACTACTATTGTTTTTGATATCCGTAACAGAAGTGCTTAAGCTACCTACCTCGGAGTCAGATCAATGAATGTGATGTCGTCGGATATTTATTTATATCTAATGGTGACCAGTGCCTTTTTTATTTTTTTAATCAAAACCCAGTCAGCCGAGTATGTATCGCTTAATGTGTAGAATGTTCACACCGTATCTATTAATTTGTCTGCTAATAACAAAGCTGGGAGATTACCGCAATGTCAGATCCACTTTCATAAAGTATCTGCTCTGCTAATTATACAGCTGCTTCCTCTTTAACGAGTCCCATCGGAAAAGTATAAAAACTGGAATAGAAATTACGTGTTAGACAGACGCAATAACTGGAAATAATAACATTAGATATATTAAACGATGGGAAGACAGAATTCGTGTGAAGTGAATGAGATCGTTCACCACAGGACAGGCCTAGTCTAGTGTGGGGACCAGCAAATCTGTTATCTGTTTAATGTACTTTTTGTGGAAATAAATAATATATTTAGTATTAAAAAAAAGTTTTTTTTTAGATACAGGCTTATTGTGTTCCTATACCATTACTGTACGTATGTATAATATGCAATTTTTTTTCTGTTAATATACTCAGTGGTCGTTCTTTTTCGAATTTCACTTTATTCTGACAATCATTCATTCTTTGTTTTCAATGTAAGCGGCTTAAATTAATGATTGTTCATTATAGACACATGGAATAAGCAAATCACGAATAGGAATAACAAGCTTGCAGTTCCGTATCTAAGACATTATAAGGCTTTTAATTATTTTAGGGGTTAAAAAATATTAAATAATTTTACATAAATTATTTACCAGGAAATGTAATTGAACTCCCTTATGCAAAGATTTTAATTAGATATTAAAGAGCATATCATGAGAAAGGCTTATTACATAAATTAAAATAATTTTAATACTCAGACCCGTTCCTACATCAACAACTACAATATTTGTCTCGGTACAGGTTGCGCTCTATGCTTTAAGCCAAGTCCAATTGCACCAACATGTCTGTAGAAAAAAACTTCGAGATATCAGACATGTCTTTTGCCACCCATTATTTTATAAAAGCGAGATGAAAATTCAACCAGGAAAAGCAATACGCCATTACGCAAGAACAAATCCCCGCAGAGAAATAAACGCCTTCCTGCGAAACAATAAATAGAGCATTACGCTCAAAACCCTCGATTCCCCATAACTCGGGTAAGCATAATATCGTTTCACATCAGTCATATACGAAATCGCTTACGCTGCGCCGTAGAGATGCGCCTAAACATGGGACAAACGATTATCGATTCGAATCGATTTAATGGTTTTCATTTTGCATCAGTTTAGACTGGACTACAGAACTGATAATATAAAAAATTTGTCATCTGTAACGCTGCACAATGTCGCCGATATTATATCCTATACACATACACCATTAATCTCTTTTTATGACATGCTGGGCAAAGAATAGAGGTACATTATTTTTGAGTCCCAGAATAATGTCAATATGCCACCGGGTTTGGATTAGGGATTGTAATTCTGGATGTGGTGTTGTGACATGTGGTGGCTCAATGCCGCTGGATTTCACTACTAGAGATTGGAATGCTGGGTAAACCAATCCGGCTGGGTCTAGCACAATTTTATCTCTGCTATCTATTCCTAGTTCGGATGTTGATTCTATCGAGAAGAACCGGCAAGATACTCGATAATTCGTTTCAACCAGCGTATGTTTGATTCCAGGTCCTGGTTGTCCGCTCCCCACATCCCTAGCGGCGGCGCCGGAGGCTGGCGGCACGGCGTTATCCGCGCAAGCGATGTGTAAGTATTATTATCGTTGCTCAACATCTACAGGGGATCACACATCGGAGATCAAAAGAACGATTATAACGGAAAAAATATGAAGAATTACAGTATTTATTCTTATCGGAAAATTTGAGAGTTACAATCGCATGAAACGAAAAGAAAAATTTTCTTTGCCGTGCTACTCAACAATAGTTTAGAAGACGTTGGGATTGGGTTTGTGGAATGATTTTATTTATTAAGAAGAAATCTTTGAACGATAAATGTTATCCTCTACAATATTTATAATAAATACGATTGGAGACAGAGAAAATGATATATTCCCAAAAATATGATTCTTGAGTCCCTTGGCTTTGAATGTATATATGACGCAGACAGAACATTTTATGAGACTTTGAAGACAACTTTAAGAATGGAAAAATGAAGGTATATCTGTTTTCAGCTTTTTACTTCTCATTCCGAGGTTCTACCCCTTATTTGACTGGACTAAATAGATATTTTCT
The DNA here is from genome assembly GCA_951394215.1 of Glyphodes perspectalis. Lineage (NCBI taxonomy): Eukaryota > Metazoa > Arthropoda > Insecta > Lepidoptera > Crambidae > Glyphodes > Glyphodes perspectalis. The sequence continues at coordinate 18,283,182 of OX596201.1, read as the reverse complement.
GTCGCAGTCGTGTTTCATTGATATGAGCGAAATAGTCGAATTCATATCGTTTAATTGTTTGTATTATGGTGTTGAAAAATATTAGTGAGAGCGGAAGCTTGTAATAAAAATAAAACCAATTAAAAGAGATTTCTCCCTATAATATCGTGTTTTTGCCTCATATTTGAGTGTTTTTTTATTTTTAAATGTATGCTTCAGGTAGCCTTCACCGAGTATTGGCATAAACCTGCCATGCTTTTGAATCATATGCGCTGCTACGATTTCTGTATTTCAATTAGCCACAGGCTGTACCGTATGCGCTAAGTCAGGGATGGCGAACCATTGGCGCGTGCCATAGGTGGCATGTAAAACCAAATGTTGCGCACGCATTTTATACAAACTTATCCATATTGATCCTACTGTCCTACTTATATTATAAACGCGAAGGTTTGTGAGGATGTATGGATGTTTGTTATTCTTTCACGCAAAAACTATTGAATGAATTTCAATGAAATTTTAAAATAATATAGCTTATATACCCGAATAACATATAGGCTATGTTTTATCGATGTACCACGCGAGCAAAACCGCGGGCAAAAGATAGTTAACAATAACATTCAACTCAGACGCTGCACTGGAACAAGAAAAATCAATGATCAATTGAAATTTCAGAAACTTTGACTGCAGAAACTTTGGTCTTTACAGAAAAGTTTGCTATCGCTGCGGTGAGTAATATGATGGGGTAGTCATCGGATATTCGTGCTATAAGAGATCCAGTACTGGTTTCTGATAAATGAAATGGCTAGTACGTAGCTGCGTTGAATTTTAGATTTCACAGTGCGTACATTTAATTGGAATTCCACGTTTGTTTGAGTTAATGGGAAAACATGTTTTCCTAGATATTAGGCGTAGCAGTGATTGCTTATCAGCATCGCACCTAAATTATCAAATTGCAAATTGACTCGATATTTCAGTCTAACATGTTCACTTCAAATATGAAAATATACATCTGAGTTGTTATACATGTTGCCCCATGTTAGTCTGGGAGGTCCATTTTGGTTTTAGAGTCATATGTTCGGCTGGTACTAAAAATAAATGTACCAACTGTCCTTCCTAGCATGTCGTAAAAGGCGATTAATGGTGTATTGGATAGGCGATTGGATTTAAGTAAGTTTGTTTTCTAGGGGGCTAGTGTTATAAATACGTAATTATATTTGGAAAATTGGAGTTTGAACCAACATCCATTCACATGTGAGGTTCATATTCTTACCATTGAACTATCTTCGTTTCAGGCAGGTACTACTTATTGTTTAATGAGTCGGATCGAGTTCGCCGCTCAGGTCTCATGAAATTAACATTGTTGTGTAAGCAGGAGCATCGCAGAAGCACTAATAGGTATGATGACTGCATTAAAAAACTAAAATTATATTTAGTCCGTCAGTTAGATTATACAAAAATACTAGACACATATTTCTCGCTTTATCAAATTAACAAAAACCACAAAGACAAAGAGCATCAAAGTTTTGGAGTGGGCGCTTGCGATGTCACTATTTAGTAAATTTTTTACGAAAGCGTGACGTCACGCGCAACTAGAATGCATTGTATCTTCGCCAATGTTTGTTTGACAAGTAAATAAAAAAATACGTGTTTAATATTTTTTTTTATAATCTAACTGACGGACTAAACATATTTTTTTGTCATTTTGACCATTATAAAAGGGGGAAAATACCGGTATATTTCTCTTGAGGTTTACATGAAATTTTAATCCCCCTATGATTTGGGTCAATGGGATGTGGCGCTCGAATACCACCAGGGGGCTGGTCTGTTTGGTTAGTAAAAGATAACCTTACCGAGCGCAAGTTTAATCGTAAAGTATCGCAGAAAAAGTTTTAACAAAAACATCAAGATAATGATGAAATACAAGTTTCTTCATTCGCTTGTACTAAACTTGTTTCCATTATAAGTTCCAAAGTTATGATTTGCATTAGCACTTGAACGAATTAATTTAAAAACTAATTACAAGTTGGAGTTATAGTAGTTTACGACTGTCGGCCATTATAAAGGCATTGCGCAATTGTTTATTTATTCGCATATTGTTTTATTTAACTTTTGTAAACGAAATTTACAAGTTACAGCGAGAATTAATTTAACTCTAGTTAATATTCAAAATTTCTAAGAAGTATTTATATTTCGCTGAAGTCCTTTAGAATATTTAAATGCCATTATTTGTCAGGTCATAATAACATTTGGTCAATTAGACACTAATAAAAGGATTTTATTTGAGCGGTGGTAGCTGAATGGTAAGGACACGCGCCTCTTAACCGAGGAGTGCGGGTTTAAACTCGGGCACGTACCTCTGGATTTTTCAAATCCATGTACGTATTTATACCACTAGCTCGACGGTGAGGGAAAACATCGTGATGAAACCTGCAAATTCAAACAACTTTGAATTTGTTACCATGATCCAAAAATTGTCCGGTTCCCCTATCTTAGGGTTACGAAGGTCAGATCGGCAGTTGCTTCAATGTAATTACCAGACTCGCTAAATCCTGGATCATGGTCTAAGCGGACCCCGTCTAAGCACGGGACATAATGCTAGGAAGATGATGAAAAGGATTTCATTTAATCATCTCAATTGATACAAGGCAAGCAGTGCGTGATGATGCCGCGGAGGGCGGGCGGCGATGATGAATCAGTGAGGGTCGCGTCACACAATGGCCGGTAATCTCTGTGGTGAAGCGATTTCGGCGCCGCGGCTCGGACGCTGTGGGGACAGCCGGGTTGCGCTGTGGTGGTGGCGGGCGCGCGGACGGGAGCGACCACACACGACATGCACCTTATGTCTAGTTTTGTGCGGACATTTTAAATCACCTTTAGTACTTAGTTATTATTGTTAGATACACTTTATTAATAACTAGCTGTCCTCGCGGTTTCACCCGCGTTTTTGATTAATGTTATATACAACAAAAAAAAAAGAGTTTATATATTAGTATAAGATTATTAGCCTATAATCATCCACTGTTGGACATAGGTGACTCCTAGTGGACGCCACTGGCCCTAACTTTGACTCCAAAAAGAATAAATAGGCATTTTATGATGAATTTATCTAGAAAAGGTATCGGTATGCATTCTCAACGTTGTTAGCGGTAAAAATATACAACTCTTAATTCGTCATAGCATTTGATTTTCAAAAAAAAATTCTATACAGTGAACATTATATATTGGCCTGTCGGTTTTTATTTTGTATATATAATAACATGTTAGATGTCTGTGTGATGAAGATACACTTCAGTGGGCCATGCTTCTCCGTTCCGCTTATCCCGTGTACCACACTCCACCATTCCCGCGAGCTCTCATGACCGGCGGCGCGTCCCAGCATCACCAGTGATGCGTGAACCGTAATACGATAATGGAGCGGCACCTGGCGGCCGCGGTGCGCGCACCGCGAGCCTGAACCTGATTAGCGGAATAACTAACGGGACCATCTCGTCGCACTCAATACGGGACAGTATTAGAATTACGCCGAATAGTCCGCGTGTCAAGTGTGTCATATTATTTACATACATGCAGATCACCATGCTTGCAATTCCCGAAGGGTAGGCAGAATCTAAGGAGCAATTAGTTGCTTCCACAGTTAGCATATATAAAACGAGTGGAGTTAGATGAAAATTATTTATTTATTTATCTCATTTCCGTCACTACGTTCATGTAGATATGTTAAAGACAGTACGTTCAGCAGCGCGCCCGCCGACAAGCGTGTCGCAGGCGTCAGTCGTTCATCCTCCATTACGTAAATTTTCCCGCGAATCCTCTATGATCGAATGGCGAACGCCTAGGGGTTCGCGTACCCCCCTTTGATAAACGCTGACCTAGACCAACAATAAAATATTTTAGTTTCCAAGTTCAGTTAACTATTACTTCCCTATAAATTTATTTTCAGAGGTTGCAGGCTTAATAGAATATAAATCCTAGACACAGAGCCAAAAGACGGGACTAACCCGTTGAAATACCCAAGACGAATGGTCACGTTAGAAATAACAGGCTTCGGGGGATTGCGAGAGACGAGCTGCTAATAGCCGATATTAATTATTATAATAGACGCCTTTGTCCCGCGCGGCTGCCGCCGGGCCCACCTCCCGCGGGCGATACACCCGGGATCAATTGCTTCGCATTATGTACGGTTCAGTTGTCGAACATGCGTCATAAAAGCTGACATATATGTCGCGACCTCTGAGTACTGAAACTCTGGAGATGGCATAACTACGAAAAAGTGAAGCCCAATTTGAGTGAGAAACAAATATGGCGCCTTTGCGTAATGTCATTCTACTTTACTTATTTACATACTATTAAGTCTCTGAACAATTTATTTATGACGATGTTTCTAAATGTTACAAGTTAGATTAAGTTATAATCACAAATTTTATCAATATTGGCACCATACACTGCAAATTCTACTGACATTGACAACTTAAAGTGAGAAACCAAAATGGTAAGCTGGCTTTACTTAGGTATTTCTATGAAGTCACATGATGATGTTACCAAAAAAAGCTAAGTCAAATATATTGTTGTCTCTTTTTACGTGCAGTAATCTAGACTTTTTAGAAAGATATAGATACAGGTTTATGAATTCACTATCGATATTAATCATATTTGTATAGCAGATTGTTCCTATAGAACATTATGTCGTCTCCATGTGTTTCAGTACTCAGAGGTCGCGACAATACATGCATATTGTCACGCCTTTCCCCATGGGGTAGGCACAGATGACATCCTTCTATTTGCTACGATCCTGGCATAAACCTTATGCTTTTTCACCCTCTTCCATTTTAATTTTTTTGTGGACTCATTCACAAAGACGAGTGTGGCAAATTTACTTACACAAAAATAGAATTATGACGAATTTACACATGCATTTTTTTGTGACGAATTAATTTTGTGGCAAATGTACAATAACCCGCTTTTTCTAAATTCATATCTTTGCGTCAAATTGGAGCTGGGATAAATGGATAGTTGTGACAATTTAGTGACAAGCTGGCTTTCCGCTAATGAATCAGAACCCAATGTCTACACCGCCAGTTGCGTTATACGACATAAAGCAGAAAACAAAATGAGGCATTCTTCTCAAGTCCCAAATCAGCATGAGATTAGTTTATAATATTAGCATAGATTATTTTGAAGTAAAAGAAAGAAGAAGAAACAAATAACATTTATTAGACGCACAATTGTTTATACATACACAGGAAAAAGAAATTTGACACAGGACAAAATAGTACAAAAAAGGAAAATCAGCAAAAAAAACTAAGATTTACGCCAATTGGGTCCCTGCCTCAGCATTATGCTCCTGCGGCGTGGGATTTCCTAAGTTGTTTGTGGCTGAAAGGTACCTTATTTCTACATCCAGCATTCAGAAAGGACAATTTAAGTAGATGTGGTAGACATCTGCCATCGGGGCGAGGGCTCTAAACCCTCTTTTTCGGACGACACAGTTCCCGCTCGCTGTCACTCTGCCGTCTGTCCGTCCGTCCGTACCCTGGACCTTATTTCCGTAAGGAACAAATTACAAGCGTGGAATTTAGGTTATTCTGTAAAAATCACAGTCTATTTTAAATGCGCATTATATTCAATGGCTTTTTGCATTGTTAGGGTATAACAACATGTATTTAGACAGTCACATTTTCTTTCCATGATTTTTTAATAATCCTTAGTAAAAGCGAAAAGCACATTTTCAGCTTATATTATGAAAAATACATACTTAGCATAACGCCCATAATCCCCGAAGAGGTAGGAAGAGTCAAAGGGGCAGCATGCCGCTTTAATCACAATCAGCCATAAATTAAACTGGGCTGGGTTAGATGGAAAATTGTGAAAAAGTAGTGACAAGTGGCTAGCTTGTCGCCTACACAATCACATACCCACAACCCCATATACCATAAGTCGCTTTTTACGACATTTATTATAAAAAATATACCTAAAATATCCGGATGTAACAGAACCTGTTGAAACGTCAGCCGTTTTCAATTTGTGTCACAAATTAAAATAATCAATTGCTAATGATTGAAAGCGCTTCATTTAGCAGTAATGACGGAACGTGATTGATTCGTTCGGAACATGGCGTCCGGAGTCATTGACGGTAATTAACAAAACAAGTACAACAAACAACACAAAAAGGTAATTTCAACAATCAACAGGCACATATTGTGCACTGGAGTGAACTGAGCCCAATATCGATATCAGCGTTCAATTAATTAACTTCGAATTTATTAATTTGTGAAGGCGGACTAGCCACGCGAGTAAGCGACCAGTGGCGCCATAACTCTCCTTTTGCACAGGACATCCTGATTTTGATGAGTGAGACTTGTCCCCGATTTATTGGAGCAATTGTAATTAATAAATTGTCGAGACTGACACATCAATTACCTAGTTCTAAACTAAGCTTATAAGCATGTGCTATGGATACGAGGTGAACAGACAGACATACTTTAATAAGTTTATAAACATCCATGACTCGAGTACAAATGTCCATGTTCATCACACGTAACATTTGCCCCTAGCGGGATTCGAACCCGCGACCCTCGGTTTCGTGGCCAGGGTCTCTGACCACTCGACCAACGGGCCTGTCGATAATAAAATATAGAACCCTTAAATTTTAATCCTAATAAAAATATTACTTTCTTTCCAAGAAAAACTTATAAATCGCAATTATACAGTGCACGATAACGTAAAATTCAGTTTGTCACATAGTTAAACTGAATTTTATCCGAGCGGAGCTGCAGACAGAAGCTAGTACCTATTATATAAACTCGATCAACAGACCAAAGATTTTGAGTGACTGTTTTGTTACTATGTTATGTGTATGTTAGCAATGTTTGTGTTAGATAAATACAGTTAAATAAATACGACGTCGTTCGCAGTCCTGCTCTGAGAGCTCGCGGACTGTGCATTACATCTGCGCGACAAACAACTTGTACTGGCGAAGCAAACTGAGGCAGTTTTATTATAGATGCACGATACATTTGTATATGTCAACCCAAGTATTCAATATTAGAACCCAACAAGTAAATAATAGGAAACACATTTGTATTTCTTTATTGTTCTACAATCCTTCAATCCCCAAAGAAATAGGTAGAGAATGAGCATAAACTCTTTTAGCCAAAGTTATAATTTTACTAGCTCGATGGCGCATTTGGTAGTGACCCTGCCCCATGCGCCAAGAGTTGTGGGTTCGATTCCCACCCAGGACAAACATTCGTATGATGAATACTTGTGTTTGTTCTGTGTCTGGGTGTTAATATCCAATATTTAAGTATATATTTGTAATACCACTGTTGTTTCTGATATCCGTAACACAAGTGCTTAAGCTACTTACCTCGGAGTCAGATCAATGTATGTGATGTAGTCGGATATTGATGTAGTCGGATTTATTTATTTATTAGGTTTATCAACGTTTACAATTTAGCAGGGTTATAAGAAAAACTGTGATAAGTGTCTGGCTTGACACCATTAAGTTATACTTACACCATTAGCCGTCATTTACGATATGCTATACGAGGAACACAGTCAACTCGTTATTTTTAAGTTCCAAATCAACATAAGACGCGGATATGTAATAGTTTGCCGCTGACTTCCTAAAAATTAAGAGGGTTATTACAACACAATCAGTCGGGGACATTCCTGTATACTAGTGATCTGCCACTGGTTGAAATTCGAGCATTATTAGTGATTATTTAAATTTTAGCTTTTTGCCCTCCTTCGCCATATAAACTTTAACTGTGCCCAATCTCATACTCCTCCGTCCGCGTAATTGTCATAAAAAGGGGTACAAAGTTTTTGCTTCACGTATTAATATAAAGATTCTTCGAATATTTGAAGACGGGCAAATCATATTGGATTATTATTTAGAAAGAAAAATGTTTAGTACCTAGGTAAATACAATATAAACATTTAAGTTGTATTGCAAATAAGATTTGCAGCTACATTGTTATAAAAGATATCTATTGGATGAAATTGCGGGAGCACAATACTATTCTAAAATGCATTACAAAGCGAGTTTAACTCTCAAGCCGATTAGCGCGTCAGTGTGCGAGCGCTTGCGCTGCGGTTGCTAATTAATATGCATCTGATTACAGTACTGAGCGTATTACATGCACTAGAGTAATATGATCAGTACTGTAATTAGGAGTAGGCCTGAAATCTATTTAACAGCAGCAAGTATGGGGCCCTGCTTTAATTTTACATGAGATTATTGAAAACCCACGTTTTTATAGAATTTATCATGTCTTAGTAGATTAATACATGGTGTTTGGTAATAATGTTGCCAGGTCTAGTGGCTTAAATTACAGAAGGAATCAATTATGACTGAATAAGAAATTATACAGGTAACTTATTTTCCTCCGACTTTTGACTTTGAGACCCTGGAAAATCGGCACACCACGCATATTGTTTTTAACCGACTTCAAAAAGGAGGAGGTTCTCAATTCGTCTGTATGTATAATATTTTTTTTATTTTTTTTATGTATGTTTACCGATATTTCCGTCAATTATAGACGGATTTAAAAAAAAATAAATTTGTTGGAAGTAGTTCACTTCTAATGTGGTCTCATGATAAGGAAGCCAGGATCTGATGGTGGCATCCCTGAGAAATCAATGGAAACCTTCGAAAATCGTAGGGGCGACTAGTGCGTTTGTAATTTTTTTCATTAAGTATTTTAAAGTACTACAATTTAATGAAGGTCTGGAGTCGATCTGATGATGGAGCCAAAAGACAGTCGAGAGAACTCCTCAACAATTTACTGCAGTTACTTTGTGTTTGGGTTTGATTAATTTGTATTGATGAGGACTTTACACCTAGATGGCGTGCGACTATCATTAGTGGTCCGATAATGAAGACGAAGAACAGTTAAGGGAACTCCTTAACGGTTTACAGTAGCTACTTAGTGTTTGGACTTAATTAATTTATATTGATGAGAACTTTGCACCCGTATAGGTCATAAGTGCCACAAGTCTGATGATGGAGACCATAGACAGTTGAGGAAATTCCTCATAGATTTACAGCAGTTCCCTTTTGTTGGGCTTACATCATACGGTTCAATATGTCAAAATTTTCAGTTCGTATAGGTTTGGTCTACCCATCAGTCAAAATCGTAAAATAAAATAATTTTTAACAAAAAAAACTGACTTTAAAAAACGAACCTAATAAAAGTAAAAAATAAATTTACTTAGGCCAAAGTACACTTGCCTCTCGGTGGACTCGGTGTTGGTGTCACCATCGGTAAATAAAACCTAACTGATAGTTACTTAAATTAAAGCGTTCAAACAAACAGAATGTTGAGCGCAAAATAAGATTATAAATTACTTTCGCCGGATATCCGATGTCTGCTTTTAACTAAGAGTTAGAATTAACTAACAAATTATCCGACTACATAAATATTATATGTAGCAGGTAGGCATTACTTTGCAAAATTACTGTAGCAAGCATATTAAAGACATTACGTTATTAATTATGTTAGTATTCGTAATTAGTTGAGACGAGCGCTAAAATTGAGCACCTTTCACAATGTTTCGATCGTAAATTCTCATACACGACTTTATTAGCTTAGTCGAGCAAATTGGTTAGTCTGTATAGTGAATTCAATAAATCATATTACTCGTAATATCAAACTTGCGAAAGTTTGTCAGATGGTTTGTGCCCCGGAAAAGGACTAGAATAATTTTTATTCTAAAAATAATCATTTAAAGGGGTGAAATGGGAGTGGGAATTTGTATGGGTAATAAAAAGCCGCTGAACAGATTTCAATGAAATTTTATAAGAAGTTTGAATGTGGGAAAGGATAAAGTTTGGTTTTATATTAGATACTAGCTGTGCCAGCGGTGTCATCCGCGTTTATGGTTAATATTATGAAGACTATTTCCGTCATACATGATTTCTATGTAACTTTAACCATTAAGGGTGCACACGCGACGGAAGCTTACAAAATGGAGTAACTTCTCCCGTTTTCCCAACATTTCCCTTCACTACTCTGCTCCTATTGATTGTAGCGTGATGAAAAGTATACTATAACCTGCCCAGGAGTATGAAGAGTAATTGTACCAAGTTTCGTTAAAATCCGTCGAGTAGTTTTTGTTTCTATAAGGAACATACAGACAGACAGACAAAACTTTTCCTGATTGCATTTTTGGCATCAGTATCGATCACTAATCACCCACTGATAGTTATTTTGAAAATATATTTCATGTACAGAATTGACCTCTCTACAGATTTATTATAAGTATAGATAAGAGGGGTGGAAATTTGTATAAGGAATCAATAAAAAAAAAAACATTCAGTCGAATTGAGAACCTCCTCCTTTTTTTGAAGTCGGTTAAAAAATGGACTAATCATTCCACAAAATTAATACCAATTCCACGCAGAAAAATTCGCGGCCAAAAGCTAGTTATATATACTAAGTGCAATTTATTTATTTATTTATTTTGCAAAGGTACACTGACACATCACTACCACATAAAAATGTTACATTTACGCTATATTCATTTATTTACGCTACCTAATGGACCAGGCAGTAATCCACATAATTAGTGTACACAGCATGATTAATTTACTTTCGAACGATATTTAATAAAAGACGTTTTAAACAAACATTCATGTTATAAGACCCACCTTAAAGCGACCAACTAATCCGGATTTGGATGTTTAATAGCATCACATACAGTCTGCAGGTAGGCGGAGCGCATTTCCATACGAGGCAATGAAACGCGCGTAACTTTTGTTTGTGTCAGCGGCACTCGGTAATAGCCGCCATATTTTATGGGCGAATGGTTCTTTAGTATCCATAAATGAGTGAGGGGCGCAGGGGCGGGTCGTGACTTTTGGGGCCCTGGGATAACTATAAATGGGGGCCTAAAATCTATATCTAATTAACTATTTAGTACTGTCCCATTTTGGTTTTGGACTTAAAAAGGATGTGCCGACTGAATTTCTTACGTAGCATGTATTAGGGGACAATACTGGGTCAAAAAATCTATTTAGGCTGGCAATTAGGCTATAATTCTATTTAGGCTGTCAGTTAGATTATACAAAAATACAAGACAGATATTTTTTGCTTTATCAAGATAGCAAAAAATTACAAAGATAAAGAGCTTCAATGTTTTGGAGTGGGGGCTTGCGACGTCCCTTGTATGTAAAAATTGTACCTACGTATGACGTCACGCGCAATTTGAACGCGCTGTATCTTCGCCAGTGTTTGTTTTACAAATAAATGTTTAATTTTGTTTTTTATTATATCTGACGGACTAAATATAACTTTTTAGTCCGCTCCCCTATTGCATTATGTCGTAAAAGGCGACTAATTGTATATGGGGTTTTGGGTATGTGGTTGTGTAGGCGACGAGCTAGCCACTTGTCATTACTTTTTCACAATTTTCAACTAACCCAGCCTAGTTTTTATTTTTGGCTGAATGTGGTTAAAGGGGCTTGGTGCCCCTGGTCTCTGCCTACCCCTTCGATTATGGCCGTGATGTTATGTATGTCGGCGTTAAGCGATGCCAGCGCCACCAAGCGGCTAGTGTATTAATTGGAACGCCAGCGCCATCACGCGGCGCTTGACGGAGTCTACGACGTTGTGCCCGGCAGAAGCGAGCTCACTTTGCGTACGACCACCGAGCAGTGAACACGTCTGGAAACTGTCACGCGTTCCTTGGTTTCCTAGTACCTAATTCAGTCATCAGTGCTAATTATTGAGTGTAATTAAAATAACCTTGATTATCGTACCAGGGTTTGACCGACATTACCCGTCGTAACGCCCATAGCCGTCAATGAACATGGCGGATAATAACGAAATAGAAAATCATTCTCCGTTATGTATGTATTTAGTAGTCAGTGAAACCTGGTGACCTGGAACCCTTGTGCTGATTGTCTTGGGGCCTTTTTCATCTACGGGGCCCTGGGCTGCAGCCGAGATAGCCCCTATAGTAGGTCCGCCCCTGGGAAGCGACGCGGTGGTTTCAAGCCGTCATCCATCATAGGGTGAGGGGTCTCTTTATGTTTATTTCTCATGTGGAGCAGACAAACGAGCAGACGATCCACCTTAGGGGAGGTTCCCATGTACCTGTGTCACTGGATGTGTCATGGTTTGTGGCAATTTGTGAAATGTTTGATAAATTTCATATGAATTTTAAAGGATTCCGTGAGGTGGCTTGCGGAGTAAAACTTGTTTTTTAAGAAAGGATTAGTCCTTGTTGATATATAATACTTTAATGTAACAATGTTTTGTATCGGTATGATATATGGGCTTTTGTTATATAGGCTTTTATGAATGTTTTTGGAATGTGTTTAAAAGATTATGACGAGTTTTGTAATTATAATAAATAATAATAATAAATTAGTTTATTGCTCAGATATTACAAAGAAAAAAAAAAAAAAAAATTACAATCACAAAACAAAAGAGAAATGGACAAATTATAAAATACACATTGACAAACAATAAAAATATCATTTGAGCAAAAAGGTATGACTCAGCTTGTGCAGACGCAGGACTGGAAAGGTCCTGTAAAGCGCTGATTTTCAGTCATACCTTCATCTCTCTAGGTGTAAGGTGAGAGGCGAATAAGTATGAGCGCTACTGATAATTATAGTTTTATATTAGTTTTAATATATAAGTAGGTATGCATACACATGCCAGAAACAAAGGAAGGTACTAACTAACTAAAAATAACTAACTCCTATGTATGTGTCTGCGCGTGTGTGTGTGTGTGTGTATGTGTGGGTGTATATATATATATATATAATATATATATAATAAATTAATTTAAAATGGGATAGATACGAATAAATAAACATTATATTGATACGGGTAGGTATAAGTGTTGCGTTCCTAAAGTCTCACTATCATAGTTTGCGGTGCGGGTAGGGGGCCGAGGCGGCGTCGCTGCAGCACGCGCCCGCGTTCTACCCACATACATAGTCGGTCCGGTGCGTTTATATGGTATGTTTACGAATGAAGGACAGCAGGTGTGCATAAAAACATGCAATACGCCGGTTTTTTTTTTGTTATTACGCACAATTCCATGACTCGAGTGTGAAGTGTCATCATAAACCTTGTTTTAATTGATAGGTTTGTTTATTTATGACCCCATATCCCATGTAAGGTATACATTTCCTTATCAAAATCTATTTGTATGAACGTACGGAAGAAATGATCAGAACACAAGAATGTCTAATATTTTGTTCTGTTTCATCCATCTTGAGCGACCCAAGGTTTTAATGATGGAAGAACCCGCAGAAGAATCCCGCCAGTAAAACTCAATGGCAACCCTTAAAATTCCATTGTCCCTATAAAATTGATTCGGGCCGGTGCCATTTTTCAATTTTCCGGGCGGCGCGGCTCGTGACGTCACGACATGGGATAATTCGCGAGTCCGCGACGGGCCGGGTCCGCCCTGCGCCGGGAACTATTTACTTTCTCGGGGAACATCGGTCGGGTTTCCGCCACATTGACTTTCACATTTGGGATCCGGTCCAAAACAAATTGGTTTATAGGTACAGCGGTAAATGATATTCTGTATTGAAAAATATATTAAAGTTTAACATTAGAGCATATCGTATGTCGAAACCGTAGACGTACAATTTCAATACAGCAATATAGAAATAAGCAAAATAAAAACCTACATTGACGTTTACATGTTTTTTTTTTCATCCAATACAAATGTATGTATGTTAGCATCAAATTCCAAACAATCGGTAATTCATAACCAATTATGGCCCAAAAAACTGTGTAAACTAAACAGGCCAACATTTAAATAACCGCAAGGTTTTTATTATTACGATGCGAATCTCCGAATATCGAAAACATGCCAAATGGAAAATCTATTGGAAATAATTCGCTTTGAAAATTGTCCGCCATTTACGGTTTAAATGGGCGCATTTATACTCGCCCCTATTTCACGGCCCTTACCGCCGACCGACCGCCGACCGACCGACCAGCCGATAACATGTCCATTCAGTGCAATTTTAAGTTCTTAGAAATTTTGGGATCGTTTTAGTAATAAGTTGGGAACGATGTTTAACATTCAAAGTTACTTTAAAGCAGAATTAATTATTACGCTATTATGTTTGATGCTGAAATGGCACTTCAATGTCGCCCGTTGTTGACGTTATGACCATGACGTTAATTGTTTGCCTTACAATATTAATTCATTTTAACCTTGTCACCATTCAAAGTTCTGTTCTATTTTAATCAAATTTTCTTTTCAATTTAATCGTGCTATTAAAACATTAAATAAAACAGCAGTTCTTCGAAATCCACGTACATAAGTCTGTCGAAACGCGATCCAGATCCGCATCAAGGCATCAGTAGATTCTGGAGCAGCCGATTCATCAAAACTCCCGGCTTGTGTTGCAGTTAAACCCGAACGCTTAAACAAAGACTACGTAAGCCGCGCTCGCGACGCGCCGGCTAACGTTCGCGCCGGATTACCGCCGAGACTCATTCCACTTGCAATATTCCCACAAACTATTGCTTACGATCATGACAATGACTGGCTCAATGGTGCATTCGGTAGAAACCATATTCTATGCACTAATAGTTGTGGGTTTGATCGAGTTGGGTGGGCACCCAATACAAACATTTGTGCGATGAGCATTTGTGTTTGTTACTATAAACTTGTGTGTGATAAGTACCACTGTTGATTTTGATATTCGTAACACAAGTGCTTAAGCTACTTAGCTCAGAGTCAGATCAATGTATATGATGGCAAACAACATACATATATCTATATTTATATAATAGATGAAATATCTTCAATTGAGGCGGCCGATCGTTTTGACATTGTGGCATCCTAATCGATAGAAGTTACAATGCCTTTAAGTGTTGTAACTTAAGTTTATTTTATGAGAATTCGAGGTAGGGGTAGCTCAATAGTGAGGACATCCACCTCAAAGGTTGTTTGTTCAATCCTTCGTTATACGTAAGAATGTCTGCTATAAAATTATAGGAAAAAATCGTGAGGAAATTTGCACATAAAAAAAAAAAAAATAAAATAAAAATGTTCTTTATTGCTCAATAAAAATAAACACAGTACAATGAGACAACTCCAGAAAGTAATGAAATACTTGAGTCGGAGTGACTCGCTCCAGCCTTGAAATTTTAATTTTGAAATATTAATGAAGAGATTTATAAATTGACTGGTTATCCTAACTAAAACTTGGATGCAAAGATTATATGGGTAGTTTCGTTAGTATAAGCCAAGCGTTTTTTTTTTTTTTTTTTTTTTTTTTTTTTTTTTTTTTTTTTTTTTAATTGGGGAAACTCCCACGAGCCGTCACCCTCTAGCCGTGGCCTCCAGCGGCGCAGTCCCGGAGGGGCCTGTATCCCCACTGTCGGGACTATACGACAGCTCCTCCGGTGATGCGCGTGCCGCGCTACGCGGCCCACCTCGCACGGCGGTGGTCGGTGCTGTGCAGCCCACGACAACAGTCGTCGGATGCACAGCACCGAGCACGCGCGCGCGTCGAGACATGCCAGGCCACCCAGCATGTCTCAACCACTCCGCCCAGGGTTCCGCCGATCATCCCCGTGACCGGCGTCGTGGGCCCACTCTTACGCTGTGCCTTCTGCTGAGCCAGAGGGGCACGCGGAGAGCGCCTCGCCAAAGGGGCCGCCTTCCGCCCGGCGACTCAAATTGAGGGCAGAGCCCTGTCGTCGCAAAAGGAGAGCGTCGAGACGCTCAATCCCTCCGCGACCCGCCACGACGCGACCCAGCGCGCCGCTGTCGGGTTGCCGAGGATAGGGAGGCGAGCAACGACAACACTCAGCTCCTCCTCTTCCTCGGCAACCCTGGTCCGGCCGCGGTGGTTACAGCCGGACCGCCGCAACTGCCCGGTAGCAAGTCGTGCAGTTGCGGCTCACCTCGGGGTCCCTCTTCGTTTCAGCCCTGCCATGTCAGGGCCTACTAAGCCCCCCCGGTACGACAAACCGAGGACCCCGGCGGGGGGGAGTTTCGTTAGTATAAGCCAAGCTCACTCAAGGTAGATCAACCGGCATTATATGTATATAAAAACGTAATAATACACTGAGATGACAAATTTACTTTAATACTATTCACAATTATTGAGCTGGGAGTCTGAGTGCTACATTTAGCGGTAACAATTGCTACCGCCGAGACACATGCCGCTTGTGAATAATTTAAACTAATCAGCATATTAAGTGCAGCAAACCAACACATTAGGGAACACTAGTACACTCACAATTAGATACCACAATGATTAATATAGGTGCCTTATTAGCTGTGTCTTGGTGTATAGTTTCTATGTATTTATATAGCTGTAGTAAATTAATAATACCTTTTTATAATAAATCTTCCGCAAATACTTTATGTGAAAAATAATATACTTATTTGTACTGTAACCATAATCCAAAAATTGTCTGGTTCCCCTATCTTAAGGTTACGAAGGTCAGATCGGCAGTCGCTTCAATGTGATTACTAAACTCGATAAATCCTGGATCATGGTTTAAGCGGACCCCGTCTAAGCACGGGACATAACGCCAGGAAGATGATGATGAATGATTAATATCTATGAATAAATAATACATATGGGGTACGGGTAGGAGGGTGAAAGATACTTTACGACCTATTCTTATACCTAGCAAATACCTAAATAAAATCATTAAAATCGGTCGAGCCGTTTCTAAGGAGTTCGACAACAAACACCGTGACACGAGATTTTTATTTGTAAGACTATAAATAACATTACCAGCTTATGTAAAAGAATATAATCTAATAATTTATTTACTTTAAAGCGGCCGGTATCTATTGAAATAATTTGGAATTATCGTAATAAAAAGAGTAAATTGACTTCTTACCGATACAAGTAATCGTCTGATTTTCGAAAAAAATGGAAATAGATTTATTGTCTTGATACGCTATACAGACACACATCTGTATTATTTTAAAGCTTAAAATGTTCAGTATTCCAGTGAGTGCTACACTTAGTAGGGGGTGAACGAATGACAGAGTCACCTTCACGGCGGCTCCGGTTCACCACACAAAACTAACTAGAACTTCAGCATTCGTCTCGGGGGGGGGGGGGGGGGGGGTTTGCTGTAATCTTAAGATACACGTGCTAAATTATAATGCTTAAGTAACTATGTCTATTACGTTTAAAGCCTAAACCACTTAACTGATGGTAATGAAATTTTTATCCCATAGATAATATAAGTATAGGTGAGTAGCGGTGGTAGCTCAATGGAAAGGACACGCGCCTCTTAACCGAGGAGTGCGGGTTCAAACCCAGACACGTATCTCTGGATTTTTCAAATCTATGTACGTATTTATACCACTCAGCTCGACGGTGAAGGAAAACATCGTGATGAAACCTGCAAATTCAAACAACTTTGGATTTGTAACCATGATCCAAAAACTGTCTGGTTACCCTATCTTAGAGTTACGAAGGTCAGATCGGCAGTCGCTTCAATGTGATTACCAAACTCGCTAAATCCTGGATCATGGTCTAGGCGGACCCCGTTTAAACACGGGACATAACGCTAGGAAAATGATGAGAAAATATATGTATAGGTAAGTTACTTAATATCACCGGTTAATTGGCAGAAATTATGGTAGAAATATAATTTGTAATGGAATTCTAGCAACAATTAATTTGCAAATAAAAACAAACTCACCCTTAATGAAGTCGGTTAAGAAACTCTCTTCATACGTAAACACGCCGTATGTAATTAGAGTAATTTCACCAAATTATGTTAGTTACGCTTAAACCTGAGACTCCGTAAATGGACCTAGATTACCAAACAGTACTTGCGGAATGCCGCTCGGCTAATTCGGCTAGCCGTTTAGTTGCCCGCCGCAGGAGTTCACAGCCGCGCTATTTATTTGCCGAGTCGTTTGCGGCCGGTTTCGTCTGTGATTGCCGTCTTAATCTCAGTTGGATTAAGAGGTTTACGGGAGGTACGGGACCCTTGAGGATAACGCATGTAGGGAGGACCGAAAAGTTACAATGTGTTTGTAGATAATAATAAACAGTGATTATTTTAGGGTGTGATTCACAAGTGGGTCGCAGGAAAAAGTTCAGCTCATTCTGAAGAAATAACATCGTAGCTGCTTCGTTCTTTCTTTTTTTGGCTTAAGGTGATGTCCCTGTTACTTATTAAAATAAATTTAGTTAGTTAACGTAAATCTGTAAAGGTACACTATTTGTCTTCACATTGAACATACATTTGACTAATGAATTATTTAGTCCGCAAATGCATTGAGTATATAATGTTCTAACTCATCATCATCTTCCTAGCGTTATGTCCCGTGTTTAGACGGGGTCCGCTTAGACCATGATCCAGGATGTAGCGAGTCTGGTAATTACATTGAAGCGACTGCTGATCTGACCTTCGTAACCCTAAGATAGGGGAACCAGACAATTTTTGGTTACAAATCCAAAGTTATTTGAATTTGCAGGTTTCATCGCGATGTTTTCCCTCACCGTCAAGCTAGTAGTATAAATACGTACATAGATTTGAAAAATCCAGAGGTAGGTACGTGCCCGGGTTTGAACCCGCACTCCTTGGTTAAGAGGCGCGTGTCCTTGCCATTGAGCTACCACCGCTCCTATATAATGTTCTAACTATTTGGTAAATATTACCCAATAAATGCCCTTATAATATGTTTAGTAGTTCGAAACTCCGTAATGTACTTTTAATCACTAAATGGATTGCAAATAAATATGCAGAGACAGGAGTCTCGTTCTAATAACTCCACAACCTAATAAAGTTCTGTCAATCTTAGAAAAAGTAAATATTTTTGAACAAATACACAAGGTCGTTTTTAATAAATAATACTAATGGGATTACCGGACCCTAGTAATAAGCAAAGGGCACACGTTATAGAGTTTTTAATAGAATTTAACTTAATTTAAGGTTTTCTAAATATTATTTGGTCAAATTATAACATGATATAAACTATTGCAATGATTCCATTAACTATTCTCTACAAACAGTTTTAGCGTTTTGTTTTTGCTAAAAATAACGTATAAGCAGGTAATATTGTATGTCACGCTAGTACATTAAGTTAATGTAAAACACCCTTGGCAGTGAAATCTTTCTTTCCGGTAGGAGTACGAGACATTTGGACGAAGTTTAGTTTCACGACGTCCGCTGTTGGTAATAATTGGCGGAATTGAAACGCTTGGCAGAGATTACACGAAATATAATGAAGCGCAATAATAAAATGTACATCACCTCACCATTAAAACGAGCCAAGAGACAAAATACCATATTACAGTTGACATACATCATATTAACTTGCGTTTATTATCGCAATAATTCCAACAGTCCGCTTAAGCGCGGTGGGCCGGCGAGCGGCGCGTGGGGCAGGGGTGGCCCCGGCTTGTGGTAGCGCTCCTGTGGTCTCATCTCCCGTGGTCAACATACGGACGAGAAAAACAACTTGGAATAGCGCTTAGCGTCACCGCCCTGGAAACAGTGACGGCTGGGACGGGGGTCATTATCTTTGTCTACCCCTTCTGGATTTGCGGGCGTGAAGATAATTAAGGTTAGTAAAATTATATAGTGGTTAACCAAGTATACAATTTGTATATATACATTTTTTTACTTAAAAAAATCTTGCTATTGACAATTAACATACATTGTCAAGTTGTATATTCAGTTAGGCTACTTGTGGTATCAAACCATTCATACCATCACGCAATGAAGTCCTTAAATCACATTCAGTATAAAATTAAATTTAGTTTTGGTTAAATTGAAAGTTGTGAAAAAGTAGCGTGAATTGGCTAGCCCATCGCCTACACAATCACATACCCAATACCCAATATACAGTCGTCTATGTCGTAGTTTTGACAAGGACCATCATCATCTTCATAGCGTTATGTCCCGTGCTTAGATGGGGTCCGCTTGGGCCATGATCCAGGATTTAGCGAGTCTGGTAATCACATTGAAGCGACTGCCGATCTGACCTTCGTAACTCTAAGATAGGGGAACCAGACAATTTTTGAATCATGGTTACAAATCCAAAGTTGTTAGAATTTGCAGGTTTCATCACGATGTTTTTCCCTCACCGTCGAGCTAGTGGTATAAACACGTACATATATTCTAAAAATTCAGAGGTACATGCCCGAATTTGAACCCGCACTCCTCGGTTAAAAGGCGCGTGTCCTTACCATTGAGCTACCACCGCTCAGTTTTGTCAAGGACCACAGCTGGTTTATTATTTTTGAGGCCCAGCTCAACCGGGACGAGACAAGTACTTATTAAGTTACTAACATCTGGTGGAGCGGGCAGCCCTGCGCGGGTGCTGCGTACGACCCGCGCGGCCCGCCCTCGCGAAATATTCCAGTAATCCTTTTGGCTAGGACCTTTTCCCTTTTTGTTTCCCACTTTCTTTATAAACTTCCTCTCGGGCCGCTCTTGACAACAACTTTTTAAATCTGTTTCCCCTTTCACAAATATTTCCACTTACACGATGTTTTTACGAGAGACTTTTTACAATTTCAGTCAGCTTCCCCACATTATTACTTACTTGTTCTTCTGAGAGCACACTACAAGTGACGTCACGTATTCGCTGACCATATGGGAGAAGTTTCAGTACTTTACTCCTGAAAGCTCCTATGTTATTGCGTAACAGAAAATCCAAACGCAAGATCTTACTTCAGTTGTATAGTGGTGTTATGAATTGTTTAAGGCTGTTTTATTTATAGTGGCTTCAATTACTTAAATATGGTTATGAAATCTGATGTAGATGAAACAAAACTCGAAATAGAAATATCTTTAGGTATTCACGTACAGATAGCGCGCGAGTTGAATGCAGTCGGGGCCTGAGACGAGACATACCTGAGCTCTGTAGACGCTATCTGTAGGCTTCATTTATAAAAGCACTTATAAATAGTTATAATACAAATAGGTAAGTGTTTTTATCGCCGTTTCGTTGATTCTGAACGTTGATTCTACCGAGAAGAACCGGCAAGAAACCAAACTCTCACAAATTAGAAATATCATTAGTAGGTACAAGTTATGGAAATATCAATATGTGTGTCGTTGCTTTGTCCAGAGTATTTAACCGACACATAATTAACATCATTAATTCAATGTAATTAGCAAGCTAACAAGCAAGCTCGCTAAATCCTGGATCATGGTCTAGGCGGACCCCGCCCAAGCACGGGACATAACGCTAGTATGATGATGGCATAATGTGGGTTTTCAAAAATACAAAAACCGCCAGATGGCACGAGGGAGTCTCGTGGTCTTATCACTGTCACTATTACGGCTTCTTGTTGACAGCATGTCAGTTTGTTCTGACAACTAACCAATGAGGAGGGTGACAAGACCGCAAGTCACAGTTACGCCATCTTTTGGATGTTTTAATAAGAAAAAAACCTTATTAACATCATCATTCACTTCTCTGATGTTCTACTTCCCCCTGATTAATACCAATAAGTTCTCATGAAATAAAATCATTATTCTTTTGTGTGGTTTGATTTATAAATTGATTAACACTAGTTATACTAACTAACTAACTAACTAAAACTTCACGCCACTTCCCTAGCGGGGTAGACAGAGAGAACCAAAAGTAAGTTTTACGAAAATAAATAAATAATAAATTAATTCTCCAGACTGACACACCAATTCCCTAGTTCCAAACTAAGCTTATATGCTTGTGCAATGGATACTAGGTGAACGGATAGACATACTTAAATACGTTTTATAAATATCCATGACTTGAGTACAAATGACCATGTTCATTACATGAAACATTTGCCCCTAGCGGGATTCGAACCCGCGACTCTCAGTTTCGTTGCCAGGGTCTCTGACCACTCGACCAACGGGCCTGTCAAAATGATTATATTGCCAAAGAGGTTTGTGATGTGTATGGAACTTCTGAGAACGTATGTTTTTGAGATAATCGATATAATTATTGAATTCCAGTTATGTATATTTATGGGTAATAGGATATTGAACGTGAAATACGTATTTTGATTATCCTAAGTAAGCGGGCCTTTGACACCGATCTGCGCGCCGCGAAATTCATTTACTCTATATACCGACTGGTGTGCGTTGCTTTAGCCAAATGGTGCTGAGCTTTCAGAAAAATCTAAAATTAATTTTACTAGGTTTCTAAATGCAGGATTTATTTTTAAAGAATTAGCTATTTTTCCTATTTGTTACACAAAATTTTGTATCAATTTATTATAATCTTTAACATTATATTGTAGATTACACCTGCGTAGTTCCCGTTCCCGTGGGAATGCTGGGATAAAATAAAGCCTATGTTCCTTGCTGATATAGTAGCTTTCCATTGGTGAAAGAATTTTTCAAATCGGTCCAGTAGTTTCGGAGCCTAGTCGATACAAACAAACAATCAAATCTTTCCTCTTTATAATATTAGTAAGTAAGTATAGATTAATGTAAAATCCTTTTCCAGAATTTAAGTTCTAATTATTTAATAATTCATGCCAAATTATAAGTTATCATATTAATGGATATAATGTAATTACAATGTAATTATCAGACTCGCTAAATCCTGGATCATGGATCACGGAACCCGTCTAACCACGGGACATAACGCTAGGAAGATGATGATTGAATGAATATAACTAGTTCATGTGAATGGGCAGGCACCTTGACACAAACGCCTACTAAAAACAAGTGTTTCTTCAGCCGCCGCAATTATTAGAGTATATTATTAATTCGGGTTTCTGTCATCCGGGATTCTCTCCGAATGAACTTGTTATGAAGAAAATGATTTATCTCCGTCAGTTTGTGGTGGTCCCGCCGCACAAACACACACGGCGCGAGACTAATCTAAATTACAAGTGAGGTTGCGTCCTAATGAGGTTACGTCGCCGCGCCATTAAAGCGCGCCCGGCGCGTGCGCATGCGTCGCAATCGTGTCAGGACTCGCTGTTATGACGATTATTAATTGAACGTCGCAGGATGTCGCAAATGGCTAATTAATATGTATCAACTGTTCAATTTAGGTAGTTGATGCGGAGTTGCTTAATACGATATAATGTGATCTAACACATTATTGCAGCGATGATGGAGTGTTGCTAGATTTAGTTGGAATATCAGGCAGAGATCTTGGCCTCGAAACCAAAGGTCGCGGGTTCGAGTCCCGCTAGGGAAAATGTTTCGTGTGATGAACATGGACATTTGTACTCGAGTCATGGATATTTATAAACGTATTTAAGTATGTCTATCCGTTCACCTAGTATTTAATAGAATTAAAGTGTCAGTCTAGAGAATTAATTAAAATATCAGCATTACAATATTAAGCCCTATATTTAGATCCAGATCTCGCACTCACGAACCTTGTTGATTGTTACATATGATTTGTATTTTGTATAACGTTGTATACCTAAATCTGGGCCATAGGCACAGTGTAATAAATCCTTATATTTATCTAAATATAAGGATTTATTACACAAATTATATAAGCCATTGGGTTTAAGCTATTTAAGTACAGAATGCATAAAACTTTATTTTAACTTACTTTGGGTAATGCGTTTATCCATCTATTTGGACTAACTGTATCTACTAGGTGCAGAACTGACTGCGTCGTTAGTCTAGTGGTAGCATGCACTGCCTAAGGACCAAGAGGGTTCAATTCCCGGGTCGACCCGTAATTTCAGACTGGGTATTTCAATATTGAAATTTCTCAGTAATAGCCCGGAGTCAGGAAGTTGGCGGTTTAATCACCCCCGTGCTTCGGAAAGCACGTTAAGCCGTTGGTCCTGCGCCAGACCTCTCTCCAGTCATGTCGAATTGCCGTCTCATGAGACTATAAGACCGGACTATGAGAGTGGAGGAATAGAGTGTGCACCTGTGTTTGCGCATACACTTGTGCACTATAATATCTCCTGCGCAGATGGCTAATCCTCGTTGAGATTGGTCGCCGTGACCTATATCGGTTAGGAGGACATTAGGAGCAGGAGCTTCGGGAACTGTCACATCACGTTTGGAGCGATCCGTTTCCATTTAGGATTAGTGTTCACGTGTAAGACCCAAATCCAAGGCTGCTCTCAACTGGATTCACCTAAAACTGTCTCTGAGAATAATACCTTGACAAACAAACAACCCTGTTAGGTAAGCCTACTTTCAAAGTCATAATGTATTCTGATTCATTCTTTTGTTTTGGTTATTTAATTTTTCAAATGTTCTTTATTTATTGTTGAATAAGTGTGTAACGCCGTTTAGAAAAAAGTATTGATTTTGTAAAAACTTTATAATAACAACGAATTTTCCTATAATCAATTGACTAGCTAAATTCATGATGTCAGAATTAGGACTTGATTAAAAAATCCTACATGATTTATCTTTGAAAGCTACAGTTGGCAGGAAGGAACTGACATTCATCTTCCGAGCGTTATGTCCCGTACTTAGACGGGGTCCGCTTAGACCATGATCCAGGATTTAGCGATACTGGTAATTAGACTGGACTTGAAAAATCTAGAGGTACGTGCCCGGGTTTGAACCCGCACTCCTCGGTTAAGAGGCGCGTGTCCTTACTATTGAGCTACCACCGCTCAACTGACATTGTAATCTAAAAAGCAGAATACAAAAAAAAACAACAGAGTACAGAATGCATAGTTACCTACATCTTTTTATGACAGATGGTACCACATCATATTAGATATTATTTTGTTATCTAATTAACAATTCAATTAAAAAATAACCGATATTTCCTTGTTCTCCTAAACTCATAGTTCCATAGTTCCAGTCTTACATTTTATTTAAGTCCTAAGCCACGATAGACTTAAAGTTTTTATCGCTGTGGTCTTAAGCATTGTAAATACGTTTACGAAACTTATAAGGCACCAAAATCAAGTCCAGAAGGCATCTCGCTAAAAGCAAAAAATAACTGTTGTCTCGGGGGAATGGTAATTAAAATCTGAGCACGTTTCGTGACGTCACATAGTGATGAAACTCATCTTTTACATGAGATAGCTTTTTCCGCGTCGCACCGCCGTGAAATTGCTTTGTTACAGAAAATACTCATCGCGCATCTCTTGGGAACTATTCTTTTGTATACTAAAGTATTATAAATACACGATAAACAACCCTTAATACAAAATTTCTTCGAAATACAAAACTGTCGTTAAAAATATTAAACAGGCAGAAATACATTAAACAAATACTTGCAGTTGTGGGATCTCATGCATAGATAATGTATTTTAATTCGATTTTCTTTCAACTGTACCTATAATGTGCATATATAATCTTTATATATTTGGATGTACGATGAAAGTTTAGGATGTATTAATATGAAACTAATGGCTGATGTAACGAAAATAAACTATTAGAAAAGGAAGAAAATATCAGATTTCGAAAATAGCTGAAACTCTATGAATGCTTTTCGTCTAACACTTCCCCGTATCTCTGAGCGCAGTGCAACTTCAGCGTGAGTGATCGCCGTATTTCGTCCTTTTTTAGTACGATCCGTCATATAATGTTTCATCTATTGGAAAATATTTACTAAAAGGGGTAAACAAATTTCCGTGAACGCGACAATTTGTATTCAGGTAAGTTTTCTGGGGACATCTGATACGGTGGCAACAACAAGTGATGGCATGCCATTCACATCATTTAAATAGTCCTTTTTTATTTATATGTAGTGAACGAGAGCAAACGTGTCGTAGGTGGACACATTGAATGGTATGTCAGGTTTGCTTTTCAGTTTTTATATATTTGGGTCGTTCCATTAGATTCGAGATGGTTCAATGACATAATAGCACAAAAAATTGTGGTCTAGTCTATTCTTATTGAAAACCTAAGATTCAATTGGTCAAATACGCAAAAGCTGTATATATTAAAGATACTTTTAAAAATTGTAGATACATATATACCGAAGGGGTAGGCAGAGTCAAAGGGGCAGCAGGCCCCTTTAACCACATTCAGCCAAAAACAAAACTGGGCTGGGTTAGATGGAAAATTGTGAAAAAGTAGTGACAAGTGGCTAGCTCGTCGCCTAAACAATCACATACCCACAACCCCACATACCATTAGTCGCCTTTTACGACATGCCAGGCAAGAAA
This sequence comes from Glyphodes perspectalis, assembly GCA_951394215.1. NCBI lineage: Eukaryota > Metazoa > Arthropoda > Insecta > Lepidoptera > Crambidae > Glyphodes > Glyphodes perspectalis. Next base: position 18,257,162 of record OX596201.1, on the reverse strand, counting down.
CACAGTTGGCACATTATTTTTAAGCCCCAGACCAACATCGGACAAAAAAATATATTTAAGAATTGGACATAAATTCAATAATATATTATTTTACTATTTATAGAAAAAATCGCGAAGGAAGATTCTATATTAGAGTCTTTTACAAATTATTTCCGTGAAAATAGCACCCACGCCGAAATCCATAAAACATTAGATGGCGTCAACCGCGCCCCAGCGCTACAACGATATCAATTTTGACTCGTTATTGGCGAAAATAATATTCCCATTGAGATGATTTCTCTACTCAAATATCACAAAGTCAAAAAGTAAAAATGTGCTTACAATATTAGGTAGTCCAATTCGATGTTTTTTGTTTTAACTAACTACCTTAACTTCACGCCACTTCCCTAGCGGGGTAGACAGAGAGAACCGAATGCCATATGGCACGATCCTTACACACCTCACTCGACTCTTCAACATTCATAATCCTTTTCGAACTCCAGAACAGTCGTGGTAGGTGAGCCTGGGCCTTCCGCGACTCCTACATCCTTCCACTTTCGCATTGTATATCTGTTTAGTCAATCTTTCGTCATCCATTCTTTCCACATGTCCGAACCACCGGAGCATGCCTCTTCTTACCTTGACTCCGGCGCTGTTTTTCAGACCGACTCTCTTTCTTACATTATCATTCCGAACGCAGTCTGTGAGCGATACACCACCGTTTTTGGTTTTGTTGTAGATAAAAAATAAACGAAGCACACATTTGTATTGTATCTATTTGTATTAACAAGATTGTTTGTAATCTCATCGAGTAATGTAGTTATTAATTAGTTTAAATTGAGTTAATGTTGTCGGTTATTGTTACCGAGTCACAAATTGGTATTCGTTTGGAACCCTGTACCTGGCAACTATGTAACAGGCATTATGATACTGTTTGCAGAAAAATCTTTCTTTAAAATACATATGTACATGCCATTACGCCCGTAATCCCCGATGGGGTAGACTGAGTCAAAGGTTTGGCCAGGCTCTGTAACCACTTTTGGCCAAAAAATTAACTAAGTTAGATTAGGTAGAAAACTAAAGCAGTGTGTAAGTGGCTAGCTCACGCCTACACAATCGCATTCGCCACATCAACCCTTAGGATATTTATCTGAACTTTATTGTGCCAACTGTTGCCTACTAGTACCTTTATGATAGGAAGTCAACTTGCCCATGGTACTTTTATTTCACTGTTTCAATTAATTGTTTGACACTTATATATGTATATTGTACTCGGAGCACTAAGGACCAAAAATTGCCCTTGGTATCTATAAAGCGTGTGTAATAAAATAAAACTAATAAACAAGACCGTGTTTAACAGTAGCAAACGCGTGGCTGTCAGCTGTGCTCACCGCGCAATAAGTCAGGCGGGGAGACGCGGCGAAGGAAGCCACTCGCATCCGATATCCTTATTCTGTCTCACCTTGATTGATGATGAGCCGTGTCGCGCGCGCCGCTTGTGCAGCCCACTTGCTTGGGTAAGTCTTACATTTGGTATAGCTTATCCCATGTTGGTTTCGGACTAAAAATAATGTATGAACTTTGTTTGTTGACTAGCATGGCCTAGGTAACGACTAACGGTGTAGGTATTGGGTTTGTGATTGTGTAGGCAACAAAACCACAAAGCTACTTTGACTAGCTCGATGGCGCATTCGCCAAGAGTTGTGGGTTCGATCCCCACCCAGGACATACATTCGTGTGATGAATACTTGTGTTTGTTCTGTGTCTGGGTGTTAATATCCAATATTTAAGTATATATTTGTAACGCCACTGTTGATTCTGATATTCGTAACACAAGTGCTTAAGCTACTTACCTCGAAATCAGATCAATGTATGTAATGTAGTCTGATATTTATTTATTTACTTGTCATTACTTTTGCAAAATTTTTTTTCTAAACCAAGTTAATTAGTGGTCCTTGGACTCATCTACACCCATTCAACCCATTTCAATGGAGTGTCTATTTAATTACTAACGTCCGATTTATTGACTACATAACTGAAAAAGAGATATTTTAATATAATAATATTTATCATTAATATAGTGAGCATTAATTTGCTGAGCTTTAAACAGCCAAAAATGGGGTGATAACATAAAATATCCTCTTAATTTCGTTACACATTCAAGCTACGTATGTCGTAACGAATTCCTACACGTTAGCAAGATGCTCAGTAGTTAAGTGCTTATGATAAGCGGTCACTGTAGCTCACAGACACGTGCAACACCAGGGCCTTACCGTCATGTTGACGACCTTTTGATGGTTCTGCAGCGGATTCATTGCAACGACGATGTAAGGGACAAGAGTGCGCCAGCGCCTTAAAACGTGTCCGGGGTAGCGCGATAAAAGGTTCACTTCCCTCGTCATCGGTCTATTCTAAGACATTTGGCATCCGGCACCTGGTCTATGTGACCGAACGAAATGCATGAGTGGGAGCTACTTTATTTATGAGGATGGTGCTATCTCGGCCCGCCAGGTGATCTGAAACCAGTGCGGCTTCAGAAGGCCCTATCGGTGACAAATGATGTTTTAATATTTTGTCTTATCTTTTACACTATAAAAAATATACTATCTATTTTCCTCAATGAAAATACATGCAATTGGCCCTAATAGTATTGAAATATGTAATAAGTTTTTCATTAATATCTGATTGGTAACATGATTGGTAATAAATGTGATTTACCTTCGTTTAATAAATGCTCCACGGTAAAATTGAATTTTAGTGAACCTGCAACGGCGAAGTGATATTGAATCAAATGTCACGCCGGGGACCCATAGGTGTTACCGCACCAGACGACCGAGTGCAGGGGCCCGCAGCAAATTTGTGAGACTTTGCAAAAGTGACTGTAAATAAGACGAGACGGAGCCCCCAAGTATCGCACTGACGAATTGATTTTGAAAGGTATCACTATTTTACGCCATAACACTATTATGGCATAAAAAGTGATACATATAAAGTCGAAAGGTACTCTAGCTGTAGATAAACTTATTTTGGAACTACTGTATACCTTGTGGAATGGAAGACAAGGCATATATACCACATGTGGACACATTAATCTAATATATAAAATTCTCGTGTCGCGGTGTTTGTTCCCAAACTCCTTCGAAAGGGCTGAACCGATTTTGATAAAATTTTGTGTGCTTATTGGGTAGGTCTGAGAACCGGCCAACATCTATTTTTCATACCCCTAAATATTAAGGGTGCTCCACCCCAAAGCTATAACTTGAGAACGGCTTTACCGATTCCGCTAATTCTTTTTTAGTTGTGTTTGTTATTGGCAATTGAAGGTTCTTATGAAAGAAAAAAATTAAAAAGTTGCGTTGGAAATGAAAAAAATGGGTATTGAACATCTTAGAACGGGGCGTTACGAAGTACGCCGGGTCGCTAATTTATTTATATAACGTGATCATTTGATGCACATGAATTAATCATTGTCCTTGCATCAAATCGAATCTATATGCGTAGCGCCCTCCTGAACTATAGTAGAAGGTCGTACAAGGGTGTCAGGTGCAATCAGGCTTCGATTGTGAATTAAATTCGTAAACACGATAAATGCATTTAGGCACAAAGCATGCACCGAATTATTGGATCAAGGTAACTCAACATATCGGGTAAATAGTCATTAGTGATGTTCGTTTTCAATGCGATTGTGTAGTGTCATTCAAACAGTTTGGTCTCCAATTAACTAGTGCTCTTATCCGTATTTTAGTCAAATTATAATTGTTATATTTATATCTGTTTCGGCACGTACAAGTTTAGTTGAGTAGTTGAGTATCATAAAAACGTAAAAATGCATTGAATTTTAAGGAATTCACAAGTACATTTATAAGTTTATAAACAAACATGAGTAGGTATATAGTTGTCTCAAAAAGAAGGCTTTATTGGAAGCTCACGTGCCTTTTTTACATCAAAACGATTTACAGATAGATAAAGAATTGGAGAATTGGTTTGCTTTCAGAAGTGTTCTTTTTTTTAATTGCCTTTCAGTTATTGCTAAAATAATAATAAAGTCCCTAATCGTGAGCGAGGTAGAACAAAAAATCGTGCCTTTTTATTTTAATATTGGACCTGAATTCCCAGGACGTTGAGAAAACCAATTTAACATTAATATGTACGAGAAGGTTATTCGAATTTGAGGCAACCAGACCACTGCAGGCGTGCGCCGACTACTACAGGGAATTTGAGATTTGAGATAGTAAAACATAGTTTGTTTTGGCATTTTCAAAGTTCACGAGGGATTTGAAATTTTATTATGTTTACTAATGGTTTCATATTAAAAAAAATTGGCGTAACAAAAATATTTAAAAAAAAAATATTTGGCCATGTCACATAATTTAGTCAAGGGATGAGCACTTTTGTTCACGAAGGGCTCTTCAATCGTGATGAAGGTTTAAAGGTTTAAAGGGTCTGTTTAAACGGAAGGTTCGCAAAAATGTTTGGCGTTATCTGGAAAATAATATGTAATTGAAAATATTTTTTATAGTAAATAGTATGTGACGACGTAGGCGACGAGCTAGCCACTTGTCACTTCTTTTTCAGAGATTGCTATCCAACCCAGCCCACTGTCCCATGTTGGTCTGGGACTTAAAAAGAATATGTCAAGTCAAGTGGTTCTTGCCTAGCATGTCGTAAAAGGCGACTAATGGTATTTCGGGTTTTGGGTGTGTGATTGTGTACAGGTTAGCCGCTTGTCACTGCTTCTTCACAATTTTCCATCTAACCCAGCCCGGCCTTATTTTTGGCTGAATGTGGTTGAAGGGGCATGCTGCCCCTTTGACTCTGCCTACCCCTTCGGGGATTATGGGCGTGATGTTATGTATGTGTGTATGTATTTTTTATAGTTTCATTGTATATACAAAAAAACTAAACAGTCGGTACTTGTTTGTTTATTGGCATCACTGAAAAATACTGTATTAATATGTATAATATTTTTGTTTGTATTGTCAGTTATATGCTTCGAAAAATGTTTTGTGTTATTGTTATTTACAAATAAAAGGGTCTAAATCAAAAGCACATTATATCAAAAAAGTCGTTAAGAGTTTTAGGAATGAAATCAAGTGGGCAATATTTATTGCAACATTTTTTTATTTATACGCTTGAAAGCGCTCCATATGCATCCTGACATAAAAAAAATAAGACTTAAAGAACGATAGTTAGTTGAAATATTGTTTAAACTTCTAATATTTAACGGCAATAAAAAAAAATTAATATAGCTTCAAATTTGTGTGCTCTGCTTGACCTTTTAATTACTTAAATACTTTGCTTCCAATCTTCATTCGATTTATTCTGCACGTTTTAGATCCGTCGGGGATTTCTAATTAAATTTTATTAAAATAGCATGAGACCTTCCTGTTTATTATTAAATTAATTTCATCTTGGAACATCGTGCAATGAATTCAAATTGGTGTCGTCGCTCGAACGCAATTTTTTCCTTGTCGGCGCACACAGACCGGACACGCGTCCACAGAAGAGATGGGTTGATCCCGTTCTAATTTTGGGAAAACACGGAGAGTCAATATGTACCAACAGTTTCGTTGACGTTTTCACTTAGGTGGCGCGGGATGTGGCCCGTCCCTTTCCGGGACAAATGCGGCGATGTTGTTTTGTTGTGTTAGCTTATAGCAGTCAACGCGGTCTTTATGTTCATTGTAACGTGCATAGATGGCGATTGATGGTGAAGTGAAATGTACATACATACATACATATATAACATCACGCCCATAATCCCTAAAGGGGTAGGCAGTCAAAGGGGCAGCAGGCTCCTTTAACCACATTCAGCCAAAAACAAAAGGAGGCTGGGTATGATGGAAAATTGTGAAAAAGTAGTGACTAATGGCTAGCTTGTCGCCTACACAATCACACACCCAAAACCCCATATACTATTAGTCGCCTTTTACGCCATGCTAGGCAAGAAACACAGTTGGCACAAAATGACAAAGTGAAATTTGCATTATTACTTTAGTAGAGATAGAAAGCTCCATTCGATACCCTTACTCTCACTTTGTCATTAGGCGTCTTTTAGGCGAACTCCTGTACTATACTGCTGGCTGCTGGGTGCTAAACTGATCTGCGTGTGAAGGTGAGGCTAATTAAATTACATAGGATTATTTTCATTTTGAGTATCGAAAATATATGCCATAAAGTTTTAAGATAAATTTCGGAAATGTATTGTTCCGAGATTGGGGCTTGTGCATTTAAAACCTAACTAAAAAAAGTATACTTAGATATTTTGATTAGAAATTAGAGCATCACCCAAGTACACAACAAACTAATCCGATTGTACTTTTCCATACAGTTGTATTTGTTTGCTGGCGAGAATATTTCAGGAATTATTCACGGAAATTAGGCTTTATGTCAGAAGTTTTCAATTATCCGCTTGATAGCCGAAGGAAGGATACCTCTTAAATGGAATTGTCTATAGATCATGATTATGAGATCACTTAAAACGACTGAATGAAAAATGAGTAGGTAACAGTGTCTCGTTAATTGCAGAGATAGGTCAGACAGGTGCTTCTTTTGTTAATGAAGCTAAGGATTTTATTAAATTTTCGGTTCAATGGGATTATCAGAAGCTGAAGAAATTGACACATATAAATATTAGAAGTAATGTAGAAATTATAGAATATATTTATTTATTGGGTACAAGTTCACGGTGCTACGGTGAGAGAAACAATGTGATGAAACCTGCACATCCAAAATAAGTATGTATGGATGTGCAACCATCATCAAAGTTGTATGGTTCTCCTATATGAAGGTCAGATAGGAAATCGCTTCAATATACTTAATTAACATATTCGCTTAATCCAGGATCTCAGATTATTTTGAGTGAACCCCGTCAAAGTCAAAGTCAAAAATATCTTTATTTACGTAGGCCTCAAAAAAGCACTTGTAAATCGTCAAGTAATAGGTAAGTAATAGTAATAGTCTTAACACGTCTTAACTCGGGATATAACGCTATGAATAAGATACCAAACATCCTGAAAATTGATCTTACCTCCACAGTGGTTTTAACAATAATATAAAGTGCAACTATTACAGAACTATTCTAGGTAATTTCTTTGAGAGTTGGAGGATTCCCAGAGAGGAGAGTTGAACAAATTCCACTATTAGTCTTGGTGCAGCGAGCCGGCGACTTGTGGCTCGCCCGCAGATACGCCCGATAAATTGAGGGTCCCCCCCCTCATTCATCCTGCTCCTAGTCGAGACCAACTTCCCCGACGACATGACCACTTTTAAAGCTTGGCTGACAGGAATTATGTTTCAAGCATTTAAATAATTTTTCGTCGAGCTTTTGTATAGTTTTTTTTATAGTTAGTTATCTGATGTGAATAAAATTCACATTTTGTTTGAGATTTAAATGTGAATACATCTTATTAATTAATTTATTAAATTAATTAAATTTAATTACATTAATTCTTATTCAAAACTTCTGAAAGGAACTCATTGAAATCATCTGTCCCTTAGATAAAACAAGTGTAAGGTTATAACATTATGTGTCTTTTTTTATTGAAATATCAAAAACTACTCACTGAATTATCTCTTTAGATGTATTAATACACACAAGCACTCGTTCAAGTCAGATTTTAGGATTAAACATATCAATAAAGGTAACTAAATACATTGTAAAGATTTTATTTACCAATTTAAACAATAACACGAAATATATAAAAAGGTAGGAAAATCTGATTTTTCACAATTATTATACAGAAATATGTATGTATTTTATCTTCAACAAAGAGTTATCTTCAACGTAGCAACCACCACGGCTTCCATCTGAATAGTTATATTTATGTAAAAAATAATATCAGACAAGAATATTTTATGGTTTCACTTTCAAAGCGATCTTTTCGTAAGCGGCTTTTAGTTTTCGAACTTCTTTTATATTTTAACTTGAAATATTTTAGGCTCCGAGCATTGGTAGCTGGGTGGTAAGGACTTGCCTGTCAAGATTTATAAAAAACTACGGTGATAGAGCAAAATATTTTCGCCTTGATCCGCTTTCTACTAGACGTACTTATTTAGATATGTCCTGCCTGTACAAAATAATAAATAACCAAGTCGATAGCCCAAAGTTACTCAAAGAACTGCAGTTTAATATTCCCACTCGCCTGCCACGGTATCCTTGTGGGTTATTTAAAAATAAATTCTATAGGACCAGGTTAGGCCGCAACTCCCCCATCTTTCGTATATCACAATTATATAATGACCTAGTTAATAAAATACCGGAACTTGACATAAATTTTCAAAGCCGCTCCAAATTTTTACATAGCTTGAAACAGTTGACGCACCTTAGTTAATGACAGTATTTATGAACAGACTGGTGAATGCGTGTCCAATTTTCTATTTCGTATATTTCTTCTTATTGTATTAAAATAAAAAGGATAAGAATGTATATTGTAATTTTATTAGTATTTTTTGTATTCTTATAATTTCTATTTAATTTTGTTTATATTTTTTTCCTTATTGCATGATGTGTTTGCCTATAACTGTAAAATCAGTCACGGATTTGTCATATTGCCTGTGATATTTATAATGTATGTGCTGTATTTTATGTTGGCATCCCAATAAATAAATAAATAAATAAATAAGTGCGAGGGTGTTGGTTCAAATAATTATCCACGATTCGATTAATTTGTTTCTTTTGCTAAGGAATGTAAAAATCAGTTTAAATCCTGAATCATACATAGGTGCCATCACACCCACAATCCCTGTAGGTATCGGCAGAGTTCTAGGAGCGATAGGCTCCTTAAACTACATGCAGCCAATAGAAAAGTTTAGTTGGGTTGAATTGAAAACTGTGAAAAAGAAGAAACAAGTGGCTGTTTAATCACTAATCCAACACGTAGTACACCATTGCCTTTAAATCGTAGAGCTTGTATGAAAAGGATCATGAATGTTGAAGAGGCGAGTGAGGTGTGTAAGGATCGTGCCATATGGCGTTCGGTTCTCTCTGCCTACCCCGCTAGGGAAGTGGCGTGAAGTTTAGTTAGTGAGAGCTTCTATGACATGTTAGGCAAGTAATACAGTTAGTATATTATTTTTGAGTGCCAGGCCAACATAGAACCCCCTGAAAATCCTAGAGAGAAAAAAACTAGAGCTATATTTAACTACTATATGGTACCCGCAAAAATCGCCAATTGCTGAATGTCAAATAAAGCCCCTGAGGGCATTAGGCCCTCTGGCGAGCCCCCGCAGCGAGTTAAGCCTATTCTTCTCACAATGGCCAGTGATAATCAGTTTTAAATTTCCCCTTCAAAATGCAAAGCCAAGGGAGGCGGCTACCACGAAAATTTACAAAGAAATTTGCTATGGAATATTAATGGCTTCTTTAAGCCTCGGCTTGACTAGCTTTTTTGTGCAGGGAAACCAATTACGGACACAAAAACCGTCTGAAAAAGCGATGTAGTTTGAAGTGGGGAGGTGCCGACGCCGCTGGATATGCATCTTCAATGTTTTACGCGCAGTGGAATAGCATACATAAATAAGCCTTGTGGAATGAGAGAATTATATTATACTAGCAGCGTTTCATCCGCGCAGTTTCCCTTCCTGTGAGAATGCAGGGTTAAAATATAGCCTATGTTACTCGCTGACAAAGTAGATCACCATAAGTGAACGAATATTTCAAGGCGGTGCAGTAGTTTTCAATCAGCAACAAACAATCAAATCGTTCCTTGTAATATTAGCAAGTAAAGATAAGCCCATGATTTATAATAAGGTACATATATTCGTGACGATTGAGAGTCTGAATTTGGGATTGTAGTTATGACACCATTCGGAAACAAATTCTAAGATATCGTTAAATACACATAAAGGGCATATGAAATCTACGGAATCTTTTGCCAGTTTGTAATAAATACACATATATATATCGATAGAGCGGTGGTAGCTCAATGGTAAGGACACACGCCTCTTAACCGCGGAGTGTGGGTTTAAACCCGGGCACGTACCTCTGGATTTTCAAGTCTATGTACGTATTTATACCACTAGCTCGACGGTGAAGGAAAACATCGAGATGAAACCTGCAAAATCAAACAACTTTGAATTTGTAACCATGATCCAAAAATTGTCTGGTTCCCCTATCTTAGGGTTACGAAGGTCAGATCGGCAGGCGCTTCAATGTATCTAATTACCAGACTCGCTAAATCCTGGATCATGGTCTAAGCGGACCCCGTCTAAGCACGGGACATAACGCTAGGAAGATGATGATATGATTCTATATCGAAGATGATTCTATATATCGATAGATTGGTAATGTTAATTATTGCCCTATTCCTACGTTACTTTTGGTTAGCGGTGTTGTGAGATTGCTAATTTTTGGTCTCATTCCACGTGTTTTGCCGACGAGATGAGATCATATATTATCATAGTGAGTACATATTCCTTATCTCGTCATAAACAATTTATAAACTGTTTAAATGCAGAAGGATCACTTATAATCTAGAGTTGTCCACACGATTTGTCGCCTAACACGACCAAACATCCGTTCCGGTGTCCTCTGAAGCGTTTTTCATCCTTTCGCGTGAATAGGATATAATTAAACATGGCCAGCTTCCGTCCTCGCGGAATTTGGTTGAACGGAAAGTGTTTTTCGCGCAACCCCGGAAACAGTTCATTTTTCTGTGATGTATAGTGTGCCATTCTTTCCTTCGCCCTTATGACCTACACAATAGTATTCTTTGTGTAAACGCAGCCTTAACCCGTTTTAAGTCGGGACATGTTTTTAGTATAAATATGAAATTGGTTAATCTAGTTATTACGTTGAGTCTCATGCATATATATTGCCGTTTAGCTGGTTATTACTGAAGTAATAAGCATAATGTTTAGGCTCTATAACAATGGATTTGTTTTCTTGTTCATTGATATAAGAAATACAAATTTGAAATTCTGGTTGTTGCATTGTATTACGTTTTATGTTATCAAGTAAGAGGGTCGTTTGTCTCTACACGAGGAGTGATTGGACATAATAACGGTTTAATATTAATATTAAAGTAATATGAGCCATAACCTGATCCAATTGAGGTATTTATATATCAGAATTCATATTGAAATCTATTGATGCATCAATGTTTTACACTTGTAGAACGATGATATAATCATTTTATTATGATATTATTGAACATATTGAGAGCGGTGGTAGCTCAATGGTAAGGAAATGCGCCTCATTGTCCAGGGGTGCGGGTGCAAACCCGAGCACGCACCTCTGGATTTTTTAAATCTATGTACGTATTTATACCACTAGCTCAGCGGTGAGGGAAAACATTGTGATGAAACCTGCAAATTCAAACATTTGTAAATAAATAAATAAATAAATTCTTCAGACTGACACACCAATTCCCTAGTCCCAAACTAAGCTTATGCTTGTACTATGGATACTAGGTGAACGGATAGACTATATATACTTAAATACATTTATAAACATCCATGACTCGAATACAAATGTCCATGTTCATCACACGAAACATTTGCCCCTAGCGGGATTCGAACCCGCAACCCTTGGTTTCGTGGCCAGGGACTCTGACCACTCGACCAAAGGGCCAGTCATAATCCAGTAACCATAATCCAAAAATTGTCTGGTTCCCCTATCTTAGGGTTACGAAGGTCAGACCGGCAGTCGCTTCAATGTAATTATCAGACTCCCTAAATCCTGGATCATGGTCTAAGCGGATCCCGACTAAGCACGGGACGTAACGCTAGGATGATGATTATGATTAAGTTTGAATTTTGTGAGTTGTCTATCTATACTAATATTATAAAGAGGAAAAATTTGTATTTTTGTATTTTTGTGTGTGTGTATGTTTGTAATAAATAAACTCAAAAAGTACTGTGCTGATTTTAAAAATTCTTTCACCATTGTAAAGCTACATTATGCGGAAGTAATATAGGCTATATTTTATCTCTATATATTACTCCAGGAACGGGAACTACGCGGTTTCACCCGCGCTGCTAGTAACATATAAAGCAGCTTCAGAAAAAAGTCATCATGCGGCGGTCCTGTGTGTGTTGTTGACAAGAAATTATTGGAGGAAAAGATAATGTGTTGTCAATTTTTATTGTATAGTTTTTACGAGAATAAGTAACGATAGGTTTTTAATTGAATAAAAAAAAAATGTATAAAAAAGTTGATTGAAAATAATAGACTAAATTCCAAGCAGTATCCTGTCCTTGCCAACCCTGACCACACCTGGCGGCTCTTACCCTCTTCAAAACATGACAGCGATGTTTCAAATTCAATAAACACGTATCCTGTGAATTATTTTCCGCGTACACGTAATTACGCGGTGTGGTCGCCGCCACCGCAGGTATTTAACATGAGTAATGAGGTGGTCGCGACGAATAATGGAGCGCGAGCGGTGACGTCACGCGTGCGCGCATGCACATTTACACAGGGCGCTAATTGACCAACGTGCTTCAAACAATCAGCCATACACAAAAATTGCCCATAAGTGCCAACGCTTCATAAATTGATTCGACATTATATTTAACGATTAATTTCAGGACAATGGCTGTAATGTACATACATACATACATAACGTTACGCCCATAATCCCCGAAGGGGTAGGCAGAGTCAAAGGGACAGCAGGCCTCTTTAACCACATTCAGCCAAAAACTGGGCTGGGTTAGTTGGTAAATTGTGAAAATGTAATTATAAGTGGCTAGCTCGACACCTTCACAATCACATACCCAAAACCCGATATACCAGAAGTCGCCTTTTACGACATGCTAGACAAGAAACACAGTTGATAAATTCTTTTTAAGTCCTAAACCAACACGGGCTGTAATGTAATCTCTCAGATAGTGAGCATGGATTTATTTACTTATTAATTTGAACAAAATCCACAGCTCTTAATTAATTTTACAAGAAACTTTAATTCTAATTATCTATCTAAGATGACATGGATTTTCATAATTATAAATCATAGCCAAGCATAGTGTTGATTTTAAAGGAAGGAAATAGATGTCTGAAAAATGTAATATCGGTCACCTGACGGTAAGTTTATCACCATTGACTTTATTGTCGATCATTTTATCGATCACCAATTCACTTACCATCAGGTGACTTAAGCTAATATATCTATTAACGCCTAACCCACTTAACTGACAGCCATAAAATATCGCTAAGAGTGCACCCTAAGAAAGATATCGGCTTCTTTTTATTCCGGAAATCGTATATCAACTGGAAGGCAAAACTGTTAATATTTTTTTCAGACATCTACTTCCTACCTTCAAATTAGCACTATGGATATGATTATAAAAATCTATGTCATTCATGCTATTAGTCTTATTCAAATTCAAATTCAAAATGTCTTTATTTATGTAGGCTTCAAAGAAGCACTTAAAAATCGCCAAATTTACATAGGTGATCCTTAAAGCGGGTTATTCCACTAATCCCCATTGGAAATCCCCATCAATGGGGATTTGTGAAGCTACATGAATCTACCACCGATTCGGAATGTTGATTCTACGGACAAGAAACTCGGGAGTTACTCTTTTCAGCGTTATAGTTTTAATTTTACAACTTTCCTTGAGGTCTAGACCAACTCATACCATTAATGTCCGTTGCAGGTACGGATAATCACGATTAAATATACATAATCAGATTAGTATTAGTAAAATAACTAAGGATTAGATTAGTGTTGTTTTAGTTTGTACAGCAGGGGCAAAATACCTTTATTTACTAAACCAAACTCTGAAAACAAATCTCTATATCTCTATGACAGGAATCTGCAGTCTGCGCTCTAATTCTTACATGGTCTACTCTCCTATTGTAATATATTACATTAATTATATTTGAATTATATAAATTTGTAGAAGTAGATATAAAGTAGCATTGTTATTGTATACATGGCGATTTAAAAGAGTAACTACCGAGTTTCTTGCCGGTTCTTCTCGGTGGAATCAACGTTCCGAACCTGGCGGTAGAATATTTATTTTGTATTATTATGAGTATTCATAAGTGCTTTTGTGGAGCCTACATGAATAAAGATATTTCTATTTCTATTTCTATCAGTTGTTATAGTTTGCCAGTAGTAAATGTCGCACTTAACCTGGTCGTAAGCTATAGCACCCACGCGACGTGTAACGATGTGTTAGCAATATTTTGGACCACTCCTCCCACGAGAACACGATAAATATGTATCACGACAATTGGGGCATTTAGCAGAAAAGGTGACAGAGCGAATGGTGGCCTTTCATATAATTTGGCTGGCCCGTTGGTCGCGTGGTCAAAGACCCTGGCCACGAAACCAAGGGTCGCGGGTTCGAAACCCGCTAGGGGAAAATGTTTCGTGTGATGAACATGGACATTTATACTCGAGTCATGGATGTTTATAAACGTATTTAAGTATGTCTACCCGTTCGCCTAGTATCCATAGTACAAGCATAAGCTTAGTTTGGAACTAGGGAATTGGTGTGTCAGTCTGGAGAATTTATTATTTATAATTATGCGGCGTTAGTACGGCGGAACCTTTATTAAAATGGCTTTACAATGAGCTGGACTTGGTTTATTAGAACATTTCATAAATAAATTCCCGTGACCCGCCTTTTAGGGATTTCCTTTCAAATGTTACTTGTAGGTATTACTTACTAATCCTACAGTCTTTATATTCATCCGTTAGTCTGTTTACCATGTCTCAAAAAAACTGAAGCTAACTAAGTATTTTAGGAAAACCGTTTTTGAATTAGACTTTAAATGAGGCTAAGTGGTACGGGTGCCCACCTGCGGTTTTTCGTTTAGTCGAAGTAAAGTATGTAAGTACTACTTAAGTATATTGTAACTTTTTAAATGTAATACGTAATATGAAATTTATGTAAACTCATGTAAAAGAGCTGCTATTTAGCTGAGTAACGTTGCTAGATTAAACTTAAAGCTACAGGTTTAAGACTTCTAAATTCATACTTTTAGTATGATCGTAAAGAGGCATGAAGATTTTATGGTAATTGCAGTTACATAGTATTTGGAAATGGTGGCTAACAATGTGACCTCGATCAGAAATCAAGTGGAAATGTCTAAGACTTAGAGATTATCGTTACTTAGAAAGTGTGGTAAAATATATTTAAGATATTTTCTCTCCAGATTCTTATTTCGGAGGATGATGTGTCCGGAGCTTGTTATAGTAGCTAATACAAAAAGATGACAGATCGTTATAGTCGAGATAGGTTGGAGATGGCCTGGTCTTTGTCAGGTCGACAAAATGAAAATACTGGCATGCCTTCGAAAAATACGACAACAATTTCAAAGGCAAAAAAAAATTAAGACTATATGAGGTAAAACAACTTGTTTGCTTTCAGCTGATTTTACTTGACAGGTCGAATGAACCACGTGTCAATGGAACTATTGAAAGAGTAATAGTTATTACCTTAGCCTTCGTTACATGAAAGAAAAACATTAATAAAATCATCATCTTCCTAGCGTTATGTCCCGTGTTTAGACGGGGTCCGCTTAGACCATGATCCAGGATTTAGCGAGTCTGGTAATTAAATTGAAGCGACTGCCGATCTGACCTTCGTAACCCGTAATAGGGGAACCAGACAATTTTTGGATCATGGTTACAAATCCAAAGTTGTTTGAATTTGCAGGTTTCATCACGATGTTTTCCCTCACCGTCGAGCTAGTGGTATAAATACGTACATAGATTTGAAAAATCCAGAGGTACATGCCCGGGTTTGAACCCGCACTCCTCGGTTAAGAGGCGCGTGTCCTTACCATTGAGCTACCACCGATCTAAAAAAAAAAACATTAATAAAATGTTAGATAAAAAATAAGTACTGTACTCCTTTCTACCGGCGAACACGCATAAAAAGAAGAAGAAGTAAAAATGGTGAGCCAGCGAATTGCGGATGGGAGGAGGTTGTTTCTACTTACTCCCATGGGAAATACGCGTGTCATAATGTGTGTTTGTGCGTAAGGTCGAAAGGTAATGTCAGAACGCTACTTCCGTCCTATCCGTGTCGTTTGTAACTTTGTCAGCAACTAGCATCATGACATCGTCAGTAACAGGCACAGCTCAGCGAGCTCGTCAATCTTCATATAGAATTGCGTAAATATCTCCGCTCCTCTTTAGTGAATATTTTTTCAAGGTAGATTTTCAACTCGCTCAGTGCTCCGCTGCCTCGCTCCGCTCCAGTAGACAGATAACCTTAACCCGTTATACTGATGAAGCTAACTACAGCTGGACAGACAAAGTGCAACGGACGAGCTGCACTAGCCGACATCCGTATCCGTCGCAATTCCGGTCGCTGCGCCGATTTGCGACAGTGATGCCAATTGTTTGCACATTTTCCCCTAAATTTGATTTACATCCCTGAATTTAAATAAATCAAACTGAAAATATGGTGTGATTTCTCTTTTGTACATATATAGATTACTAAACGAAGTTCATCAGTGATGCCTAGAGGTCGAAGTTTATCAAACTTATTTAAATTACCCTAAATTCTTCAATACATAAAAAAAATCTCGCATTAACAGACACAGCAATATAAGGTGTCAAGAAAATCACAATTCCTCTAAAAAATTGCCTAAAAAAGGTACTCCTAAAAATCGCTTTTTAAAGAATATTCCTCTTAAATTCGGAGGGAACCCCTCCGAACTGGACATCACTGGTTGCGACGCTTTTTAAACGCGTCCCGGCCGGGCACACCGGTTTACGCTCCTCTCTTTTTGGAACACTTTTTTGACCGTTACTCCGGTCCTCTCTCAACGAGTTCAGACTTTTATCAAGTTGCTTGCTGCATTTTCAAATGTGCATTTATTACTTTTTAAAAACCTTTAAAAGTAGGTCAATTGTTTTTGGAAAGAATGTTTCCATCCAAGCTTCTCTCTGAAAATGCATGACATATGGCTTGATGAACCATTTACTATCAACTTATTTAAAATAAAATTTAACATGGCATATATTAATTCAAAATTAAACGTTAATGCAATGAAAGCTGTAATGAAATATCGAATAAAAGTAATTTTATCGTTGTTCTTGATTTAATTATAATTGGCACTCAGTCAATCGCTATTCTAACAAGCAAACCATGGCTATTCATTAAATAAGATTATCTATATAGATAAGCATTTCAAGAAACTATTTTTTCGTATTTCAAATATAGAGAACGCGATGTTTTTATGTTTGTAACAAGAAACTTATATTCTGTACTTAATAAGTTTATTTATTATTTTAATGAATTGGTACAACATTTTATTTTCTAAATGTATGCAGCATAAAATTTAATAACAACTTACTTTTTGGATTCGCTGTTGTGGGGTAAATAGGTATACCTAAGCTAGGTACGCCTACATATATGTTATACGTTTATAATTAATATTATATACTATAGCCTTCCTCAAAAAATGGGCTATCTAATACTGAAATAACTTTTCAAATCGGACTAGTTAGTTCCTGAGATTAGAGCGTTCAAGCAAACAAACAAACAGACTCTTCAGCTTTATGATATTATGATAGATTTGCATATTTATATATTAGTATAATAAACAGTAGAGTATCGCTTTGTGATGTTATCTTTATTTAGGCTCGCGTCAACATGCCGCAAGTGCCCGCACAAACAGGACTCCTAGCGATCTGTTTATCATTCTAACGCTAGCTCGCTAAATAAACACCGATATCTAGATTATATTAGATTAGATCGCGACTAAAGTGAAATCCTAGTGTATACTTGCACAGATTTCTCTTTTTAATATCTACGTTCTTTGCGTATGAAATCTTTGCCTATACTTGAGAAGGTCTTTAAGCTTAAGAAGGTAGTTGGAATGGGCATACAAATATTTGCTTTGAGCATAGATAGCAACATTTATTGAAATAGAACAATATTATGAAACGTCTTTGACAGAACCGTTGGTCGAGTGGTCAGAGACCCTAGCCGCGAAACCAAAGGTCGCGAGTTCGAGTCCCGCTAGCGGCGAATGTTTTGTGTGATAAACATGGACATTTATGCTCGAGTCATGGATGATTATAAAACATATTTAAGTAAGTCTATCCGTTCAGTACCCATAGTACAAGAGTATATTATTACTCTGTGGTGCAAGCATTCATGCTGAGTTTGGAACTAGGGAATTGGTGTGTCAGTCTGGAGAATTTTATTTATTAATTTATTATTATTATGTCTACAAAAAAAATAATAGGTATATGTCATATGGATACACCCGTAATCTAATAAAATATTTTTAATAAAGAAAGGTTGCTAGCTCGTTGTATATACGATTACAAACTCATTACACCATGCGCTTCCTTTAGGTACTATTTAGACCCACATTGGATTAAAAACAAATATTACATAGAAATATATCATTATTCATGTAGGCTCCACAAAAACACTTATATAAAAAAGAGATTCTACCGCCATATACCAATAATGATTTAAATAAGTTAATGGTATGAGTGCATGATGCATTATAAATAGTCTGTGTGGTTGCTATATTTTACTTTCTAATGAACAGAGTTTCCAGAGTCTTTATCCAGATAAATAGGAAGGTAAGATAAGAAAATTGTAGTCCATTTTTTTATTATTATCATCATTGTCTTCCTAGCACCATGCATGGGTCAGCTTAGACAATAGCATTGAATTAAACGAGTCCGTATATGATACATTTTAAAGCGATCCGATCTGTGTGACCTGCACACAAGGAAATTATAGTAACACATATGTGTTTGATGTAACTTGAACTATGAAATATTAGATTCCAAATACACTCCGAGGAAAACACATTCGAATAACTATATCATAGTTGCAAACACATTCGAACACATGTTTTCCTCGCGATGTTTACCATCCACCACGTATATAGGTCCGTACTAACATTTGAAATCAGGATCCAGGTTTAGCGACACCGCATTAAAATTATTTGTAAACTTACCTAACCATTATTGACTTTATAGACTTATGTACCAATCAATAAATCAATCAAAACTTTTATTTACGAATAGGTGTACTTACAGATCAATTACACAATTAACTTAGATAAATTAACAAGAACCGTTGCCATATTTAGCCAGAAGGCATGCAAACATTAATTAATCATTTAATGTAAAACATTGAATTAAAGTCACAACTCAGAATCATATTAAACTTATACAAATGTCAATGGGATTAAATTATATTAAAATTAATTACATTACATATTGCTATTATTTATTATTTAAACATTCTGTCACAGTATAATATGCTTTAATTGTCAAGTTCCAATTTCCGAGACCATTTGGGAAGAGGCGATTAACTTCTTACTTCATTCCTTCTTCTATTAACATTAATAGTACAATAGTGTTCCGTGGTGGGGACTCGACTCCAGCCTCGATTCTAGTGAGGAACTCTAAAACGGCATTTCACATTTATGAGATACTTGCTGTTTCCCGTGACTTCGCCCGCGTAGACTAATATTTCTGTATCCTACAAAAACTGTGTATTTTTCCGGGATAAAAAGTAGCCTTTATGTTATTCCAGACTATAATCTATCTCTGTGCCAAATTTCATCCATATCCATATCATAAAGTAAGAAACATAAAAACACACACACACACACACTTTCGCTTCTATAGTATTAGTGTGATGGGCTAGAGGTAATCTATCATCTATATGCCTGACACAAACATCTAAAAGAAATTTGTCAAATAAATCTTATTAAATAAGACTATCCTAAACATTTTTAATTCGGCACATTTCGCAGTAATTTATCATAAGCTTACGAGTGATCGAAAAACGCTTCATGTCCGAATTTTTCACTAATGATGAGTCATCCAACCTTCAAGAGTCAATGATGACTCTTGAAGGTTGGCTATTCTTCGGTAGATATTTATTAAGGCTAATACTACTGCGGGTTCATCAACATTAGGACGTTTCTAGGTAAGTGACTGTGTATTTAAGCCAAAGTCACATAAATGAACAGGTCGCTTTTCCATTTTATTAAATTTTTTAGGGCTCTAATTATATGGTTGTCCGATGTTGGTCTGGGACTCAGAAATTAATGAGCCAACTTTGTTTCTTGCCTAGCATGTCGTAAAAGGCGACTAATGGTATATCGGGTTTTGGGTGTGTGATTGTGTAGGCGACGAGCTAGCCACTTGTCACTACTTTTTCACAATTTTTAATATAATCCAGCCCACTGTCCTGAGTTGGTCTGGGACTTAAAAAGAATATGCCAACTGTGGTTCTTGCCAAGCATGTCGTAAAATGCTACTAATGGTATATTGGGTTTTGGGTGTGTGATTGTGTGGGCGACAGGTTAGCCGCTTGTCACTTCACAATTTTTCATCTAATCCAGCCCAGTTTTGATTTTGGCAGAATAAGTTTAAAGGGGCCTGCTGACCCTTTGACTCTGCCTACGCCTTCGGGGATTATGGGCGTGATTTTATGTATGTATGTATATACGCTCTTTGGTCTAGTTTTATGCTATAGTTTACGGAATTTTGTATCGTTAATATATGTTTTTAAGTGCCAATAGAGTGATAAATAAAAAAAAGGTTCCCTTAATTGAGTTTAAGCAGGTGCTTAACGTAACAGGATCCGAAAGTGTTATCATTTTGGTTTGTTTAACTACGTTCGTATGTGGCCGGAAGCGATCCCAGTCGAGTAGATGAAATAATTTTATTTGACCCTTACCTCCCCCGCCCGGTCGGGGATGTTTTCACACGGATAAAGTATCCCGCGTTTCGTAACTAAGATTTACTTTTATAGCTGGACGTGAAATAAAAATGTTATGCTACAGTTTTGGAACATAATTTCTTATGTGCTTTTTACGAGTGAAGATACAAATGGCACGGAATATATCATGGGCAAAACGAATAAGGGTTTGTTTTTTATTATTCTAATTTTGTGTTATTTATGAAGGAAGAGTTTGCAATAAATAATGGATGGCACAACGCGTAACGAAAGTATCAATATTCATAATATTTTTAACAAACGTTAATTCGATGACTGTAACTGCATGGATATCACGGTACAGCTATCAACAACACTATATGCATATTTTCTTTTTAATTTCCACTAAGTACTTTACGTGGACAGCCATGCAGCATGGTGAAAACGCAGAAGAAAATATCATATGTTAAATATATGTGATGTAGTCGGATATTTATTTATTTATATACGAGTTTGCGTTATGCAACGTTGTTGCATTGAGGGTTTTTGGAATTAAAACCTCCAAAAGATGGCGTAACTGTGACTTGCGGTCTTGTCCCCCTCATCATTGGTTAGTTGTCAGACCAAACTAACATACGTGTCACATTATGAAGGGGGTCAATAAAGAGCCAATAGTGACAGTGATAAGACCGCGAGACTCCCACGCGCCACCTGGCGGTTTTAGTTTTTACTTAGAGTTGTCCTCCGGAAGGGCTTAGCACTTTTCGTTTGGACTGGAGTCAAGAGTAAAAAAAGTATACCTACCAAAGCCACTTTATGAAGCTTGTCACCTTCAGGTTGATATCGCTATTAATTAAAAAGAAATCCTACAGTGCTACAAATGACTACAAGGTAATTGAAACTTCATATATTTTGTACAGCATTTCTTAACTATAGGGTTATGGTTGCTTGGGCAAACAGGTATACGCGGTGTATGAATTTTGTTCCGAACTCGTTTCCAGTATGTGCTGTATTGGTCCCGGCGGTAAAGTGGCGTAATTTACAATAAACCTCCCGGAGCCTTTGAGATCTAGTCGTTCGCAATCTAGAGAGCTGCACTCAACGGTATAATATCACTAACCGTAACTTTTTTGGCGTAGCTTTATTCACCCTAAAAATAACAATAAAGACATATCTCACATCACAGTCACAGACTTGTGCGATAGAAATTATTTATTCTGCAGAGTTTTGTCCCCAAACAAGGGTCGGCATCGGAAGGAACACAATATTATTTTGTTGTAGGGCGCGCGGAGGCGACGTCGCGCGACGCGCGGGACGTGCGAACGAGTTTGGTATAACGAGTTGAAAGCGTTCGTTAGCACAGCTTTGTTTGAGTTGGTTACAACGCTGTTGTCGCCAAGTGATTCAAATCACTATTTGAGTTTCCAAATTAGCTAATAGGTCAACAAGAAGTTAAGACGGTATATTTATTTTGATTGTTGTTTTGTTGATGTTTATTTTCTTGTTTTAGGGTTCTCCATCTACAATAACCACTCTAGATGTGTTGTCTGATGTCTACGTCGAACTTGCTTTGCATTCACATGCACCGATTTGCCATTTTAAACAATATGGAGAAGGGCAAGAGGATGATGATAATGATATGTAATTAAATTTACTTAGAGTAGCAATAGGCTAGTAGTTTACTAAAAAAAATATTTTTCAGTCCGTTATTCAGATTCAAAAAAAATATTGCATACGTATTTTTTTTTTGTTCAGTAAACGAAAAATTATGAAGATACAGCGCGTTGTAGTACCGCTTGATGTCACTAGGTCGTTCAAATTTTACCGTCCAAGTGACAAAGTCAAAGTTTGACTTTGACTTGATATTCTTTATTTATATAGGTTTCAAGGAAACATTTATAAATCGTCAAATACAGGTAAAGCCACAGCTATATGGTAGCACAAAGCAAACAAAAAGCAAAATATACGAATTCAATATTTTTTGCTAATCTAACATACGGATTTTTTTTTGAGTAAACTAGTCCATTATGCGTAGGGACGTCGACCGTCCGTTTCCACCTTGACCCGCTGTTAGCGGCTGAGATTTTGGAATCAGGTAATTGACGTTTCTCGTGTATGCTGAGATGACATAAATCGCCAATTATTTGGTATTCAGGTAGACCTTAGGTATTATTTGATAGTGACCATTAAATATAATTAGTCCCATGTTGGTCTGGGACTTAAAAATAATGTGCCAACCAAATGGTATATCGGGTTTTGGGTATGTGATTGTGTAGGCGACAAGCTACTTGTCACTCACTACCTTTTCACAATTTTCCATCTAACCCAACCCAGTTTTGTTTTTGGCTGAATGTGGTTAAAGGGGCCTGCTGCCCCACTTGACTCTGCCTACCCCTTCGGGGACTATGGGCATGATGTTATGTATGTATGTATGTATGATGACCATTAAATATGATAAAATAGGACAAAGCCGGATACAAAAATATACTTGTCAGTATATGTTTAAGGGGTAAGTCTGCTTAGATGACTGTGAAAGTATATTTTAATTGGACTCTGTAAATAATATATGAGACCCTCTAGAATATCATATGAGATTTATAGTTTTATATTCTTTAAAATACATATTAATGTCGTAAAAACATATGTAAATTTCCTAAAAATGTATACACTTTTGTAACATCAAAGTATTACAACTGCGTTACCGACGTTAAATAAACGTTATTCCTAAATCCATCAGAACCTTTATGCCAACAGATATATTACGCAGTGTTTTGTTTTAGCAACAAACGACATCAGAGCGGCACATAATGTTGTTACCATCAATTAGAGCGTGCGGAGACGGCGAGTTCTTTCACTTAGCGAATTTAAAACATTAATTAGCTCGAAGAGCTTTGTTTGTCCCGTTGTTTGTGCCGGCTCACCCGTGTTGGGGTAGTGCCGGCTCGCGGGATTAGCGGCTCTCCTGTCTGGTTCAATTTGAGATAGTTAAATATGTGGAATTTTCAGTTGGGTTTTGTTGAGTCTGTTACATACTTGTCACTTTTTTTTGTAAAGGCGGGGAATACTGGAGGTTTATGTTATAAAATCCGTAAAAGGCCTTTATGATGAGAAGGTAATATGTACTGCTTATTGGTTTGCGACACAATTAGGTATGTAGTTATATGAAGTATTCCCTATATCCCTCTTCGTTAATCCGTTGGTCCTGCGCCTGACCTCTCTTTGGTCATGTCGAATTGCCGTCTCATCGGACTATATGAGTGAAGGAACAGAGAGTGCACCTGTGTTTGCGCACACACTTGTGCACTATAATATCTCCTGCGCAGATGGCTTATCCTCGTTGAGATTTTCCGCCGTGACCGATATCGGTTAGAAGGACATTATTATCCCTCTTCTCCATATCACCATTTTATCTTATAAACATAAAAGATTTGGTTTCTAGTATCCTTATTCGTTGATTTGTTTCTAATGGACAAACTTAAGAAAACATATAACTGAACTAAGAACCTCCTTCATTTTTGAAGTTCCCAGCGAGATCGCGATCTAGCAGTTTTTGATTGGCGTAAATAAAGTTTATTTTTTGTACATACATATCATATATATTCACCCCTGACCCTACTATATTAATCATTTGCTCAATTTGTAATTGACTCGAACGAAGTCGCGGGCAGCAGCTATAACTTTAAGAAGATAATTTTGCTTCTGTAATTCATTAAAACACTCCGTACGACATTATTACATTAGCATAAAATTGGACTCCTTTCAACGAAATATGACTAAAAATCTTTTTACTTTTTAACTTAATTTTCTTGTAAAAATTAACAACGCGCAAGCTTCAAAATAATAACTGAAAAGATGGACAAACGACTATAAATAAAATTCTGCCTGAGTGATGCCATGTGTTTGTTCTTAATAAACTACCATGGCTTCAAAATCGGTAGACAATGGCTCAAATCTAAATCTTCAAGTTGAACAGTCTCCGCCCCTGCGCCCCCACCGCGCGGCGCCACTGGGTTTACCACAAACAACTCAATATACTATTTTTCTCAGTAAAGCCGAACTAATTATAAACTAAGTGGAGGCAAATAGCCTTTTGTACCTGCCGAACAGTTGTTGGATTGGTAACAGGAGCGAGAACAATCGGGATCTGAAGTAAACAGCTCTGAGCCGTACACAATGAAGTCGAAGCCGGTACGAATTGTACAAACAATTGTTATACAACTTTTAATTAAAACTTATTTTTCGCCCGGACCGTTTCATCATTGAATTAATAACTTTTTATTTTTCTTTTCGCAATTGTAAATGTTGTTTTTTGCATTAAATATAAATAAAATGAGTATGAAAGAGCTGACATGGGTCGGAAACCGCTGGCCGTGTGATATGTGGACATAATGTTTAATTTACAATCAACTGAGAAAGGATTTTGCGAAATATCTTCTTAATGGTGTAATGTGGATAACATATATAATCCGAAAATATATGTTAATATTTTTTTTATTGGAAGAATAAGTAAGCCATAGTGTTTCGTTTCCTTAGTACGAAGATTAAAATGCTGGAAGAATTTTTTTGATTTACCTGATTGTGTTGTGACCTGAAAATTACTGTTATTCAACGCGTATTTGTTTACGCCATTTCCCACATATCTATTGCACTTTGACTGCGTCGTAGGTCTAGTGGTAGCATGCGCCGCCTTGGGATCAAGAGGTCCCAGGTCCAAAACCCGGGTCGGGCCAAAAATTTGTGACTCGGTATTTAAATTACTTGGTAACAGCCCGGAGTCAGAAAGTTGGCGGTTTAATCACTCCCGTGCCTCGGAGCACGTTAAGTCGTTGGTCCTGCGCCTGATCTCTCTCCGGTCATGTCGATTTGTCGTCTTACCGGACTATGAGAGTAAAGGAATAGAGAGTGCTCCTGTGTTTGCGCACATACTTGTGCACTATACTATCTCCTGCGCCGATGGCTGATCCTCGTTGAGTATGCCGCCGTGACCGATATCGGTTAGGAGGACATTATAGCACTTTCGAGTAACATCATTTCTATTTTAAAACGGTTTGTGATTAGTTTACGGAGAGACTCATCGTTACTAGTTCGCAATTATTAATATTAAAGTATAAAAATTGGGTACATCTTCTTTAAAAATAACTATAAATTTTTTGTACGTAATTATATTGTTGAATTTAACCAGTGTACCATTGATGTTTCAGATGTATGTACTTTTATCAAATTCATCAATTGTGGTAAACAGGTAAATCTAAGTATTATTAACTATAAAAATAACAATGTAAATATTTTTTTGTTCATAAATAACAAGGCCCCAATATACAATATACTATCTATATATAATATACTATCTACGCATTCAAACACACTGGAAACAGCAGTTGTTTCTTTCTATAAATTATAGTTTTCTATATTGCCATGGATCGGAATGAAATGTGTTTTAGGATAGCAAATATCAATAAATCGTTGGCCCAACTAACTGCACTATTATTTATTCTGGTCCATGGCTCAGGCCCATTCATCTAATGCTACATCGGTATGGACCCTAAGAGTAATATATTCATATGGAACTGTGCTCAATATCATGTTACATTATAATAACGAGTTTTGCAATGACATATTGCCATTAAATGAATTCAATGTGCACGTTAATGTTGATGATGAGTGTCTCCGTAAACTAATCACAAAACTTATAAACAGGTATTAATTAGTTAAAAGTATTGATTTAATTATTATAAAAGATCTTTGTGGCTATTGTGTGATATAAAAGATATCCCATGTTGGTCTGGGACTTCGCCCGTGTTGATCTGGGTCAAAAAAAAAGAACGTGCCAACTGTGGTTCTTGCCTAGCAAGTCGTAAAAGGCGACTAATGGTTTACGGGCTTTTGGGTATGTGACTGAGTAGGCGACGAGCTAGCCACTTGTCACTCCTTTTTCACAGCTTTCCATCCAACCCAGCCCACTGTCCCATGTTGGTCTGGGACTTAAAAGAATATGCCAACTGTGGTTCTTGCCAAGCATGTCGTAAAAGGCGACTAATGGTATATCGGGTTTTGGTTGTGTGATTGTGTAGGCTACAGGTTAGCCGCTTGTCACTACCTTTTCACAATTTTCAATCTAACCTAGCCCGGCTTTATTTTTGGCTGAATGTAGTTGAAGGGGTATTCTGCCCCTTTGACTCTGCCTGCCCCTTCGGGGATTATGGGCGTGATGTTACATATAGATCTCTGTGGCACAGTAACTACTTAGTGCAAACTATATTATATGGAATATGCGTTTGAGATGGGTTTTTTTATGATGGATTGCTTAAATAAGTTCCTCATGTAATCCGTAAAGACGTTTAGCTGTTTGTCCTACGGTTTTCAAAGGCTCGCAGAAAGCAAAAAATATATAAAAACAGGATAAGCTGTGTTAATCCAAAGGTAAATTGATAGTACTCTAGTGATAATCAATAAACAAGATT
Source organism: Glyphodes perspectalis (assembly GCA_951394215.1). NCBI lineage: Eukaryota > Metazoa > Arthropoda > Insecta > Lepidoptera > Crambidae > Glyphodes > Glyphodes perspectalis. The sequence goes on along the minus strand of OX596201.1, from coordinate 18,230,112 downwards.
ATACAGTCAATTCGGTGCGTTTTTTTCACTATAAGAACTTAATAGCAACTTTAATATTAAATGAGTTATTTTGTATTTCCAACATTAAAGTTGACTATATGATTAGCAAATAGGTACCTTGTTATACAGGGCTAACTATTTGAAATATATAGAAACCTACAATTAACAATTATTATAAATATTAACGCCAAATTGGTCTAAAATACAGTGATTTTTTTATTTTAATTTCAGCTCGTGAGTAGGTAGGTTTTGTAGGCGCTTAAATTTCATCCATATATCTATTATAAACTTTAAGAAGGGTGAATAGATGCTAAAGTGAAATTCCCAATTAGCGCCTGCAGAGGAATACCGGCCTGTAAGACCTTCAGATTGATAAGCGCCAGGGGAAATATTCTCGTCCTACGTCAGGTTTTCACGTCATCAATTATAACAGCCGATCATCTGGGGTATATATGACCTTTAGTGAAATTGATTCGGATAATTAATATTTTATTTAGTGTCGCATATTTGTCCCATGTTGGTCTGGGACTTGGCCCATGTTCATCTGGGACAAAAAAAAAAGAATGTGCCAACTGTGGTTCTTGCCTAGCATGTCGTAAAAGGCGACTAATGGTTTACGGCCTTTTGGGTATGTGTCTTAGTAGGCGACGAGCTAGCCACTTGTCACTCCTTTTTCACAGCTTTTCATCCAACCCAGCCCACTGTAAAAAGAATATGCCAACTGTGGTTCTTACCTAGTATTTCGTAAGAGGCGACTAATGGTATATCGGGTTTTGGGTGTGTGATTGTGTAGGCGACAGGTTAGCCGCTTGTCACTGCTTTTTCACAATTTACCATCTAACCCAGCCCGGCTTTGTTTCTGGCTGAATGTGGTTGAATGGGCATGCTGCCCTTTTGACTCTGCCTACCCCTTCGGGGATTATGGGCGTGATGTTATGTATGTATGTATGTCGCATATTTAAGCTGTCTTTCAAAAATGCTGGCGTTTTTTCAGATTATTGAATAAACAATTTCAAGAGCAACAGCGTACGTACTGTACATCCAAGAACAAGGAGGAGTAACGACTTTTGGCCAAAAGACCCTACAGAACCTTTTTGCGGAATAACTCGAAAAGTATTACCACAAAAAAAGGTTACAATAGCAATTGGTTCAATATTTTTTTCTTTAAAGGCTTGGGTTGATAAAAAGAAATTTCGTCCCCGTCGCCATTTTATAATTTGATAAGGGTGTTTTAATGGTTTAATGGTGGCGCCGAAGTGAAATACCCAATTAGCGACGGCTTGTCGAGAATCGCCCAGCGCCTGGCGCCTTCAATTGATAAGTGCCAGGGGACAATATTGTTCGCAAGGGTCAAGATTGTGGTAATTACGGTAAACGACGTCAGTTTATATTTCGAGAAAAAATTTAATAATTGACATAAGAAAGTGATGGCTAATTAGCCCATCATATATTTTCTGGGTTACCTGAGCTCCAAATAAAGTTATTTTACCATATTATTTTCCTACCTAGTCATAGAATTTTACACGCTTATTAGATACATTTTAATGAGAGGCTTAGATTTTATAAAATACCGATAGAGACTTGATAAATACAGTTAATTTTGCTGTACCTGCTGTACATAATAATAAATAGGTTAATAAATATATTTTTTTTTGTTACAGTGATTAAAAATTTGGACAGCTCCATAGTTAATATAGTTCCGCAGCGCTGTCAATAGATGGCGTTGCATGTATTTTAAATCGCGCAAGCGAAACGTTTCTCCGGACCTAATATAGCCTAATAAGCCTATGAACTTGTCTCTTATCAAAAGATGCGCAGTGAACGAAGGTTAGGTGGGCGGTTGCCAATGGAAACGAGTAAATCTGAAGTGGGCCCAATGGCCCACTAACTAATTAACTTCTCAATAGAAGTTTGTTTCTAAAACCTCTTCCAGTTTATTATAGTATCCCACCGGTGCGAGACGGCTTTGCACTTCATAGGCGCGTCATTTTTCACCGCGATGCGGCTGCACCGACGACGTTGATGGATGAGCCTGTCTCGACGCGGGTAGCGGGAATATCGGACTGGCCGCGATCCGCGGACATGTCCATGTAATGATAACATGTGCACATATCATCAAGCCCTTAATCCCCGAAGGGGTAGGCTGAGTCAAATTTGCAGGAAGCTCCTTACATAGCCAAAAAGCAAATTTGAGCTGGGTTAGATGAAAGAATGGTGAGAGGCAAGAGGCTTGCTCGTCGCTTACATAATCTTAAACCCAATACCCATTACACCATTACTCAAATTATAGTTAAAGTCAAAGTCGAAAGTCAAAATATTCTTTATTTATATAGGTTTCAAGGAAACACTTATATGTATATGATGATAACTTCGGGAACAAAGTAGGTAAATTGATAGAATGTATGTACTTTCTTAAATTAAAGCTGTCCAGATTTCTATATGAAATTATTTCTAAAAATGTAGCAACATTTTACTTGTTCATAGATTGCTTTAATTCGTCGCTTGAATCAAATACTTTTTCTTTATGTTGGCAGGAGCTTGAGATGAATAAATTGTGTTATTATTAATAACTAAGTATGTTTCAATATCGCATAACTCATACACTTATTAGACTGCGCGCTGAGCAAAGAATAAACATGTTGACAGAGCGAACAAGTGCAAGACTAATAGTTTGCGGAGCGGCGCAGCCGTCCGCGCGCGCAGCATAACTTGCCAACTTTATTATGACAACAACGGAGAATCATACCCGGGGTGCGGGGCGGGCGCAGGGCGGGGCCCTCAGTTTCCGGTCCCGGTGTCCCCCAGACATGGTATAGTCCCCGCAGATTGCTAATGCGCTGGAACCTTGTCTAATTAACCCCCACGTGACGTCACCCGCAATACTCGCTGGTCAGTTTTGCGAACGATTCTTATTGTTCGATACGTCACAATTACGTCACCAATATGGCGGCCAGGCGCATTAGCAATCTGCGGGGATTATAGTCCGCGAGTTTCTCTCGGGCGATAACTTGATAATTTGTGAAATGGTTCAAAAAGTTATACCATGAGGACCCGTGAAGGTGAACTGTAGTTCAGTGGATGGGTTACACAGCAGTAGCCTTATCTGTTTTATAGATTATTGCCTTATTTATACCTGGTTGGTACGGACTATTAATATAGCTTTGTAAAAATGATTGTGTTGACTCGGTAAAGAGCACAGCTCACTTCGCCGGCTTATTGAGTTAACACAAAGTTGTAATGGCGCAATTTTATATTATATATTGCCTACTTTCCCAGACCTGCTTAGTGCGCATTGCGCTAACACATCCTATTTAGCTTGGTTGACACATCTGGCGCAGTGAAATGCTCTCTAAGAAAATGCCCCACTTAAACATAGCCCTCAATAAGTCCCTGGTAAAAGGTAAGTTCTCGCTTATTAAGTAGCAGCAGTAAAGTAGACGTTGCACCGTATGTACTTAAGAACTGCGCTGCAGCGCGCCGGCACAATGCACTCTGCCAGCTGTTCAGTTGCATGACAATGAATGTTTACTTGAATGCTCTCTGACTGCAACACATATAAGCGAGCAGTGGCTGCCAAACTTATCTGTGTTGTAATATTCTATAGTCTATATCTATAGTCATGGTATTTTAACATATTGTTGTCAACATTTTAATCATTATTCATTACACATTTACTAGATTATTGGCTTTCTCGTTGGTCTAGTGGTAACATATGCCGCCTTAGGACCAAGAGGTTCCAGTTTCAAATCACGGGTCGGGTCAGAATTTGTGGCTGCGTATTTCAATATTGAAATAATGAGTAACAGCCCGGAGCCAGGAAGTTGCCGGTTTAATCACCCCCGTGTCTCGGAAAGCACGTTAAGCCGTTGGTCCTGCGTCTGACCTCTCACCGGTCATGTCGAATTGCCGTCTCACCGGACTATGAGAGTGAAGTAACAGAGTACACCTGTGTTTGTGCACTATAATATCTCCTACGCAGATGGCTAATCCCCGTTGAGATTGGCCACCGTGACCGATATCGATTAGGAGGACATTATTATTACTAAGTAGATTATTTACCTATTACATTGTCGATGTTTGATAACTTTTTTACGGTAGGTCTTGTAAATAAAACAACATAGATAAAGGGTTTATCGTAACAACACGCTTCTAGCATTGTTAAAACGAGAATCGCTTTGAAGATTAAACTTTATGGTTGATGGGAAATTGGAGTGAAAACAGAAAGCTTCCCAGAGCTTCACTCGGGATGATTGCTGGCGGAGGGCTGTAGAGCATCGACCAGTGAGTCGAACTTGCTGCCTCTCTACAAGCTAAGCGGCTTAAAAAAATAATGACGCAGTAATCTTAATATATATAAATTACGCGTCACGCTGTTTGTCCGCGATGGACTCCGAAACTACTTAACCGACTTTAATAAAATTCCACACCGTGTGCAGTTTGATCCAACTTGAAAGATAGAATAGCTTACATCTCAATTTATTTAACCCGATTCCGTGTCATTGACTGTAAGGCTGAACGAAGTTCGCCGGGTCAGCTAGTAGTTTATTAAAGCCCAGCCTACGACCTTTTAAATCCTGCTCACTTAAAAAGGTCGAAGGTCGACTTGCACTACAGAAGCTAAGGACACTTAAGAGCATAGTATTAATTGGACTATGTTGGATTTTTGTAATTTTTGCAGTACAATATTTGGAGAGTTCTGTCTGATTATGTGAAAATACATATATCATTTCAATAATTATTTATTTCATCATCATCATCATGATATTGACAGGCCCATTGGTTGAGTGGCTAGAGACCCTGGCTACGAAACCGAGGGTTGTAGGCTCGAATCCCGCTAGGGGCAAATATGTCGTGCGATGAACATGAACATTTGTACTCGAGTCATGGAATGTATATAATATATTTAAGTAAATGTCTATCCGTTCACCTAGTATCCTTAGCACAAGCATAAGCTTAGTTTGGAACTAGGGAATTGGTGTGTTAGTCTGGAGAATTTATATTCTTATATTCGGCCATTATTTTCTATTTATGATAACTGTAATCGGGTAGCTTAAAAAAACTTAGGAATTTCTTCTTTGATTCAATTCTGTAAGTTCATAAAACATAAATAATACTTAATACATTTATGATAGTCAATGTATTGTCGATATAAAAAAGTTTTCAAAACTTCCCAGCAAACATATATGTAGGTATATAAATACTATCTAGCGTCGATAAAACATAGCCTCTATCATATTCGGGTGTATAAACTACATTAATCTTTAGTTTTACACTCACAGAGGAAGAGAAAGGTCAAATAAGAGATGGATGGATTGTGTGAAAGATGATATGAGTGAAATGGGAGTGGACAGCTTGATGACGGCTGACCGGGACGTATGGAAGAGGAAGACATGCTGCGCCGACCCCAGATGAACTGGGAGAAGGGCAAGAGGATGATGATGTTTCTTAAGTTTCATTAGTTTTAGTTGAGTGAAAGAGTAACAAACATCCAAACAAACTTTCGCATTTATACAAAATATATCGATGTGCGATAAAAATATATCTGATAAACCGCTTTGATTGACTGCCTCGATGGCGCATTCTGTAGTGACCCTGCCCCATGCGCCAAGAGTTGTGGGTTCGATCCCCACCCAGGACAAACATTTGTGTAATGAATACTTAGAATAGAATAGAATAGAATAGAATAAATGTTTATTTGGCACATTACAAAATTTGCTTACAAACTAAAACTATAACTAGGCTAAACTATATGTAACCAAATAGGCCTCCGCTCAGCTGTTGTCGAGACACAGTGTGCCACGACGCTGGTTTTCTGCGGACACCTTTTCTGAAGATGGCGTCTGGTGTGTTGTTCTGTGTCTAGGTGTTAATATCCAATACTTAAGTATATATTTGTAATACCACTGTTGATTCTGATATCCGTAACACTAGTGGTAAGCTACTTACCTCGGAGTCAGATCAATGTATGTGATGTAGTCTGATTAGAAAGTACGAGTACGAGTAACTTCTGCATCACATGCACAAAATATTAGTTAAAATAGTTTAACTAGTACACGGGTGAGTGCGTCGAAACTACGCAAGTTGGGCCGTGCGGGCCGTGCGGGCCGTGCGGGCGGTGCGGGCCGTGCGGGCCGTGCGGGCGGTGCGGGCCGCACGGCCTTGCACTTGCGCCCAAACTCGTAACACATTAGCTGCAAATGAATGCGGCCCTAATGCCGTTCGGATGTCCTTTGGGAACTTAGTTACGTTTAGTTCTGCTGTAGGGAGCGCATGAGGAGTCTTGGAGCAGATTCGGAGAGTTGTGTAATAGTTTGTCCCATGTTGGTCTGGGACTTAAATAGAATGTGCCAACTGTTTTCTTGCCTAGCATATCGTAAAAGGCGACTAGTGGTATATCGTGTTTAATATTCCACCTAACCCAGCCCAGTTTTATTTTTGACTCAATGTGGTTAAAGGGGCTTGCTGCACCTTTGATTCTGCCTACCCCTTCGGGGATTATGAGCGTGATGTTATATATGTATGTATGTGTAAGGGGTTTGCACATGTTCTGTGGGGCGACCTTAAACGAGACGGCTGTAGGGGTTGTAGTGTTGTGCATCGTGTTTGTTGTATGGGAGCCCCCCTTACATATTTATTTTATTCTGTTTTTAGTATTTGTTGTTACAGCGGCAACAGTATACATCATTTGTGAAAATGTCAACTGTCTACCTATCACGGTTGATGAGATACAGCCTGGTGACAGACAGACGGACGGACAGCGGAGTCTTAGTAATAGGGTCCCGTTTTTACCCTTTAGGTACGGAACCCTAAAAAATGCAGAAATGGAAATAAATACGAGCTTGTTATGTGTTTGCTCAGTATGTTTGATATTTGTTACTAAATGCTACACAAGCCTGAGCATGCGCAGGCAAAGGGTATCCGATTACATTGTTACCTGTCGTTTTGTTGCACCGCGTGTTGTCACGCCAGGCGTGTCGATGTAGTGCATGTTATGTATTTTGTTTTATGTTGGCATCCTTCCTATTTATTTAGGTCCTGTTTGTAGAATGGTTAACATGCGAATCGAATGAATGGGAACAATTATTAAAATATATTTATTCTTTAACACTTAAGGTCTTGATTAGGTCTTCCTAACAGTATGAAAGCTACAAGTTTGTCTAAAGGGTGTGCAGATCAAAATAATCTATTTGGCGAACTCAGTGCCCTAGCGAAGGCGTGTGTGTCTTCACAACATTGTTATGAAACGATTCCCCCATATTACCATGTTTACACGCGTAGAGTGTCATCATTGGGTCACATCGTCAACATTTGCGTCAATATCAGAATTATTACAGCCTTCAGATAGCATAGTGATGTTTGCGGAAGTAAATTATACATACATTTGTCGGAGATTGTGTAAGTTCAGAATTAGTTAGTATGGAGTTAAGTCTGTTAGCGAACTGTGCAATCGATGCTTAATCGCTATAGCAAGTAATGACCGTTGCACTGAGAGTATTATTGTGCTATATTGGCTTCTGGTGATTACTCAACATTAGTTATAAAAGCAACTTCTTAGGTTGAAATCAGTCAGTTAGTTTACACATACATACATACATACATAAAATCACGCCCATATAATTATTAGTTTATGACCCATAAAAAAGACTGTGGTTTTTAGGTTAATTGAAGTTGTAGCCAATTTTATTCCCGAACCGCTATTCTACAAGAACATTATAAATTCTTCGGACTGACATCAACTCCCTAGTCCCAAACTAAGCTATGAGCTTGTGCTATAGATACTAGGTGAACGGATAGACATACTTAAATACGTTTATAAACATCCATGACTCGAGTACAAAAGGGATGATGACTGCATTAAAAAACTATAATTCTATTTAGTCCGTCAGTTAGATTATACAAAAATACTAGACACATATTTTTCGCTTTATCAAATTAACAAAAAATCACAAAGATAAAGAGCATCAAAGTTTTGGAGTAGGGGCTTGCGACGTCACTATTTAGTAAAAAATGTACGAAAGCGTGACGTCACGCGCAACTTGAAAGCATTGTATCTTCGTCAATGTTTGTTTGACAAAGAAATAAAAAAATACGTGTTCAATATTTGTTTATAATCTAACTGACGGACTAAACAGAATTTTTTAGTCATCCAGCCTAATGTCCATGTTCATGACACGGAACATTTGCCTCATCAGCGGTTTCGTGGCCAGGGTCTCTGACTACTCGACCAACGGGCCTGTCAAAATTTAAAAACGTTGATACTGCTTGATAGATTGTCTCTCGTGTTTTGCCCTGTATCAAAAGTGGCCCCATAGTAACGAAAAGTTAAATAAATATATAAGGCTTCATGTATCTCGTCTATACTGTTTCTCTTGTGTCGCTGTTGTAATACCAATCTCAATTAACATCGCGTAACAGACACCACGCTCGCCGGATGGGCGGTCACGGAGAGTATTAAATAATTGACTCGTTAGCTGGAAGTCGTTAAGCCCCCGCGTCTTTCGGCAATCACGCGCGGATCGGGAACAATTGCCCAATTAAATGCGCTGTGATCACGGTAATGAGTGTTAATATGTATGAGGCGCTTATAGCGGGGCGTCGGCTCGAGCGATACATTCATTTGGAGACAAATATTGCGACGAATTTGGAACGTGTGCCTTTCGAAGATATCTTGAACAAATTCCTTGCATAATTTTATGTAAGGATGTTAGAACAATACATATGTTACAGAACAGATACGTTTAAAATAAGTAAGGTTATTTTTCTCAATCTAAAGGTTGTCTGGAAGAGATTGATTTTAGCGTTAAATTTCTTTATCTATTTTGTGTGCAATAAAGAATATCTAGTAATCTATCTATCCGGTAGCGGAGGGAATTACAAACTGAGAGCTAGACATAAGCGGAATTATAATGTTTGGAATTGTAGAATAAAGACATGACCGTTAACAGAAAATACTATATAACTTAAATTTTACTGTCTTGCCTAATCACGCTTGTAATCCCTGAAGGGGTAGAGACAGTCAAAGGGCCAGCCTGCCCCCTTAACCATATTCAGATAAAAATCAATAAAACTGGGTTAGGTTAGAAGGAAAACTAAAAAAGTAGTGTCAAATGGCTAGCTCGTCGCCTAAACAATCACACACGTAAAACCCGATATACAATTAGTTGCCTGTTACGACATGCTAGGCAAGGAACACAGTTGGCATATTATTTTTAAAACCTAGACCAACGTGTGGCGTATTTCATCTTATTAAATAATCGTACCTTACAAAAATAGATGGCAGGGGACAGGCATGGTTTAATAGCCATGATGTGAATGGTATAATATCTTTAAATCTACAAGCGCATACCTAAAAAACAAAAAGTTAGAACATTTTACGACCTAAAATATGTAATTTCACACAAATACTTATTTGCACTTGGATTACGTATTTACTTACATACATAAAAATTCAGTACATACTCCTTATTAAATTTTGTATTAAGTGACTTACTTATGGAATCCTTGTTCCAGAAACACATAATAAGCCGCGTATGCGCATACATGTATTACGAGTAGCGCACTATCATGTCTCTGTTCGGATACGAGAATATTGGAATGAAAAATTCCATTCTAACTGAGTGGGTACTTATTGCATCAGCAATATGAAAATGCAATTTACTACGATTTCGTAGCGTCGTAGTTCGTAGCTGCTACGACACACGAGCACTACGAAGTTCGCCAGCGCGTTGCTACGGCGAAAATAAGGCACATAATACTTTTGTAATACAATAACGGATTTGAATGCAAACTCTCAAATTAAGGCATATCTTTTTTCGTTCTATTGTAATGTCATAATTTATTTGAAGATTTTTATTAACTATATTTACGAGATCTTAAGCATTTGCAAAAGGCCTTTAACCCTTGGATTGGCAGACATATTTTTTGCTGAATTTGGTAATTTTATCGATTCACTATTGTTCTAGGGTCAGCAAAGATCTCTTAAAAAATAGTACCAAAAATCTGTAAGCTTCAGTTTTCCGGAAAATTTATGTACCACACATGGAACATTGCCAATCTTTCTTGATTTCTTTTGTGTTAAAGGATGTTCCTTGGGTGGTACATTGCTAAGTTAAGGGTAAAAACGTGTATATAAAAAAATATGTGTTTTTAATCAAATTTAATCCTATATTTATGGAAATAATGCTACACAAACAGAAGATATAATGATCCTAAGAAAGAACTAAAAAAATTTTAGAAATACTTTTACTTCCATTATTAGCACAAAATTGTAAGTACCATAACATAACATCCCGTCCATAATCCCCGAAGGGGTAGGCAGAGTCATAGGGGCAGCATGCCCCTTCAACCACATTCAGCTAAAAATAAAGTCGGGTTGGGTTAGATGGAAAATTGTGAAAAAGCAGTGACAAGCTTAGGCAACCTGTCGCCTACACAATCACACACCCAAAACCCGATACACCATTAGTCGCCTTTTACGACATGCTAGGCAAGAACCACAGTTGGCATACTCTTTTTAAGTCCCAGACCAACATGGGACAGTGGGCTGGGTTGGATGAAAATTAAGTACCTATTAAAATATTGGAATAAAAAGCTTATAAAATACGCAAGTGACAAGTTTTCAGTTTCTTCTGGCAAGTCTTAGTAATTGTAATCTGTTTCTTAACATGTAGCTTTATACTTGTATACCAGGGCTCTTTTCCAAGTATATTGAAGTTCTGATTTAGCTGTTTTCTTCGATGGACTTAAAAGAACTTTATTGGCTGACTTTCTCTTGATTGGTTTTTTGAAGTAGTTGGTGATTGTGTTTCTATATTTTCCAACTTTTTGCTAACTGTAGCCTAGTTTGTCGAGTTGTTATGTGAGCAGTTGCCTTCTTTTTATATTTAACAGTAGAATGTGGGGTGGTTTGTTCGGAATTTAATGAGGGGAATGATGAAACTGAAGGAATGTTATTGTAATTAATCACAGAAAAACTTCACTGATGATTTGAGGCCCAATATTAAATGTCTTGCAAAATAGATGGCGATTTAGATGATCGTTGATGTATTTCAGTTGGAGCTGGTTCAGGATTGTAAAAATTGTGGCCTGATATTTCATCGTCTTGAAATATTGTATTTTAAGACTTTCCAAGGTTGAATCAAGAGAAGGAGCTGGAAAAGTAAGGGAGCCGTCACGCGAAGGATTATTTGCTATAGAAGAAGAAGGGCTTGATAGGAAAAAGTGCGAGTGGTTAGGAATTTCATGATCGGAATCTGAGTCACCACTTCCCTCTAAACATGCATGAATATTTGGCACAAGTGAAAAAATCTTTGCAGCCCGTGATTGTTTTAACTGTAAAGAAGCAAAAAACAAAAAAATCAACCCATAACCAAAAAAGCGAGAAATTTTAAAACATAAAACGCAAACAAAAATGATTAAATTGAATAAACGTAACTGTCTTCCTAACCTAACTAAGTCCGGCTTTGTGGCAGAGTCCCATGCAAGGTACATGCTAGGCGTTATGAAAACCCATATGCAATTGGCAATGGCCCACCCGAGGAACATATAAAAAAATAATAAAATTCCTTTGCAATTAGCAGTGTACCATGCGTGGAACATCAACATAAGTAGGTTGTAAAAGTGAGGAAAAACATACAAAAGTGATGCAATTCAGACATGGTGAGATAAACTAGAGTTTTAGAAGCATGCTACAACAAAAACATTCAGCCGCAAAGCATAAAAAAACAATGAAATTATTATTTTACCTTTAGCACCGAAGAGGTACGACGTCTTGACGACATTGTAGCTGACAAACTGACAGATATAGTGTTTCCAGGTCGGGAAAATATTTTTTTTCCGAAAAAATAATTATAGGAATTTATGTTTTTTTAATTTGTAAACTTATTTTATAAATAATTAATTAGCTATATTTTTTCCAAAGTAGTGTTCCGCGCAAGGCACAATACCAATCAAAGGGTTAAGGCTATGCGAAAATAATAATAGTACAATATATTAAGGTAAGAAGAGGCATGCTCCGGTGGTTCGGACACGTGGAAAGAATGGATGACGAAAGATTGACTAAACAGATATACAATGCGAAAGTGGAGGATGTGAAGGCCTTCACCTATTTCACCTACCACGACCAGATTGGTCGTGTATTAACAGAAAAAGATGTTAGGAGTATTGTATGAAAAGGATCATAAGTGTTGAAGAGGCGAGTGAGGTGTGTAAGGATCGTGCCATATGGCGTTCTTTTTGCCTACCCCGCTAGAGAAGTGGCGTGAAGTTTAGTTAGTTAGTTAGTTATATTAGGAATTCTAAATGTTGATTTTGTATCTAAATACATCTTCATTTGCACTTTTTAAGAGGAATAACCTTGCAAAGCACTATAGTCATCAAACGCATTTACTATGAAATTGTGAGTTTCGAGCTCCCACCACATATTTAAGCGTGATTGACAGCGCAAAAATAGTCCACTTGTAACGGAGCCGGTCCTCTCGGCAGACGCGGAGGGACCGCCTCTGATGAGTCCCTCCGCATCGACACGCCATACAATCGTTAAGCCCTCGCAGTGACGAATTAATTAAAAGGCTCTTTTGTTAGATGATTTATTGAAACAAAAACACGATCTCAGTGTGGGATTTGTTTTCATAAGGTTGTTTTATTTTTGATTGTTTTATCGACTAGCTTGTCTGTGTACTTACGTGATACCATCTGACCCGATATTTCCATGTTTTTGATTTTCCGAAGACTGACAATCTGTTCACTTATGAAATTGCTCTTATATAAAAAGCGCTCGTTCCATTTGATTGCTCCTAAACGCGGACCTTTACGACTAATAATAAAAAATGTCTAGATCCTCTAGTTGTGTTAGGTCGTTTGATATCTCAAAATGAAGTTGGAAGATGTATAGGTACTTCAGCCAGTAAACAGGTGCATGCGCTGATATTATTCACTAGGGTAGCCGGTAGTGTATGCGACAGCGTACCCACGTCCTCATCAACTTTATGGATGAGACGGCAGAATCGGGGAGTGTGTTTTTAGTCGGTAGGAGTCCGGCATCATCGCCCTTGCAACAATTGCGGCATGGACGGCGATCCATGACGGATTTTCACCTCCCCGTCAACAAAAAAAAAAAAGAGGGTAGCCGGTAGTGTAGTGTAGCGATTGAGAGGTCGGCCCTTATAAGATTTCTTAACAGTTCGCTTTGTCATTTAAACAAGAATACCTTTGTTAGTTTATGCGTTTTTTTTTATATCGTTGGCTCGATAATCTGTACTTGTCTTTGTATTTCTATTCTTGTATAATCACAAAGTAGTTTTAGGGAAACCTATTATTGGCCTTACTATTAGTGTAATCATGTTTTGTGTATTATTGTAACGCTGTTGGTTTCTAAAAAATAAAAAATTAAATAAAAAAAAGATGTTATTTGGCCATTTTGAATAAATTTGCTATCGTTTTCACCATCTGACAACATCTTTTCCAACGATTTCCACTTAACAGACAGAAAGGTTGGGTAAATAAAGATAACCCGCGGTTTTCATAACCCATATTTAAACAAATGGCATGCTTAATGGTAAAGAGACTTAACTTAAAATGTGCTGTATATTTAAATTAATATTTTGTGTTTAAACATTTAGGTTAATTTTCCAAAATATGCTATTTTGACTTAGGTCAGTTTAACATTAAGCATGCGAAATGTTCATGTAAATTACTTTAGCCCAGTTTGTTCAAATAAATACGGAATTATATTGCCGAAATACAAATAAGGATTGTGTGGTCGGATTAATACAGGGTGTGATCGCTCTGGTGCGCGTGTGAGTTATAAGCGAGGTGCATTAAACTTAGGATTAATACTAATGAGACTAAACGCGATACGAATTATGCAGCATAGTGAATTTGAGTCTAATTCCTAGTTAGTTTTAGTAATTCAAAATAAAGAATAAACTTGCTTGACGTACTTTTAATTTGACATTGGTAGATTTCTGCTCCCTTGCTTGCAATTTATTTGTCGAAAGAGTTACGATTAATTGTTATCAATTAATATCATTGTAAAACCTATAACAAAATTTGGTTTATTGCTTTATTTTATGATTAATATATTTCTAAATGATCTGTAACAAAGGCCTTGCTTGTTTGGCTTTAGAAAGTAAAGTTTGAAATCCTACCAGAAAGCTGTTTAATAGGAATATCGAAGAAAATAGTATACAGCTCTGATGTCAGGAGATTGTGAACATAATAGGGATGATGACTGAATTAAATTCTATTTAGTCCGTCAGATTATACAAAAATATTAGACACATATTTTTCGGTTTATCAAATTAACCAATATTCACAAAGATAAAGAGCATCAAAGTTTTGGAGTGGGGGCTTGCGACGTCACTATTTAGTGAAATTTTTACGAATGTGTGACGTCACGCGCAAATTTAATGCTTTGTATCTTAGTCAATGTTTGTTTGACAAATAAATAAAAAATAAGTTTTCAATACTTTTTTATAATCTACCCGACGGACTAAACAGAATTTTTTAGTCATCATACCTATTGTCAATGCCTAATTGTTCAATGTCATCTTTATTACTATTCCTGCCGCTTGCTATATCACTGTTTTTGCCTCCAAACTTATAGCACAACTCTATTTACGCGTCAGTTACCGCACTTTTAACTAACTCACGGTGTATAATTTCTACAGTAGGCCACATAAGTACTCTCAAATGCAAATTAAGTTTATCTGGCAGCCTTCAGTGACGAGCGCAACTATCCAGCGGGCCGAACATTTAACATTTAACCGAGTTAATGGCGGCTGCGCAGCCGCAGCTAATGAGTCGCGCGCTAACACCGCAATCAGTTAACCGAGTTAGTGCCGACGAGTGTGCCTAGGTACGCTTACTACACACTATAGTATTTAATTAAGGACTAAATGACTTCAGCCACTACGTGAAAAAATTAAATAAATAAATAAATCTCCAGACTGACACACCAATTCCCTGACACACTAATACTTGTACTATGGATACTAGGTGAACGGATATACATACTTAAATACATCCATGACTCGACAAATCGACTCGACAAATGTCCATGTTCATCACATGAAACATTTGCTCCTAGCGGGATTCGAACCCGCAACCCTTGGTTTTATGGCCAGGGTCTCTGACCACTCGACCAACGGGACTGTCTAATGCAAATGAAATAAAACTTATTCAACGACAAAATACACATCTTTATAATTCGTTACTTCTGCTAAACTGTATTACAGTTTGTTGTCAGATGAAGCTCCCTGGTTGCAGTAACTTTACTATTTGCCATTATTCCACCAGATATCAAATATCTGTCATTTGGAGCGCTTATTATGTCAATGTGTGACGTAAGTTGCGTGTCAAGTTAGAGCACCTGAGAAGCGTCAATGTCTAGTTAGGGGGCGGTCCTACTCTTTTTACTAGTCCGTGTCCAACCCATGAGATATGACACTTTTTTAACACCATGATGAACGCCATGTTAGCTTTCATAATTTTATTTATTTCATTTAATATGTGTGTATGTATGATGGCGGCGAATAAGCAACAACAATAGACCGGCTGATGGTGAGGGATTATCGCGGCCTACCGTGTCTGCCAACACCTGCAACATTGGATGCATCAATATTACTGCAGCCAGAATCTGAATGGGTCATTGAGAGTTGAAATATTGCGGCACTTTTGTTTTTTGAAACTATATGACAATCTCTCTTATTCCCATGTTGGTCTGGGATTTAAAAAGGATGTGCCTACAGTGTTTCTTGCCTAGCATGTCGTAAAAGGCGACTAATGGTACGATTATGTAGGCGACGAGCTAGCCACTTGTCACTACATTTTCACAATTTTACATTTGACCCAGCCCGGTTTTATTTTTGTCTGAATGTGGTTAAGGGGGCTTGCTGCCCCTTTGACTTTGCCTACCCCTTTGGGGATTATGGGCATGATGTTATGTATGTATATGACAATCTTTTACGCTAATTAATACAACAACTTGACCACCTTGGTCAATTTGGTCAATTTGACATTTATAAAAGTACGTTTTAATTGTATGAAAACTAATCTCAGCACGTTTTCGCACTCGACAATTGTAAATTGCTTTACATATGCACAAAATATTTCTGCTGCTCGCGCTATTGTTAAAAGCTGTAACTTCGTTTAGCGACGGCACAATGAAAATATAAGGCCACCCCTTTCGTCAAGCTATTTAACTCGCGAACTGCGCTAACCCAGTTAGCGGGGGAGCCGGGAGTGGATTCAATTATTCGAGTGGCGATTTTAACGACAAAGTGGTTATTTATGTCCAGCCATAATTAAGTTAGTGGCTAGTTAGGGAGCGACCAATTACCCGCCGAGGAGATTAGGGGGCTGCGATTTGGATGATTATACCAAGCGTTCCTGTGACAAAAAGTTTGTCACAATCTGACGACCTCAATCGCAATATTTTTTAAGCCAAATAGCAAAGTAATACTCGGTGTAAACTTAAATAAATTATATTTAAGTTACTTAAATATTGAACCAAATAATAATTAAAATAATTAAGTAATGTGTAGAGTGAATAAAAAGCATTACTTATTATTTGTCTGTCCGTGTCAGTTCCACAAGATGAAGGTGAGCAAAAAGTGTTGAAACAATTACAATAAAGATAAGCAGAGCAGCGACAAAGCGTCGGCGATAAACCGGCGCGCGGGCACGACCCGCGACCAGGGCAGGGGTGCTTCTCCTGAAATTATTATATTGAAAAATGAAAAAAATGAAAAAATGCTTTATTACTCTCTGAACAATCTTACTTAGACTATACTTATAATCCGAAAGTAGTATGTTGGTACTTAATATTAAACATGAGTTATTTCATATAGAGTTACATAGAGTTATTTCATGAGTTATTTTTTGTCTAAGAAGTGTTGAATGTAACAGGGGATCCCAAACTAGGCTTAGCCTGTATCTTGGGTAACCAAAAACAATTATCTTGACAGTAAAAAAAGCATCAGCAAATACAATACTAAAAACAACATAAAAAGCTAACATTATAGTAAAAGCAATAGAAATAGTGTCAAATTGTGGTGTGTGGAATGTGTGTGTGTGTAGAAATAGTAAGGAAGTAGTAGTATGAGCATGGAATGTTTTAAAATGGTAAGATAGATTCCGAAGCCTGATAATCCAGAGTCTGTAACCACGCAGATAATGTAGCCTTAGCCTGTTTCAATGTAGAAGATTTTATGTCACAGAATTTTAATATACGGTTATATAAAGCTGGGAATGCGTAATTTGAAAATCTTTTTGCAAAACTAGTTGTTACCACTGGAGTTGGAACCCTGAACACACGTCTCTTGAGTAAAATTGAGTAATCTTCACTTTTGAGGATGTTTTCATGTGCAACAAGACACGCTTTAGCAATGTAAAGCTGCCGGACACGAAGAACCTGAGCCTCCAGGTATAAAGCGTCAGTCGAGAATCTAAAAGGTTTCTTGAGCATTATCTTCAGAACTGCCCGTTGAGCTCTTTCTAATAAGATGAAGTGTGTTTTTGCTGCACAGCCCCAAATCCCAATGCAGTAATTTAAAAGAGACTGACAAACAGCCTGGTAAATTGTCTTTAAAATGACGAAGTTACATATATTTCGTAGCCTTTTCATGACTCCTATAATCTTTCGAACGCGAGCTGCCAGAGCTGTGATATGTGACTTGAAGTTAAGTTTTTCGTCCAGTATTACGCCCAGATATTTTATATCACTCGTCTGTTGAATGTATTTACACTTGCAACGAGTGTATAATAAGCCGTTGAAATGGTCGCAATCATGAATTCGGATTCCCCCCATCGAAGGCGGACTTGAGGAAGCAGTCTTGTGAAAACAGACAAACTTAGTTTTGCTGGTGTTTAGAGTCAGCAGATTTTGTTGGAGCCATTCATGAATAGTGAACATACCCCGCTCTGCAGACCGAAAAGTTTCTTCCCAGTTCTTGCCCGAAAACAGTATAGCAGTATCGTCCGCGTAGCAGACGATTTCAGCAGATGGAATGATGAGGGAGTGGATATCATTCATGTACACAATAAAGAGTGTTGGGCCAAGGATACTGCCCTGCGGAACACCGTAGGTGATTTGGTGTACTTTACTGGTGCTCGAGCCCACTCTAACAAGTTGGCCTCTTGACGTTAAGTAACTGCGGAACCAGGCAAGGGCCTCTCCACGTATTCCTATCGATTCCAGCTTACGGAGTAATATCGGGGTGGAAACCGTGTCGAAGGCCTTAGCCAGATCAAGAAAGACGCCAATGCAGTTTTTTCTCTGCTCCAGGGTAGAAGAGATCTGTTCGATCAACAGGGAGACAGCATCTTCAGTCGACCTTCTTCTCCTGAAACCGAATTGTCTCTCACTTAGTAAACCAAGGCTCTCGAGGAAAAATACGAGACGATTGTTGACCAGTTTCTCTAAGACTTTAGAGAAGACGCTAAGAAGTGAGATTGGGCGGTAGTTGGTGGGACAATCCTTGGGGCCATCTTTGTAAATGGGCGTCACCGCAGCAATTTTCCAGACATCAGGAAAGCACCCCGAGCCAAGACTTAGATTATAAATTGATGTAAGGGGCAGGATAATTTTGTCTCTGATTGACTTTACTAAGTGGTTGTTAAACCCATCCAGGCCGGGGGCACTGTCATTTTTAAGATTTCTTATGATTGAGTCCACTTCCCCAGGGTCAGTAGGCGACAGATAAAAAGAGTTTTGGGGAGCAGCACTAACGCAAGTCGACGCCGCTAAGGATTGTTCAGACTGACCGCTTTCGTCAAGAATTTTGTTCGCAAGATTTATAATATCTTTTTTTATATAAATAGCATTTATATTAGTCCCATGTTGGTCTGGGACTTAAAAATAATGTGCAACTGTGTTTCTTGCCTAGATTGTCGTAAAAGGCGACTAATGGTAAATCGGGTTTTGGATGTGTGATTGTGTAGGCGACGAGCTAGCCACTTGTCACTACTTTTTCTCAATTTTCCGGCCCAGTTTTCTTTTGGCTGAATGTGGTTAAAGGGCCTGCTGCCTTATTGACTCTGCCTACCCCTTCGGAGATTATAGGCGTGATGTTATGTATGTATGTATGTATGAATTCAATATTTGTCAACATAGAGAAAATATAATTACCGGATGTAAAACATTGTTTTTAAGTTGATTTAGGTAGTTAATAAGCATTCTGCTTCCCATATATTTTGTTACATTTATTGTATTACCTTGTGAAGTGAGCTTACAATAATGTTCATAGGCGTGAACCCTGAAGCAGTAGGTACGGTTAACGCGTGAGGTGAGCGCGGAGATTACCGTGCATGTCGTGTTTTTGCGACGCGACGCGCTACTTAGCCACTCAGATTGCTTGACGGAGGTGAGGTTGCGTTCATAAAAGTGTCTTTATGATTTGGGAAATTGAAAGACATCAGTAAAAGTAACTAGAAGTTTTGTTTTTACTGTTTTGTATCTTTTTGTATCTAATCCATCGTCTGTATACGAGTCGTAATGATGCTTATGCGCTATTTAGGTTTAATGAATAGATAATAAATAATTAAACATCAGGACTACATCACATACATTGATCTGACCCCGAGGAAAGTAGCTTAAGTACTTGTGTTACGGATATCAGAATCAACAGTGGTATTACAATTATACCAAAGTCAAAGTCAAAATATTCTTTATTTATACAGGTTTCAAGGAAACACTTATAAATCGTCAAATACAGGTAAAGCCACAGCTATATGATTCTACCACCTGTTCGGAATGTTGTATCTACCGAGAAGATCCCGGCAAGAACCTACCTACCTACTTAAATATTAAATATTATCACCTACAGAACAAACACAAGTATTCATTATACGAATGTTTGTCCTGTGTGGGGATCGAACCCACAACTCTTGGCGAGTACTTACTCTCAGTGGAGGTTTATCTGTCTGTTGCGTAATATATGTGTGCTCGTCTGTGCATTTTTTTGTTACTATTGCGGTGATTTTACCTGCAATATAAATGTCGCATCCATATCCCTAATTCATATTTCAGGTATCAAAACATACCGCTGGCTGAAATTACCTGGGAAAAGAAAAAAAAAATCCGTAATGTATTGAGATATCGAAAATTGAGTAGGTAAGTACAAATTTTCTATATGCTTTGTTAATACTCCTTTGTTGTGGCGATTAGTTATCTTGCATTTGGCCAGTTGCATACTTCAGCTTCATATTCTTTTTCAAGCTTTAAAAAATTTAAACCTCTCTATCTACTGAGTTTGAACGAATGACTTTATTCGTTAGATAAGCATTACTTCACAAACTAACAGAATACCAACCATACAGCGGGAAACTCAATAGATAACAAATGAATTTAATCACAGCCCCGCGGCAAACAGAAGCAAATGTAAGCGAGAGAGACGCAACAATTGTAACTGAAAGAGCGAACGCGACGAGACAATAAAATTAACGAGCAGAGCAAACGCGGGCTAGCAGACGCGCGGCCGCAGAGCGGGCCTGGCGTGAGCTTTCCTGCCTACGTGTAGTCAGCACGTTTGTAACGCAGCGAGAATCGTTTACGTTAGCTCAGTAACTCAAGCGCAGCTCAATGTCTTTGAGTTGACTCAGAATTGCGTTAAGGTGCTATAAAATGACATCCGCCGAGTTTACTAACTACTACTAGGTGGTAAATGCGGCGCTTTTTCAATCATTTCTTGTCCAGTATGGCGTGTGATAGGGACCAAGGATTGCAGCATTGCAATCCAGCGGTATTTTTTGCTCTCCAGACTGGACTAAGCTGGATTGTTTGATCCAGCATTTCAATCACTAGTAGGAATTGAAGTCTAGCAGCATTGAACCAATTGTCGTTGAATCCAGTCCAGCATTGCAATCCCTAGTGCTAAAATATCCGAGAAAATGAGTTGACGTATCTATGCAGCGCAGCATCACGGGAGTCTAGACCAGATGGGCTTCCGGGACCTATGTATATTCTAAATATTATTTACACAATGTTATTAACTACAATAACTTAGTTAGTTAGAAACATAGATTGTTCTTTGTTTTTTATGTTTAAGTCTGTTATAAAAATTAATGTGTAAGATAAAACCAGTAGGGTGTAAACTGATTAGAGGTCTTATCTTTTAAAGTGACATGGTTGAAACAGTTAGGAGGATATGATGAGGTGCACGCGATTTGGGGTGAATGAAACTTTCCAAAGTGGTAAACTGTACAACATTTACAAAATGAGATCCCCCATTCCTGTCCTTCTGTGCCCGCTCTTTGCCCCGGTGAGGTCCTAATAACGCCCGTTCATGAAGTAGCTGCTCAAACGACCCTCTCCCCCCAGTTGTACGAGTAATGAAAAATTTCCGCGCAATATTAAACGTCATATTAGGCGGCCCGTTGTTCTTATCAATTCCCTTTGAACGTATTATATTCGACTTAATGAGACGAATTCGTTTCATTCTACACCCGAGCAATATTCCTCTGTTTGTAACAAAAAGAAATGTGAAAGGTAAGGGTTTCTTCTCTGTATGCATTTCGGCTGTAGCTAGTCGAGGCTGGTTTTAAATTATGACTCTTAGCATAAAAATCCTTGCCCATGAAAAATTAATAATGCCAACAACTTAATTGATACACAAAATCTAAATTTATATCATATAATATCGTCACTCCTATAATATCCGAAGGGGTAGTCGGGGTCAAACGGGCAGCTAGGCCCCTTAACCGTATTCAGTCAAAAAATAAAAACTGGGCTGAGTTCGATTTAATTATATTATTTTATTAACTTACTTATTACGCCGCTCACAATATGTTGCTTTACCTTATCTAAGACAAACCTCGAAACAGAATGTGACTGTCACAACAGTGTCATTAGCGACGCAAATATATAAAAGAGTAGATAAATTCAAACTATAATACACATACCATAATTTAACAAGCCTTCGAGTCTATCAGAGATCTATGCTAATTTAATCAGAATAGAGACGTTAGCCTGTCTATTTGATAAATCCTTGCTTCAGCGGTGTGCCAGTGTTTGCTAATGTTAACAATGTTGTTTAATATATTGTAGCAGTTAGTATTGTCTTGGCACCTCGAACTTCAATGCCGGAGTGCCTGAGCACACATAGGCCCTAATAGGCAGTTAGTTTGTTATGTAATCAGATCTGTCTCGGAATTATTGATTAAACATCGAACACTAACTTTAGGCTCGTCAGTGTGGCTTCTTGATTGTCGGGCATCGCAACATACGTTCACTGACTACATCACATAAGTACAAAGCCATTGTTGAACTTATAGATATAAGTTTCCATATTAGAATTTCAATTCCTTGCTTTATGCCTGTGTTTAGAGTTCGTTATCCAAGTCTTTGAATTAAGACAAATTAGTTTAATTTATTAAAGTTGATTAGCTTAAGCTTAAATATACGCACAGATCGTCCTTTAAACGAGTTTCGTGTCCATGGTATCTCTTGGTTACTTGCCTGTATTTAAGATTGACGGATACAAAATAATCTGATATTAATACACATTGAAGACAGAAAAATCGTGTGTATGTTTTATTCGTAGAACAAAGTATCACAATATTGAACCGTCGAATAAAGTAATAAATAAATAAATTCTCCAGAACTAAGGAATTGGTGTGTCAGATCAATTCCTTAGTTCCAAATTTAGCTTGTGCTATGGATACTAGGTGAACGGATAGACATACTTAAATACGTTTTCATAAATATCCATGACTCGAGTACAAATGTCCATGTTCGTCACACGAAACATTTGCCCCTATTCAAACCGCGACCCTTGGTTTCGTGGCCATGGTCTCTGACCACTCAACTAAAGGGCCTATAACAAAACTAAACAAAATATTCTCATTATTAGTAATAATAATACCATGGAAAACAGAGTAATATTAATATACTAGAATAATTAAAGGTGTCGTAATTTTTTTTTAAGAAATATGATTCATGTTTAAGTGGAAATGATTAGAAAACAAGAAATATAAAATTATAGCTGGAAAGTGACGTTCAAAACATTTCAGACGACCATGCCGGGTCAAACTGGAAGATTTGTAAGAAATTCCGAGTGAAGTCAAAGAAAAAGTTTTGTCTTAAAATAGCAAAGTCTGTTCGGTCCATGAAGTAATATGACGGATAATTAATTTAGTTCCGCGATCGATCATTGGAGGCCCCTTGACGGAGACTTGTGCCCAAATTAAAGTTTGTTTCGGCTGCGGTCTGATTAAAGCCCCCACTCTGGTATTGTTTTAATATTAATTACGAATTTGTGTTCAGTGCGAAATTACTCTTTATTATTTCGCTATTCCGATATATATCTATATATAAAGTAGAGCGGTGGTAGCTCAATGGTAAGGATACGCGCCTCTTAACCTAGGAGTGCGGGTTAGAACCCGGGCACGTACCTATTTGTAATCATGATCCAAAAATTTTCTGGTTCCCCTATCTTAGGGTTACGAAGGTCAGATCGGCAGTCGCTTCAATGTTATTACCAGACTCGCTAAATTCTGCATCATGGTCTAAGCAGACCCCGTCTAAATACGGGACATAACGCTAGGAAGATGATGATATAGTGGGTAATGGAAATGTTTAAGTCATTTTAGGGGAATATACGTCGATCTTGGCATTATTATGAGATTTGTCTTTTCCCATTATTTCATAGTAGTAAATTTCTATTTGTATTAGATTATCTTCTGATTAACTGTTTGCTAGATTATATTACTACACTTGATAGCTCGGATGATGATCAAAAAATAATCGGTACAAAAACCATCAGTTTTGTTATCCTAATATTAGATACACCAAATCTATCACATCCATGGAATGCCCTTAAGGTTTGTATCTATCCGTGTCTTCACACATTAAGTCCATATATCTATTTATATACATGACTATTTGATAGGTTATATTGTTGATGTCTTTATTTGAATGCGGTAACCTAAAGAAGTGTCGGTCGGATTTTTGTTTTTTTTTGTATTAGTCCTATATAAAGCTAAAAATGTTTGCTATTTGGAGGCGTGGACAGCTGTTAGTTTATTCTTTAAAGGCAGTCTCCGACTGAACCCGGCCATGCTGTACACAATTCGTTAGAGTCGTAGGTATGGCAACGTTGAATTGCTAGTCTATCGGAATCTCAGGAATTGCACGATTGCACTCAGGATTGCGCTCTATCGCTGCCCTTTCGCCCTCCTGAGATTCATAGCTCCGACAAACCTTCATTGTTTCCGGTCTAGTGGATTGCGTCGCCTTCAAATTAAATGTTTAAAAGGATACAAATAGAAAAAGGGTGACAGAATTTTCAAAATTATTTTATTTGCTATCTATAGACATAATTTGCCGGGTAACACACCTTTTGTAAAAGTAGTAATGTTTAAAATTTGAATAAAAAAAAACATTTCTTACATCTTTAAGCAGATTATTTAATTTCACTACGATTTGTTAAATCACACGCAAGCAAAATCGAGGGCAAGATATAGTATTCAATTAATGGTGTACATTGTGTTCCACAATATAGAAGTTGCCAAAAGTCGGTTGTATCTAATGGCAACAAGCTAATCAGTTAGGAGTCGAAGGGAATTAACTCTACTCCTCCTTCAGGAGGACTTAAATTGAAGCTTGTTAACGTAAATAAGCATAAAGTCAAGACTTAAACAAGTCTTAAAGTAAGCGCCGGCAAGCCTTTTCCGTGTATCGAGTTCTTTAGATGCATCGAACAACACGACAACGCCAACCATTCAATAGCTTGTGCTTGTCTGTTTCCTGTTACTATACAAATACAAATACAATAATTACTGAAGGTAAATATATAGATACATACATACATAGCATCACGCCCATAATCCCCGAAGGGGTAGGCAGAGTCAAATGGTCAGCCACATTCAGCCAAAAACAAAACTGGGCCGAGGTAGATGGAAAATTGTGATAAAGTATTGACAAGTGGCTAGCCTGTCACCCACACAATCACATACCCAAAACGCGGTACACCAGTAGTCGTCTTCTACGACATGCTAGGCAAGAACCGCAGTTGGCACATTTATTTTAAGTCCCAGACCAACATGGGACAATGGGCTGGGTTAGATGGAAAAAAATTGATAATAATATAGATACATAGATTGCACAAAAATTTGGCAAGGTAGTGAACAGTTTATCATTTGGCATGTTATTTACCGTCTATATAATAGACTCTTATTTTATAAGTTCAAATAGTCCGTCTCCATCTTTAAAAGCACTTCCAGACTACATTCACAAACTTGGAGGCAAATTATTCACTTGTACTTCTTGAAATTACTTTATATTGAAAGACCTTTTAGTTCGGGATTTAGATCTGAGAGATTTGAAACGGCGTCTGTTTGAAGACACAAATTACTTACACGTCTGGAGTTGATTAATGTGTTTAAATTGGATGAAGGAATATTAAATAAAGACATACCTACGGATTTTGAAAAACTTTTGGCTGCTGTCGGCTTTAGGCTTACACAAAAACATTTACATTCAATTCCAAAAATCAGTTATCATTGACACATGCTCCATAGTCAGGCGATTCCTTACATCCACCACACAAACACCTACAGCATTACACAACGAACCGAACCACTTGGCTTAGCCCGTGATAGGTTCACACCACCAGCAGAATGCTGAGATTAAAAATAATTTAAACCATAATAAATAAATATAAATATCAGACTACATCACATACATTGATCTGACTCCGAGGTAAGTAGCTTAAGCACTTGTGTTACGGATATCAGAATCAACAGTGGTATTACAAATATATACTTAAATATTCAATATTAACACCCAGACACAGAACAAACACAAGTATTCATCACACGAATGTTTGTCCTGGGTGGGGATCGAACCCAAAACTCTTGGCACATGGGGCAGGATCACTACCGAATGCGCCATCGAGCTTGTCAACTTAAACTTATTTATTAAAAATCAAAGCCTCTTTGGTACACAGTGGCTTCCTAAAATATATGAATGATTGTTGCAACCACTGTGGTCAGTTCGCTTGTCACCACGGTCATTGCAACACCGCCGAAATGTCAAGCTCAGTCAGTAATATATCTAGCATTAATTCAACGCGAAAGTTTAAAATCAAAAAACGTCCTAAATAGTCTCAAGTTCTACGCTTATTAAAAATAGAGATTGAGAATATAAAAAAAATGAGAAACAGGAAATTATAATATGGGACGCAATAAAATTATTTTGGGAACGTTTGACGAACATGTTTCCTCCAACAGGCCGAAATTAAAATGAGCGAAGTTGTTGAAGGAAGTCACTACAAAGAGGTCGTAAAATTTTTGGCCAAATTCAACCGTGGAATCAGACAAAATTACGGTGAAATGCTGACCGGCGATGTCATTAAAAATCCCCGAGTCATCGCTTATCCGTTGAGTAGGAAGCCCGAAAATTTCCTCCAAAGTTACATAATTAAAGTGAATACTTTGACGGAAAACAAATGTATTTTTAGCAGCGGGTGAACCCTTCCTTTAATAAAACTTGTTGGTTCCCTCTCGGCGGCGGAGGCTCTGTTTAGTCTATGTGGCCTCACCGCACCGTGCTCCTGAGGTTAAGGTATATAACGCCCCTTCGACCCTTGGTTATCGACTTTCCTGTTGAAGTGAGCCTGTGTAACTTAAATGAAGTTCATGCAAGACATTTTATTACTTTTTTAACACCATGATTTTGGTAATAATTGATTATTGTAAGATTTTCTCTTCGGACAAACAAACACACGGACATACATACATATATATTTATTTAAAGTAACAGAATCAGATAATGGGCGTCATGTTAGAGATAATGTTAGATTGTATGCACTGCACTTAATAACTATTACTTTACATTTAGAAGTAGAAAGTGGTCGAAATGACAACATATTATTAGTTAATAATTAACCTTTTAATGATTTCCTGTAAAGAGTAGCGGGGTCAGATCATTGAGTATCGAATAAATCCTCCGGAGCGAGGGCGATGTTCTATTTCGTAATTACTGAACGAGTCGTACTTAAGATCTTGCAATAAGCGTTAAGGACCATTTCAATAAAGATGGAGGGCTTAACGAAGAGGTCTGCCACAGTACAGAGACGCTTGAGTGAACCGAAGGCTCGCCTACGTCAAACACTTAGAGACAGGGCAGGTACTTAAACTTAATATTATTTATACAATCATATCATATTATATATTAAAAATGGTCATCATTTCTTGTAAAATCAATCAAGAGCAGTGGAAATAAATAGTCGTAATTAATTAAACGATATGATTTGCTTAAAGTGGAATCAAACCTTCACACCTAAAGGACCTACCTAACCGATTATTGACACGCCTGGAGTTTGAACCCTGAGAATGAACTTTTAATCAACAATGATAATCCCCACAGGAACACAGAGTCTCCGTAAATATCGAACTAGCCATGCCCGGGGTTTCACCCGCGTCTATGGTACGTGCTTCGCTACGTATAAAGTGAAATATAAAAAAAAAAATTGAAACATTAAAGTTTCAATTTGACAGCAACTTCCCTATTAACAAAATGATGCGCCATTTATTGAATTCATTTGTTACAAAAAATGTGATAAATGAAGAACCGCTCTACCGATTTTGTGCAAACTTCACATAAACCACTTACTAAATAGTCCGAACAAAGCCTAAACCTGGTTTGGACGGGTGAGCCCGTTCTTGAGTTATAAAATTACAACGAAAAGTGGCATTGATTTTTATATATATTGATTCCTCGATAAATGGGCTATCTAAGAGTGATTTTTTTTTTCAAATCGAACCAATAGTTCTTGAGATAAGCGCGTTCAAGCAAACAAACAAACAAAAATTCTTCACTTTTTTATAATATCAGTAAGTAAGTATAGATTTAAGACGGGCGAAATAATCGCGGAAAAATCTGAAAAAAAAAAAAATTTGCTTACATACTACGTAAGTCGCCTTGTAGGTCTTAAATCGGTGCGTTTTGTGAGTGATATTTTTTCCACAATATTAAGATTGACCTAGTTCATATAGGGATATGTTTTGGAGATACCTCGCTGTTATTGATGCGCTTATAGGATGCGAGTGGCTCTCGACCTCCGCCGCCCGTACACACTCTTCGCCCGGGCCTTTTGGAACATCCTCCTTGGTCTAATTACCCGAATCAAACGAGTAAACATTTATATCTGATTAAGAGACCGGTGTTGTGTCTTCAGTATGCAGGTGTGTTTATACGCAGTGCGTACGGCGACTGCAAATGCTCAATGGTAGTCAAAGTCAAAGTCAAAATATTCTTATATATAGGTTCTATATAGGCTTCAAAGAAACACTTATAAATCGTCAAATATAGATAAAGAGATATGATTCTACCACCGGTTCGGAATGTTGCATCTACCGAGAAGAATCCGGCAAGAAACTCGGTAGTTACTCTTTTCAACAACAGTAATAACAAAGTTGTATGAACCATGTTTCAAAGTGGGCCTGGTGTAAAATAAGAAAATAAAAATGTATAATTACGAGTAAACCAGAGCGCACCAGTCCCCAAAGGTGGCATCTGTTTCCAAGTATGACGTATGTGTCAGCCATCGTTTCACTTAACCATATTTTAATTAATGTAACGACCCGCCACATGGCGCCAGCGGTAGACCTGGTGATTTAAAATGGTGGTTTATAGAAATATCTTTGATCTCCCTTTGATCATACGAAAATAAAAATACTTTAATATATCTCAATGTCACTCTTGTGTTTAGAATGGCTTTTTATCCCATTCCTGCTTAAGGTACAATTAGAACTAAATATGAGAATCAGGTTGTTTAAACTTTTGCCATTTGACGTTTGTATCAGTCAGTGAAACCGTATAATTTGGATGGTGGTAACACATTAACTGTATGCTTTCATTCGTAGAAGACATTTGAAAATGCGCGGTTTTTTTATGTATTGTCTATGGGCGATATTTCTAATCTATTTATCTCGTCTTGGCAACATTTTACACGAAATTGTTTTTGACAAAAAGTCATATCACATTATGTATATTTATAACAGCACAAAAACAAATATACGCCTAGAAATAAAAACCAATACTCACAATCTCCGGAACAAAACTAAAATTGAACTAACCAATCCCAGGACCAATTATGGAGCCAAGACAGTACTGTTTGAGGGAGCACGGTTAAATAATGAGTTACCCAACGAACTGAAAAATGTGAAAAAGCATGAAAACTTTTTTAAAAATGCTCCAGCTATACCTAGCCACGAGTACCGGCCAATAAGACAACACATTTTATATGATAAGCACTTTTCTATATTTCTCATTTTAAGTGAAATATAAATTTCTTCTATACTTATAATAAATCTGTAGAGAGGTCAATTCTGTACATGAAATATATTTTCAAAATAACTATCAGGGGGTGATTAGTGATCGATACTGATGCCAAAAATGCAATCAGTAAAATTTTTGTCTGTCTGTCTGTATGTTCCTTATAGAAACAAAAACTACTCGACGGATTTTAACGAAACTTGGTACAATTATTCTTCATACTCTTGGGCAGGTTATAGTATACTTTTCATCACGCTACAATCAATAGGAGCAGAGTAGTGAAGGGAAATGTTGGGAAAACGGGAGAAGTTACTCCATTTTTTAAGCTTCCGTCGCGTGTGCAGCCTTAATGGTTAAAGTTATATAGAAATCATGTATGACGGAAATAGTCTTTATAATATTAACCATAAACGCGGGTGACACCGCTGGCACAGCTAGTATGAGAATAAATTTCTTTAAACCTATGTAGTTACGACAATTTTTTTCTCTTCAGCAGCTTTTTCCAGAAATACCCTTTGGACATCAACTTTCAACTTATAGAGAAATTTATTAATTGAAAGCACCGTAGGGAAAGCAATTGAAACGCCTACGTGAATACAGTCTGTCAACATTGACTTGTCCATGTATAAAATAATTCCTCATTTGGCTATCGTATATTACGCATATAAGTCAAATATTTGACCGAAGTTCCTTTATACTCGTCTGAAGGGCGTTATCGCTCAGATCTTCGAGATGTGACCCTTGACCGCGGTTTTATCTCGTGAACCCGCAGTGTCTCCTGAATGGAAAGGAAGGGGCTTACGAAGGATTCCTTTGAAGCTATGTATTTTAATCGTTACTATAAATTAATTTGGCGAAGACACATAGATGCAGATACGAACGTTTGTTGATTTTTTTTGGTTCATTATTCAACCGGATTATGAATATGACAATACACGTACGTGCTTGAATGTTTGATGCCGTATCTTAAATTAAGAAGAAATTAAGTTATACACTTAGATTAAACTTGACACAATACGGTCTGCAAACAATCCTTTAAGATGTTACAAACAAGAAAAGTTCCAACATGTTGTGTAGAGTGTTTAAGTCGTTTTCACTGTTTCCGAATAACACACCACAATAAGCAAGCACTAAAGTTCAAAACTAAGTTTTTTCGCGAACCACAGATCAAACGAACGAAGTGACAAAGATGAACGAACTTTATAAACCCCATTAAAAGTTTCCGACATGCACCTCGCAGCACAACCCAACTCTTCGGTATTTTATCAACTTGGAGTTTCACGTGAAAATTGCACAATGAAGAGTCGTGGAATGAATACAAAAAGTAAGTTACCTTGGTAAAGGGCGTACGAAGTGCTATCGGATGAAGAAATTCACTAAACTTGGTTGTTCTGCACGGGTGCAGCCGTCTTCATCTGATATTCATCGCAAAATTATTTGATAACAGATGATTTATTGTTGTGTCGTGCTCCTATCTGGGTCTCAAACAGAATAAACCAACTGTATTCCATATACGTATAGCATTTTGACTGCCTCGTTGGGCTTGTGGTAGCGTGTGCCAGGACCAAGAGGTACCGGGTTCAAATCCCGGGTCGGACCAAAAATTTGTGGCTGGGTATTGAAATATTGAAATCACTCGGTAACAAACCGGAGTCATGAAGTTGCCGGTTTAATCACCCCCGTGTCTCGGAAAGCACGTTAAGCCGTTGGTCCTGCGCCTGACCTCTCACCGGTCATGTCGAATTGCCGTCTCACCGGACTATGAGAGTGAAGGAATATCTCCTGCGCAGATGGCTAATATATCAATGCTAATCCTCGTTGAGATTGGCCGCCGTGACCGATATCGGTTAGGAGGACATTATAGCATATCACAAAATGTGATTGTATAGACGAAGTTATTTGTGACAAAATACTTCTCTCCATTAAATAAGTTCTTAAACAGGAATTGGCAATGAATTGATGACCAAACTAACTAACTAACATAACTAACTAAACTTCACGCCACTTCCCTAACTAGCAATATCATTATTTTGCAGAAAAAACATCGAACTCGACTCTCAAACGTCCTATATTATTAAAAGTATTCTGATAATGAAAGTAGAATATTATCTTAAGATACTGTGATGGAATAAGGTTTAAATATTTTATTCTTATAAAAAACATATAGGATTTATTAACTGTTCGTAATCTATCGGCTTATATAAAACAACACACGAGTCCCTTTACATAAATCCACTGGTTTTCTAAACATAAGATCCCTAATCTATTTCTTAGATAATATTAGCAATCTTTCAACGTTTTATTAAAGGAAGAGGAAATAAAAATGTAAGAAATTGCTGGAATTCAGTTTGCTTACCCAAATAATAAAGGGGGAAAAATGTGATATAAACTAATCTTTAAAAATATGTTCGTGTTTATATAATGTTTAATATTGATACAGTGTTTACAAATTCATAAAAGATTAGGTATTTCATTTTAAAATCAGAATTTGATTACTCAATTGATCTTGCACTCTCATGATAGAAATAAAAGTATTTATCAACCATTAGACATATTTTAATGTTGATCATATCTCTTCAACGGGGATGAATAATGCGAAAGTAACTCTTTCTTCTGTTTCTAACAATTTACAAATAACTGTTGTTCGCTTGTGCTCGTCTCCAAATTGCATTTGAAGATTAAAATCAACATCAGTGATGGTTTGTTTTGGAGTTTTTTTTAAATATATTGAGGGATTTCAAGTTATAGGTTTTTAAAATCTTAACGACCGATTGAGCCGTCGAGCCAGTCTATGTATTATGTAAGTACATGTTAAAAATATATTAAAAAAACTCACGAATAGGTATATTATCACTTTAAGCATACTGAGTAAATAACAATGAAAGCTGCTCACTTACATCTGGTACTAATCTGCAGGTTTTAATGGATTATGAATATGGTAATAACGGTCCTAATTCTCCTTAAACCTGTGTTTGAAGTATGTTGTAACTACACCTTTACTCACAAAACTGTTGACCTAAGTGGCTTAGGGCATAAAAAATGTAAGCTTTAACATCAGAGTGCTATTTGGTCCTAACGTTTTACCTTTGAAACCGAGTTGAAGGTAACAGGATTTATGAAAACCTAAAATCCCTTTCGTCACAAAGTGGAGCGCGCGCAAACCGAGTTACCTTTTTTTTTTTTTTTTTTTTTACGTGAGGAATGCATTTACGCACCGTCCAAGTAAACCTAGGTTCGGCCTACGAGGGATGTGTCGGGCTCAGAGGCCTGGGAAAGCACTCTACTACCGACTAAACCTCACGGTGGTCATTCTTCGGGCGTTGGCGCAGATTCCGGGCTCCCCACTCGGGACTCTACGCGAAATCTACGTCTACGCCGCTGCCGATCCATGCGGCCCATCTCGAGGGAGAGGCAACCTCGCCCCCAGAACACCTCGCGGTGCTTATGACGGCACAGACCACAGTGTCACCCCATCCTATTTAACGGACGAGGATCCACGTGTCGTCATCTTCTCTGGGGCTGCTTAACGAAGTGAATGCAGGCCCCCCCGCAAACACTCCACAGCCCCAAAGGCCCTTTTAGTCGCCTCCTACGACAGGCAGGGATACCACAGGAGTATTCGGAGCCCCCCCTGTAGGGCGCCGCCGGGCTAGACACCATCGCCACGGCGGCCTCGCCTTCTGCGTCGGGCGGGATTGTCGAGCTCGCGCTGACGTTCGGCGCTCTCCTTCTGCGACATAACGATGCCGCAGAAGGAGAGCACCGCCTCCCAGGAGCTCTCGCTCGCCACCATGGCTGACACCACGGATGGCAGCGAGAGGTCCTGCCCAACGGCGGCGGAGAGCGCTGCGCGCTCGCCGGCAAAAGCCGGACACACCTCCAGCGTGTGCTGGGCACAGTCCTCGATGGCACCGCAATGGTGACACGACCTGGACGCCTCCCGACCAATCCGACACAGGTACTTCCCGAAGCAACCATGCCCCGAGAGCACCTGCGCCAGATGGAAGGTTACCGCGCCATGGGTCCGGTCTAACCATGCGGCTAGGACTGGCCGGATCGCTTGGATGGTCCGAAGACCAGCTCCAGGATCGGCTAGTCGCGCGTCCCAGAGTCCCACGGCAAGACCGCGGAACTCTTCCAACCAGGAATTCACCTCGCGAGCGGTGACCCCGTGGACTGAGGACCGACGCGCCTCCTCTCGGCAATGGAACACGGCCGAGAGGGCTCTCGCGTCAAGGTCCCAGGGGAGGGCACTAGCTAGCACACAAGCCGCCTCGAACGAGATTGTGCGGTAGCCCCGTATTACCCTGACCGCCATCGCGCGCTGCGGACGTCGCAGCTGCGCGAGAGACCGGCCTGTCAGGGTATCGGCCCACACGGGTGAGCCGTACAGGGCGATGGACCGCACAACCCCGAGGTAGAGCCTCCGGCACGAAGCCCTCGGCCCCCCTATGTTGGGCAGAAGTCTGCCCAAGGCGGCTGCAGTCCCCATAAGTTTAGGCGAAAGCTGCCTAAAGTGCGCCTGGAAGTTCCAGTGACTGTCGAGGACCAATCCCAGGTACTTCATGGTCGACCCGACAAAGATCTGGACCCCCCCGACGCAGATATGGGAACCGGCTGGAGGTGATTTCCGAGGCCCATGGAATAGAATGGCCTCGGATTTCTCTAGGGCCACCAGGAGCCCTAGACGTCGGATGCGACCGACGACCTGCGCCACGCCTGCAGTGGCCAGGATGGCTGCTTCTCTATACGAGTTCCCTCTCGCTGTCACTAGGGTGTCGTCCGCGTAACACGTTACGCCGACACCCGGGAGATTGGCACCGCGAAGCGCCCAATCGTAACCGATGTTCCACAGGAGCGGCCCGAGAACCGAACCCTGTGGAACACCGCGCGACATGGGGTGCCGCGACCAACCGTCGCGCCCCGGGAACTCGACGTACCTCTCCTCCAGGTACGAATTGAGGATCAGCCTCAGATAAAGGGGCACCCTAAAGTGTCGGAGTGCCTCCTTTATGCAGGTCCACGGCAGGGTGTTGAAAGCGTTCGCGATATCGAGTGACACCGCCAACACCACTTGACCCTGCGCCATCGCAGACTGTGCGATGTCCTTCACGCGGAGAATCGCGTGAACCGTGGACCGATGACGCCGAAAGCCGAACTGGTTGTTGGAAAAGTTCGGGCCCACCTCCTCGAGGTGACCAACCAGGCGAGCCGCGATTATGCGCTCGAAGAGTTTCCCAACCTCGTCAAGAAGCACAATCGGGCGGTAAGCCGAAGGAGAGTCATATGGACGACCGTCCTTCTGCAGCAGCACGAGCTTCCCCGTTTTCCACTGACGCGGAAAACGTCCCCGCTCCAAGCAGGCCGTGAACAGCCCACGCAGTCTCGGCCCCAACCACGGCAGGCAGAGTGCCCACACGCGGCCGGGTATGCCGTCTAGACCGGGGGCCGTGTTGCGGGCCCGCATGCGCGAGACGGCCGCGTCAAACTCGACGTCCGACACGACCGGGACCTCGGCTGCGCTCACCTCGTCTGTTGGCGGCGCCATCACCGGCGGAGTGTGCTCAGCATCGCAAGGCGGGAATAGTGCCTGGACCACAGTGCGGAGCAAAGGAGGAGGGAGACTCTGCGTCACCGGGGGTGCCCAGGGGCGGAGCTTGTTCAGCGCCACCCTGTACGGCCGTCCCCACGGGTCAGCGTCGAGCGTCCCCAGAAACTCCTCCCTTGCCCTGGTCTTGGCTCTGTCGATCCCCACCTTGAGCGCCTTTTTCGCCTCTCTGTAGACGTCATAAAGGCGCGCCTCCTCGTCTGCAATCCTTGCGCGTCTGCGCCGGTACCGGGAGTACTGGCGTCTCGCCCTCACGCACGCAAAGCGCAAGCCCGCGAGGTCTGCGGACCACCAGTACACCTGCTTCCGTGGAGAAGCTGGCCCGGCCCGGGGCATGGCTGCGTCGCAGATGTGCGACAGCGCCTCCCGGAACCAACCGGCCTCACTCTCCACATCCACAGGCCCATCCGGCGCAGGAATCCATGCCTGGACGAGGGATGCACACTCCAACCTACCGCGATCGAGTCGCTTCAGTGACCATCTCGGACAGTCTCTATGCCGGATAGAACGGCTTGGACTGGTCTGGAGCGTCGGATGCTGCGGACAGACGTCGAACCGGATATACCGGTGGTCCGACAACGTCTCCACGTCGACCAACACTCTCCAGCCCTGAACACGGCGTGCTAGCGCAGGACTCGCGAAACCTAAGTCCACGATGGACCCGCCCCGCATGCGCACGCAGGTGTTAACCGAACCCCGATTCAAGACTGTCAAACCTGAAGCGACAAACCACTCCTCAAGCGCTTCTCCACGCACATCTGTCGCCGGAGACCCCCACACCAAGGACTTGGCGTTGAAGTCACCGGCAACTAGCACATGGAGCGAACGATTGCGACCGAACACGATCTCCAACTCGGAGAGAAAACCCTCGAAAAGAGCGAGAGACCGGTTGGGGGAGAAATACACCCCGACAAACAGGGTGTCCCCCAACTCGGCCGCAACCCATCCGTGCCCCCTTTCGATTCTCCGAAAGGGGGGAGCGCCAACCACCGGTCGGGTGATTATGGCAACGGAGCCGTCGATGTCCGCCACCCAATCGGGGGGGACGAAATACGGCTCGGCCATAACCGCCACGGCAATCAACCACTCTGCCATACTCTGGACCGCGAGGTCCTGAGCCCTGGCACAGTGGTTGAGATTCCCCTGAAGGAATCTAAGGGCCATCTTACGGAGACGAGATGTTCGACATCTCCGCGTCCCGAGGTGGTTCGGAGTGGGCGGTCTGCGGCTGGGCCGAAGCCTCAGCGGCAGAGCGCCGATCGCGGTTTTTTGGCCGGGGGGCAGTGCAGGCCTTTCCCCCGACCATGTGGTCGGCCTTTCGGCCGGCCACAGAGCACACCGAGCAGTGTGGCGCTGCGTTGCAGGCTCGTGCCAGATGGCCTAGACAGCCGCACCGGTAGCATTGACTGCTACGGTCGACGTCTGACCCGCACTGTGCCCGTACGTGTCCCTTCTCGAGACACCGGAAACAGCGCAGGCTTCGGGCCTCCAGCAACCGGACCCGTGCCGACGACCAGCCCACCAGCAGACGATTACCGTCCACCAGCTTCTTAGCCGCCGACACAGGACAACGTGCCCACACAGCGCCTTGCCCCGATCGGGCTCGGCGGATTTCGCCAATGCGAACAGATTCCACCGAGCATCCACCAGCGGTGGAGACGGCAGCTGCGACTTCCTCGGCGGTGACGGAGTCATCCAGCTCAGAGATGCGCAGTTCTGCGCACCTCACAGGCCGGGAAACTCGAACGTCTTCCGCCTTGAGGACCTCTCTCAGCTTGTCGGCCAAGAGATCCGCCCTACTGTCCGTCTCCGCACCCGGCAGCTCCAAAATGGCGCCACCGGTTGCTGCGCGACGAAAACGCACCGACTCAATCCCCAAGGCTGCCAAGGAGATCTTGGCCTTTGCCTCGGAGATGACGCCACTGTACGTCACGCCCCGCTTCTCGGCATCGGGCTGTAGTGTGAGTACTACAGCCGCCGATCGCGCGGGGCGGAGATTGGGCGTCTTCGCCTGCTTTGGCTGGGGTCTTGTCTGGGGCCTCACTGCTGCTGCAGCGGGTTGTTGCCTCGCACCGTTGGTCTTTCCCCTCTTCACCACGGTGGTCCAACCGTCCTCCATGGACGCGGGAGCCGGTGGCAGGGGACGAGGCTCCCTTGGGGGCGGGGCAGTAGAAGCTGCCTTGCCCTTCGCGGCCTTCTTGCCCCTCCTCCCCTTACGGGACTTGGGGTTCGAAGGCGCTGGAGCCTGGACCTTCGGCGCGGCTGCAGCCGGTGTGCTGCGAGCTGGGGCCTGAGGAGTGGCCCCTTTGCTCGCTTGAGCGGGCGCAGGTCGCGCGGCCGGCCCTGGTACCGGCGGCGCGTTCGCCAGGCGGCGGTCAGCGGCCAGGGGAGGCCGGAGACGCTCGGGAGGCAGGCGTGCCTCCAAGGCCTCGAACCGCGCGTTGACGTAGGCGAAGACATTGCTGTCTCCGCCGGCGTCAACGGCACGGGGCGCTTGCCCGGTGAGGCTCGCGCGCAGCTTGGCCATCTCCTCGCGGAGTTCGGCCAGCTCTTTCCCCTGGCGGCTGAGCTCCGCCTGCAGGCGGGAGTTCTCCGCTTGGAGCTTCCTTGTCTCCTCCGTGGCGGTCCTGGAGTACAGCTCGCCGGCTGTCCTCGAGAACTCCTCGGCTGCGGTCTTGAGGGCCTTCTGGCTCGTACCCTTCAGGTGACCCGAGCAAGCGATGACCTTGCGGACAATCGCTGCCGAGCCGTCCATACGCTCCTTCAGGGTCGCCGCCGTCATGTCGCGCTCATCCTCCTCGTCATGAGACGACTCCGATGGGCGCGACGCCCTCTCACGCAGCTCGCGGAGACTGTGGTCCATCGCGGCTATCTCCCGCTCCCCACGCTCCTCCGCCTCTGCCCGCTCTTGTGCGCGTTTGTCTTGCGCAAACTTTTTTTTTGGCCGCCGCCAACCCGACATATTCGCCGGTGGTCGGCGGACGGCCTCTGCTCTTCGTCTTCGACGCTGGGCCTCCACTCGAGGAGGAGCCTGACCCGCTCCCATCCGACGCGGATCCTGCGTCGCTGGCCTCCTTGGCCTTTTTGGTGTGCCCTCTCTTGCGCCAGAGCCTTCCGCCTTCCCCCTCTGACTGAGGGTCGACGGTCATCTGGCTCGTGCCCGAGTCAGACTCCGGCCCTGACGCAAGAGTCGTCGCACTCCTACTCCTGGCTACACTGCCGGCGCTGGAGCGGCTACTGCGCAGACTGCGCCTAACCGCCCCACCCGACCCCGATTTTGACCCTGCCGATGGTGTTGGCAGGGTTGGTGAGCTCACCACTGAGCAGCTGCTGCCCCCCCCAGAATACGCGGGGCTGGACGCGCTGGAAGACGCGCCGGCGGATTCTCCGGCCTCCCGGCCGGTACCGCCCTGGGGTAGTTGCTTGTCACAAACTGCCTTCATAGTGAAATTGCTCAATTTTTAGAGTGGTAGAGCTCCCACTTGAAGGCGAAACGAAGAAAGGAAAGAAGAAGAAGACCAAAAAAGACAACACAAAGAAAGAAACAAGAAACCCCATAGATCCCCCCCGAAAAGAGTGCCCATCCACGAACCTCCTCAAAAAGGAGGGACGGGAGGGCACGGGTGTCAGGACATTGCCGTCGACTGGAGAGATCCGATAGGACGTCTCCAGCCGCCGTTGCCCGGGGTAAACCTGGCCCGACTGCTTGCCCTTCCCCCCTAATCCCCAGAAGGGGATTCTGAGGGACTGACAAGACAGCCAGACGCACGAGGAGGTTTCCTGACCCGATACCCCAAACCGAGTTACCTACCTCAAGGACGTCGGCGGACCGGACTGATTTCTCCCGTTTTTCTATGTAACACACAAACCGTTTCTTTTTAATACAATTTTCCTCGATTTGTACGGAATTTATTATGGATT
Source organism: Glyphodes perspectalis (assembly GCA_951394215.1). NCBI lineage: Eukaryota > Metazoa > Arthropoda > Insecta > Lepidoptera > Crambidae > Glyphodes > Glyphodes perspectalis. Next base: position 18,191,305 of record OX596201.1, on the reverse strand, counting down.
CGCCGGAGCGATAAGTCGCTGATGTCAGTTTTTACGATTATTTGCGCTTAGATTTTCGATCGGTTTCATTTCAATGCCATTATTATGTTTGTAGAATAATATAAAAAACAATTACAGTACTTTCTATTAAATTCAACATTGACAGGGTTAATTCTTTTTAGCCCTTATTCCTGCGACAGCACATATCGCCAAAGGCTTATTTTTCTAAGTGATTTACAGCAGAAGCACGCATGTTCCTTTAAATACTTACTAGAGACGCGTGTAAACATCATATATTCCGGATACAAGGTATACAAACTAGAAAAAAAAAATCTGAATGAACACGACGGCATTTCGTACTCAGTTACTGACGTCAGGAACGCGATTCAGTTAACACAAACGCTGCCCTACCAAGGTCGTTCATACCTACACACAAACAAAGGGCTATACTCCGATTGATCTTTAAATATTTGCGATTCCGGACTTCCGCACGCCGTCGGCTGATAATTGGTAATTAGCGTGTCACGCGCGCATGCGCCTCGTTATTAGGCAATCCGACCTGCTTGACGCTCCACCTGTCAAGCGCATCAACAGTTTCATAGTTTATATTATTTTTAGTTAAAGGAAAATAATTAGCGTCTAAATGTAATGTCATCTTGGCCTAAGCTGGATTTTGAAGTAATGTCAATGTCAAATATAACACTATATTTAAGCAGTATTATAAACGAAAAAAAACAACTTTCAAAGTTTTTACATGTTTGTTTCTTCTTTCTGACTATTTTCTATACAACGGAACCTTTTTGCCGGAACTTTAACTGGCAGATAGGTGAAGAAGTAACTTAACCTACTTTTAATTAAAAAAATTAGACTTAGGCTTATAAATAGAAACCACGCGAACTAAGTCGCAGGGAAAATCTAGTTATCATTAATACTGTTGATTGCCGAGCAAAGTAGCGAGAATACTGTTTAATGTATGATATACGCAACCCAGAACACGAATATTTTCGTCAAAGCACAACGAGCTTTCAAAGGGGCGCTTACTGCGTAAGTGACGAGCGGATGAATTTTCATTTTAATAAAGTTTAAATTATAGGAAAGCTTTAAGTACCTTTTTTGTTCGATGTTTATATTATATTTAAGGGTGTGAGCTTTGAAGGAGTTGTTTTCGTATTCATTCTTGTTTATTGTGATTTTTAAACAATGAGGCTTACAAATATAGTTGGTGCAATGGACTAAAGGCTTAAAATTAAAAGCTAAAGTAGATTGTCAACAGACAGAGGACAAAGCGCAAACGCGCAGACGCGCCACTTAGCGAAATATGTAAGCGAGTGGCAAATTGCAACCATAACAAAAATTCTATTATTATTTTAATGGTAGGAAATGGGGTCGACACTAGTAAAAAAGAAATATTAAAGGGCTTTTCTATACTATCAGAGCTACAAGTAAAAAAAATATATTTGTGTGCACTACCCTTCTGTAGATATTACACACCAGGACAAAATGATAGTATTCATAAATTGAATACATTAATTTACAATTTGACTTGTCATAGTGACCAATTTGTGTTTTTTGACACAAATAAATTTATTAGTAATAGTTTAATACTGACTGGCAAAACCTTTTATTTGCCTAATAAAATTAAGAAACAATTGGCTAATTTGTTAGCCTTCAATATTAATTTTTTATTTACACAGACTTTGGAACTCGTTCCAAATAATTTAAATTTAATTTTAAGACAATAGAGGACGTCTCTTGCACAATTGTGACTAAGGAAAAACCCAATTACTTAAATATTGTACACCAAAACATACAGGGCTTTTCCGGCAAAGAACTAGAAATTGAATTATCTCTAGAAGATATGAATGTCCACATATTATGTATCACTGAGCATTGGTTCAATCAGTATGAATTAATTGTCAGTATAAATAACTATAATGTTAGTAGCGCATTTACTCGAAGCTCCGCAATTAGAGGCGGGTCGCTTATTTTACTGCGAAACTCAATAAAATTTAAGGAACGTAAGGATATTGTTTCGCTCTCAATGGAACGCATTATAGAAATTTCATGTGTAGAAATAGAGCATCATGTTATTATATGTGTGTATAAACCCCCTTCTGCTAGTCTTTTTATCTTTGAATCTGTAATGGAAGAAGTATTGAGGAAAGTTAGTACATGTAGCAAAAAAATTATTGTGTGTGGGGACTTTAATGTCAATATTTTAGATAATACACAAGACTCTGTTAGGTTTCTGAATCTTTTTAAATCTTTCAATTTAAACAACCTTTTTAACGAACCAACACGAGTGACTCACACATCATCTACATGTATAGATAATATTTTCTGTAATTGCATTGTACAAAAAAAATCTATTATAAACATTGTAAATTCAGACCATACTGGCCAAATAGCGGCTTTCGAGCACCGAGATGTGCTGTCTTCGTCAAGCATTGTATATAGACCAATCACTGCATCTCGGATTAAAAAATTCTCCGAAAATATTCGTAATAAAATATTTGCACATAACTTTAATTATACAAAAGCAGATAACATGTATGAAAAGTTTTTCAATGTTGTTGAAAAATAATTTAATGACGCTTTTCCGAAAAAAACCAAAATGGTCTATAATTCAAAGACAAAATTCTGTGAATGGGCAACTGTTGGTATTTATAAAAGTAGAAGAAGATTATATGAACTTTATGATATGAAGGCAAACTCTAATGATCCTTCATTGATAGAGTATGTTAGGAATTACTCTAAGTTATTTAAGAAGGTTTGTGCAATTGCTAAATCTAGTTATTTAAAAGGAAAAATTATATCAGCTGCCAATAAAAGTAAGGCAACATGGAAAATCATAAATAAAGGGACTTGTAAAAATAAAACACAAGACAACAAGATCTCTCTTAATATTGATGGTACGTGTTTTCATTCTGATGCTGATGTGGCCAATGTATTTGAATCTTTCTTCTCCAACATCCCACTCACAACGACAAGCAGTCTAAACTCCTGCCCGCGTCTTGCTAACTCCCTTCTGAAGTCAAAAGTGAATGAATGTAAAACTATTTTTAGTTTTACACATATTGATTCTGGGGTAGTTATGAAACATTTTAAACTTTTAAACATTAAGAAAACTGAAGATCTCTGGGGCATCTCAGTTGATATTCTAAAAAATATAATTCACCACGTTGCACCATATTTAGCTTTCATGTTTAATAAATGTATTGATGTAGGCCAATTTCCCAATTTAATGAAACTAAGCAAAGTTATTCCATTGCATAAATCAGGTGATAAAAGTGACCCAACCAACTTCAGACCTATATCTATACTACCTGCTTTTAGTAAGATATTCGAAAAAATATATTCACCCAGTTAATAGCTCATTTTGAAAATAATAAGCTATTACATGATAAACAATACGGTTTTTCTAAAGGAAAATCTACCACTGATGCAGGAGTAGCCCTCGTCAGTCATATTTTTGACGCATGGGAAAACAAGCAGGACGCTATAGGAGTTTTCTGCGATCTGTCAAAAGCTTTCGATTGCGTCGACCACCAAACGTTGCTGATGAAGTTACGGCACTATGGTGTTATGAATAACTCGCTTGACTTGATTCAGTCGTACCTAACTGACAGAATACAGAAAATCAACATCAACGGAACTGATTCTTCTGGCGCTTCTTTATCTATGGGAGTGCCCCAAGGCTCGATATTAGGACCTTTGCTTTTCCTAATCTATATAAACGACCTTCCATATTATACAAAAGATTTATGTGAGATAGTATTGTTTGCCGATGACACATCTTTGATTTTTAGAGTTGACCGAAAAAAAACAAATTTTGACGACGTAAATAATACTCTCTCACAAGTACTACATTGGTTTACTACAAACAATCTTTTATTAAATTCAAAGAAAACGAAATGTATTAAATTTTCAATGCCCAATGTAAGACAAGTAAACACTAAGATATGCATGAATGATGAACCTATTGAAATCATTCATTCTACAGTTTTTCTTGGAATCACTATCGATTCCAAGCTGCAATGGAGCCCTCATATTACGGCTTTGGCTGGAAGACTCAGCTCAGCAGCATACGCAGTTAGGAAAATACGACTCTTGACTGATATTGAGACGGCGAGATTGGTTTATTTCAGTTACTTTCATAGCGTAATGTCGTACGGCCTTTTATTATGGGGGTCCGCTGCTGACATACAAACTATTTTTGTATTGCAGAAGAGGGCCATCCGGGCTATATATGGCCTGAAACCTCGAGATTCGCTAAGAGATATGTTCAAGGAAATTGACATATTAACCGTGCCATCACAATACATCTTTGACTGTATTATGTATGTACGTAAGAACTTTCATAACTTTATTCAAAAATCTGATTGTCACCATTTTAACACCCGAAATAAACACAAGCTTGCCGTTCCGTATCTAAGACTTCACAAGACTAGTAGTTCATTTAGGGGGTTAAGTATAAAATTATTTAACAAACTACCAGGCAATATAATTGAACTGCCTATGCATAGATTTAAATTACACATTAAAAATCATCTTATGAGAAAGGCTTATTATAATATAGAAGATTTTTTAAGTGACAAATATTTGTAATTGCTATTATACATATTTACTTTTTTAGATTTGTATAGCATAGTAGCTTAAGGATATGATAATTGTTATCGATACTTATTGTAAATTTGGCGATGAAAAGAGTAACTATCGAGTTTCTTGCCGGTTCTTCTCGGTAGAAGCTACTTTCCGAATCCGGTGGTAAATTTTTATTTTTATTTGTATGTACTGACGATTTATAAGTGCTTATTTGAGCCTACGTAAATAAAGATCATTTCATTTCCATTTCATTTCATTTCATTTCCATTTCATTTCATTTCATTTCCAAACGCAGCTGGCTCCCAGCTGCCTACGTGCCAAAGTGGATTATCAAAGTCTTATTTAAACGAAAATGCAATTAATTCCATTCCGAAATGTATCTGGCGTATAGTTGAAGAATGCAATTTGAAGGCTACAGAGATTTTACTTTAATAAGAAATGAGTCTTGAAATTTTTGCATGAGTCTTAAATTTAAATCGCTCAAGTCTTGAAAGGAGATCCCGTAGGATGCCGAGCTCAGGCTCGTTACATTGCAGTGAGTGATACACAACAATTAGCATGTACTTGTCACGTTCGATTTACGGATATAGTCGTATATGGTTTATGCACATCTATTTATTAAGTTTAAGTTGCATCTCTCTCTCTCTCTGGTGCCATAAACAACGTCATGGCAACTCTGATGTCACGGCATAAGCAGAGTGGTGATCATTTCAGTAGCATTTATAGTTTACTTCATTAAACTAAATTGAACTATGTGTATCTAAATGTTTTGAATAAACAATTATTCTTTCTTTTTCCAAATACATACATAATATCAAGGCAGAGTCAAAGAGACAACAGGCCCCTTTAACCACATTCTGCTAAAAATAAAACTGGGATGGGTTAGATTAATAATTGTGAAATAGTAATGACAAGTGGCTAGCTTGTCACCTACACAATCACATACCCAAAACACGATATACCATTAGTCGCTTTTTACGACATGCTAGGCAAGGAACACAGTTGGTACATTCTTTATTAAAGTTTCAGTCAAACATGGGACATTGGATTTTTCCAAATAGATTTAACCAATTCATAAAAATGACATCCCACACGGCAGCCCCTCCATATATTTCGCGGTGATACCGGTCCGCGTTCGCCCGTTGTCACGTCACGTCTCGTCACGTCGCCCGTCGCGACGCGGCGTCACGCGTGACGTCGCCGCGGCGGGCGCGTGACAGCCGTCCGCCCATAAATTTAGTGGCGTTTCAATTTGCCCAGTTTATATAGCTGTGAACTGGTATGTGTTCTAAAAGAAATAGATTACAGTGTAGGCTTTTTGTTTCATTGTGGGCTTGGTTATACAGTGCTAGAATACCCGATTTTTTTTTTTAAATAGTTTAGTAAAGGTTAAGAGTAGCTAGGATACAATTCTTTATTTTTTCCTTTCGGTGGTGTGGAGAAGCACAAAAGGGAAATTATATTGTAAAAATAAAATGTAAATTTAAAGTCAAATTAAGTGTTCGCTGATTTACTTCCCAATATTTTTTTTAATAAGTGAATTTGCGTCCTTTTCTAAAAGATAAAAATCAATATCTTAAAGCAAATGGATTTGGTCTTTGCAGTTCCAATATAAGTATCAATTCTTATATTTTCACTTTTATCTTAGATTCTTTGTTTGCGAGTTTGTTTGACTTACCTGTGTGTGATGCGGCGTGAGTAATGCCGCCGAGCGACACTGCCACGACCCGAATTCCGATACGTCTTGTGTGCTCTGCTAATGGCCTCGAGACAAATAAACGCGCGGAAATCGCTCTCCGGGACAGTGAGTGATACCGCTTGTGGACTCAGCAACACGTAATGGGGCGGCACCGGGACTTGCCGCTCGAAGAAGTGGCTTCAAACGGTATTGCTCTGCAGATGTTATTTGTGTGTTGGATGAGATCAAGTATCATACAAATGATGCCGATACTCCTTACTACCTTAAATCACAAATAAAGGGGTATTTTTACTAGCGTCAGTTAATTTGGCTACTAGCATCTGTGGTATTATTTTTTATATCTCTATGAATTTCCTGTCTTTCTATTTGTTTTGAATCAGGTAGCCTTACTGGAGTCACATGTCATTTCATCGTTTATAATTATGAGATTTAAATGGCTAAATAAAAAAGATAATAATTACAGGATACGATAAGTAGCATAAAAAATATCGTAGGATTTCTGTCTAGGTTTACTATGTCACTTCTTAACTATAAAACGGACTGCTGTTTGTATTGATAACAATGTAAACTTATATTATGGGAAAACATCCCGCTGTCGTTGTAGCAGAAGAAAGTGCCGATTTTCTACAAAAACCTTAACAATATAATTAATTTGAACAAAATGCGGCACTGTATCATGATACAAAGCAGTAGTTAAGGAACATAAGCGTTCATAAAACAGTCCATAGAGAAAATAGTGAGAATACGTAAATAAAAAATAATTTTCATCTAGCATTAAGAGCATAATAATTCTTTCTTAATTCGGCTGGCGCCGGATAAAGAACCGTTTAAGGGCGCACTCGATCGTCTGCGGATCAGAACTCTCACAAAGCCCCGCATAATTATCACATAACATTTATTTATTGAAAGTATACGCAAATTATGTACAATTGCTTCTGCTCTCGTCTTCACTCACTTCAAATTATCCTTACAATACACATCTAAGATAAAAGTAGCATTATCGAAATATAATTAAATGTCACACTTGGAATTTCAGTGTATTTTTTCTTAATTTGTATTCAAACCCTTTTAGATGGATGGCCCTTTGGATTATTTGAAAGGCGGTTGCAGTTATATCCCAGCACAGAAATACCCCAATCACTTCTCAGCATTACTACAAAAATTATATACTCAATATGCATCACTACGACCGACTTTTATTTTAGTATGAAATATTATTCCTGACTAATATTAAGACATGATGATTACTACTCATATTAAATGGTTATCTTTAAGGTGAGCATATGATAACACACTCTAATTAATACGCAGCGCTAACGATTGTCTCGAAAATTTTCATTAACTACAACGTAAGTTGTGGCGTGAAAACGTCACGCGGCGTCAAGTTGACCGCGGGAAAAGCGTGATTGATCCGTGGACTGTGCCGCTGAAGGGCGCTCAGGGCGCTCAGGGCGCTCAGGGCGCTCAGGGCGCTCAGGGCGCTCAGGGCGCTCGGGCACTAATGGTGGCATTATTGCCTCCGTAGAGCCTGCATACTGGCTGGTTTGTCAGCGGGTAGTACTTAGCTAAACGTCACTTAATCACCTTGAATTAACTTGGTTAATATAGAAGATTTTTATTTCTATTTACGAGTATATCGTTAAATTATTTTTTGGATGTAATTTTAATTAAAACACACTTTTTTCTCTAATACTATTCAATTATCATATGAATTGTGTATTCGTACAGTTTAAGACTGAATCCGTTAATTTTTGGCTAAACAAAGGCTTTTTTCCTTTTTAGTGCTATTATACCCGACTCACTTTCATCTACATATTATATATTTTTTATACATGGTGATGGTCACCTGGGTTGTGTCGCTGATCATTGCATCGGTAGTCTAACAAGTAGTCTTGTGTACGCTACTATTGTATAAAGATTATTTTCAAAAAACAATAGCTAAAGAGACAAAACTCTTTTTTTAATTTATTTCATCACATTCTTGTAATTCGTTTATCAGCAATATTTACCTTAACTTTTCTTTAGGTTTTGTCGTTAGGTATGCAATGGCTATCAAATACAATATAGTATAAACTACGTCTGAACGTTTTTAGAAAACATCTCTAATTTATTTTGACGTCATTAAGAGTGTAAAGAGTATGATGCAGTTAGTTCCTCGTCGGATGTTGTCCGGTGGCGACGGCGTTGATTAATGTCGTGGTAGGTGGCGAGGGCGGGCGCTTTTAACCGGACTAATGGTGGCGGTCAGCCGCGGCCCCGGGGCGGCGCGGGGCGGTGCGGGCGGTGAGCGGAGGCGCGAGCGGTGGCAGGGCGGACGGCGTGCCGTTGTCACTGACATGCGGGAACGTTTAAATAAACAGCTCCAGCAACAAAACTAACGTGCAATAAAAAATGTCAACTTCATTGCAGACACAAAATTTTAACTAAAAAAACAAAACAACATGATTCATGATTAAAACGTATATATTAGTATAATTTGGGGTCAGATTAATATATAAAATTGGTCGGTGCATTAATTAAAGTCAGAGATATATAAATAAAGGAAAACCTTCGTAATAGTCACTAATGGATTTCAATCTATCATAAGTCGATTGCAGTGACTAAGGACACTTCCGTGACAACAATGTTAAGACGCAATTAGGAGCAAGGAAGTAATTAATGCGTTAGACTATTCCTTATTTAAAAGAAAAAATAAAATGAATGTGCCCTATGCACTTCGTTTCCTAAGGTTTAATGAACGAATCGAGAAAGATCCATCTTCTATCTTTGAGTGCAAGAAAAATATTCAAAGTCGAGACTCAAACTTGGGATTCTTTGTAAGAATGAAACTTTCAGTTTTCCTTTTTATTTGAGACGGCGCCCAGTTTCTACGTGGGAAGAAGCTCTGTTCTCAACATTGAGTTATGCTGGTTTATTTGTAAGTAATTTGCACTTTAGCATAAATCTGTGTAGTTTGAAAAATTTTAGAAAATTTATATACATATAATCAAATATTTTATAATAGCTTTTGAGTTCATTATTTTTGTCTGTTTTAAAGAAAGGGGTTTGATATTTTGAAGTTAATATTTTACGGAAAAATAAAATGTATTCCTGAACTATTGTACCATAAGGAAGAACAAACATAACATCGTGAATCCCCACCACGCAATTAATTTCAATAAGTGTTTTTTATATATTATATGTATGTACATATACATAAAAGATTATTACCTGACCATGATCCATACGAAGGTCAGATCGGCAGTCGCTTCAATGTAATTACCAGACTCGCTAAACCCTGGATCATGGTCTAAGCGGACCCCGTCTAAGCACGGGACATAACGCTAGGAAGATGATGACATGATAGATTATTACCTACGTATTCACTAAGAATAGTTTAAAAGATGCTGGCAGTATATTTTTTTTCAATCTATCATATCAGATATAAAACAACATAATGGGGTAGGTGACATTGTACCCCATAGATAAAATATTTCCAGGTCAAATTCACAAGCACATAAGTTTAGTAGGACGAGTGCGGCATCATAAAAATATTGTTCGTTCCCAAGAGGAACTGCGAGGAACTTGTTGATTGAATGAGTCGGTGCGGCCTCCCGAACTCCCGAACTTCGATAATGCGGTGCGGATACAGCATCTCCTCCCATTTGTCGGGAGCACCGGGGCAATATAGCGGGCCCGGAGGCTGCGGGTCTCGGGGTAGCGAGCAGTGGGTGAATACATTTACTATAGCGACAGCGGAATTAGTATTTGCTTAGACTTCGCTTTTGTTAATGTGATTAAGCATGATAATTTGACTGGCCCTTTGGTCGAGTGGTCAGAGACCCTGGCCACGAAACCAAGGGTTGCGGGTTCGAATCCCGCTAGGGGCAAATGTTTCGTGTGATGAACATGGATATTTGCATTCGAGTCATGGATGTTTATAAATGTATTTAAGTATGTCTATCCGTTCACCTAGTATCCATAGTACAAGCATAAGCTTAGTTTGGGACTAGGGAATTGGTGTGTCAGTCTGAAGAATTTATTTATTTGTAATTTATTTAATTTTGAAAAATGATCTTGCTCTTGAGTTGGATAACTGCACAATATTTTTTTGTTCTGATGTAGAGTTATGTTTTGTAAAAAGCGGTCGTATTTTTTACAAATTTATTACTTGAAAACTTCTTAATAACAATACTCTTCGGAGCATAAATAAAATATAAATAATAGCATACATACATACATAATATCACGCCCATAATCCCCGAAGGGGTAGGCAGAGTCAAAGAGGCAGAAGGTTCCTTCAACCACATTCAGCCAAAAACAAATCTGGGCTGGGTTAGACGGAAAATTGTGAAAAAGTAGTGACAAGTGGCTAGCCTGTCGCCCACACAATTACACACCCAAAACCCGATACACCAATTGTCGTCTTTTACGACATGCTAGGCAAGAACCACAGTTGGCACATTCTTTTAAGATCCCAGACCAGACTGGGTTAGGTGGAAAATTGTGAACTATTTATAGCATATTATCACTACTTCTGCTATTCATTTAATTTTGTATGTTATTCTGAATCTGGAGTAAAATTAGTTGTTATGCAATATTGATATTCATATTTTAACGAAAACAATACAACTAAAGTACATAGTACTATTATAATACTATTTACATCTCTCAGTGAGATTCGATCTGTTGCTTTGTTCGGCACGGGCTTGTTCCTACGTAACCGCTATCTTCTTAACCTAAGCTGTTTTATGGTACTTGTGTAAAAGTAGATGGTCCTAGCAATATCTAGTAATGGCATTGTAAAACTTCGGATGCGGTCAAACAGAACCGTTCTTATGCAAATGTATTGTACTTGCCAGAAATTGCTGGTCTTCAAGTACTCCTAGAAATTTGTATCAAAACGGGATTTTAAGGGTACAGGGTTTTATTGACTTGTGAAAGTTTAGCGTCAACTAACATTTGACAAGTCTATGCACCTTTGGTAAAATAACAAAAATAAAAACCGACTTCAAAAAACCCCGCAAAAAATGTTTATAAAAAACACAAGTAAAAACTGCCTTAATAGCTATTTAAATGTCTAAACACTAAAAAGTATAAAATAAATTCTTTCGACTGCTTCAATGAAAGTATTAATCTTTAACACGTATTTAAATATTTACAATAATCAGTTAGTTTTGGAGTCGGTTTGGAATTAGTACCTAGCGGTGTTTATGTCGCAGGCAATTTGTATGATTCGGCATTTTACAAACGGCGTCATCCGTTTAAAAACGCTCGCTGTATAGAAATATGCCAAAGGCAAAATGTATATTGCGGTCATTATATAGTATGCCGCAAGTATTTAGTTTAGGTCAGGTTAGGTAGTAGTTAAAATAATAAGTACGACGACGAGCGAAGCGAGGAGGAATGTTAGGTACAACTGCGACCCTACAGCCAGAACCGAAAGAAAGGACAATCAATGTTGAAATTATAACAACTGATTGAATGAGTCGCCAATTTGCCTTCGGCATATTTCAAAACAGCGAGCGTTTTGAAACGGACGACGCCGTTTGTAAAATGCGGAACCATAGAAATTGCCTGGGACATTTATATCACCTTTGGCCAAAATTCATTTTACAGTGACAAAGAAATATCGTCACAGTGCGTCCGATAGAAACACAATATTAAACCAGTAATTAGTTTCAGCGGGCGAAGTTGCTGCAATATTAATTCATTTGCGATGCACCGACCGGCTCGCCCGCACCGTGATGAATGGCTCTAATTACGCGGCCGCTCCGACAGCTATTGACAGGCCTCTGTCCGCAGTCAAGTTCACGAGTGGCGCGATGGGAATACCAACCCGAGTCGGTCATCTGATATGCCGTGTGGTTTACACTGGCCGGCTGAAGCGCGGAATATTGGCACCAAATGAAGCCGGCTGGCTGCCGCTGTTGCAAGCATTACCTACGCATATTTGGTACTTATATGACGCAGTATTGTGATCATTTGCAATAGCTATTCAGAAGATGACATGTCAAAGCAAAATCAATGCATGGAACTAACAGAAGTTAGTCTAATGGATTGACTTTACTACTATTCAGAAGATAAGATGTCTGTGTTAGTTTCATACATTAGCCACCCAAAATAGACACATTGGGGCCAGTTTGAGCCTCGGGCACTTATCTTAGAGGGTATAAAAAGGGGCCGCGTCTATAAAAAAGACGTATTCAGATCGTATAGATTTTATGGAGAGAAATTATATTCGCTCGCAGATTGAACGAATTTAATAGCTGAAATGTTAATTTTTTTCTTGAATACCGATAGTTGCCCCACATTAAGCTTGTTACATACATACATAAATAACATCACGCCCATAATCCCTGAAGGGGTAGGCAGAGTCGAAGGGGCAGCAGGCCCCTTTACCACATTCAGCCAAACACAAAACTGGGCTGGGTTAGATAGAAAATTATGTAAAAGTTGTGACAAGTGGCTAACTCGTCGCCTACACAATCACATACCCAAAACCCGATACACCATTAGTCGACTTCTACGACATGCTTGGCAAGAGACACAGTTGGCACATTCTTATTTAGTCCCTGACCAACATAGGACTAGGTTAATTAAAAAGAAAAGACAGTAATTTTTAAATGAGCTCGATCTTTCGTCCTCTAATTGTCTTTGCTCTAGTTATCATGCCTTTACACTAGGATCGTTATATTTATACAGTTATTTAATTCCACCTTCCCCTATCTGTCAGTCTGTAATAAAATCTAGTAATTAATAAAATAAAAAATTATCTCAAACATGACGTATAAAATTGTTTCCAATATCACCGATTCATTAGTGCTGCGCATCGAACGTGCTCGATATTAATCACCGGCCGGCGATCAACGGTCTGTTGTGACCGGCTCTAATTACACTCCCCGGTACCTTCTGCCTGTTTCGGTTCGCTACGTACAACTTTCTGTTATCTATAGACAAGTTTGCCGAATTAGTTTGTCTGTCCAATGAGGAGTCGGGTGGATTAATGGTTCGATAGACCTGTTGCTGCGGTCGTGATATGCTGAGTAATATGATTTTGACTAATGGTGCTTATATAGAGCGAGTTGCATATTAAGAAAATAATTATTGTAGGAGTAACAAACTTTGAAAAAAATTGAGGTGGTAGCTTATCTTGACATACTGGTGCATATTTTGTCACTTTTAATATTTTGACTTGGCATCAGAGTATTCAAGTCGTACTTAGGCCTTCAACAGATTTCGTTAGTTCAAAGTCGTTTTCCAAAATCGAGAACGAAATGATCATTCGATTATTTATTAAGTGCCTACCTCTTCAATTTTATTTGAGCGTTATGGTGTAACGATGTGGAAAAATGGCGTGATGCATAATAGTTACCCAACTGAAATAAAAAAATTCCGCACTTAGATGATGTTAAATAAATAATAAATAAATCTTTCAGACTGACACACCAATTCTCTAGTTCCAAACTAAGCTGATGCTTGTGCTATGGATACTAGGTGAACGGATAGACATACTTAAATACGTTTATAAACATCCATGACTCGAGTACAAGTGTCCATGTTCATCACACGAAACATTTGCCCCTAGCGGGATTCGAACCCGCGACCCATGGTTTCGTGGCCAGGGTCTCTGACCACTCGACCAACGGGCCAGTCAGGTGTTGAATAGGTATTCGGCTTTACTTAGAAACGAAACCAACCAACACGGAACGGGAGTTGGGTATGGCAGAAAGAGCATGAAAGTAGAATAAACGCGGTCGAGATGCGTGCGCTGCGGAAAATCTGCGGTGTATCGCTCACAGACTGCGTTCGGTATGATGATGTAAGAAAGAGAGTCGGTCTGAAATATAAGTTATACAGAAATCAGGAAAGTTTCCACAGTCAAAATAAACACATCTATCTATAATATATAAGTTGTGAAGTTCTTTCTGAAGCGTTTTATATTTAACTTACTCTATGCAGAATAACTAACGTAAACTTTGACTAAAGTTAAATCAACCTCGATGAGGGGGCAGGGGCGGACTTGCGAGAGAGATTGGTTTTTATCATGAAAAATACTGAAATCTATACTTATAATAAATCTGTAGAAAGGTCAATTCTGTACATGAAATATATTTTCAAAATAACTATCAGGGGGTGATTAGTGATCGATACTGATGCCAAAAATGCAATTAGTAAAATTTTTGTCTGTCTGTCTGTCTGTATGTTTTTATAGAAACAAAAACTACTCGACGGATTTTAACGAAACTTGGTACAATTATTCTTCATACTCCTATGCAGGTTATAGTATACTTTTCATCACGCTACAATCAAAAGGAGCAGAGTAGTGAAGGGAAATGTTGGGAAAACGGGAGAAGTTACTTCATTTTTTAAGCTTCCGTCGCGTGTGCAGCTTTAATGGTTAAAGTTACATAGAAATCATGTATGACGGAAATAGTCTTTATAATATTAACCATAAACGCGGGTGACACCGCTGGCACAGCTAGTCAATAATAAGATTCTGCTTCATATTGTTAAAATATTGGAAACATCCATTCTTTTAATCCTATTACATAAAATTACCAAGAATCCGCAATAATAATAATAATATCCTATCAAGCTTATATAAGATAATATTACATATTTCAATGGATGTTTACAGAAAGGCGAATATTTAAAAATCAGATTTAATAGATTAAATATTTCTAAGTATATTGTTCATATTAGACATAGGTTTTCAGTTCTGCTTTCCTCTATAAAATCAACGATTACATGGTCGCTTGTTAATTCATTAGCATTTTGCGTCACAGCCCTTCGCAAATCCCATAAATTTCCAAAGAGGAAACAGACGATAAGCGCGATGTTATCACGAAACAACCGTTTATTAGCATTACGTTCGCCGCTTCTGCACGTTTCGTATCTGCTACCCGCTGGTCTCGGCCATGGATGGGGTTGCGCGCCGTCGGTCGCGTGATTCTGTCTCGCAACTCAGCGTTTCGAATGTAAATTATGTTTGTAGACGTGTCTAAGATTACAATTGTGCGATAAAATCGTTCCTTGTAAACAGGAAAATGACTCGATTGGTTAATGGAACGCTTATTGTTCGTTGTCTTGATAGGTTTTCAAGGTATTTATATTGAAAGTTTGTACAGGTGTTAATATTTGTATCAATAAGTGACGTTTACTAGAAATAATAATCTAACGCATTATATTATAGTAGAAACGAGTTATTTAGATGCGATTTGCTCTAGGGTCCTTTTTATGCAATATATATAAAGATTATCTGCAGAGCAATGTTACTCACGTAAATTTCTTTGCGGTCAGCGACAAGGATGAACTTGATGACAACCATAGAAGTACCTAACCTTACACCGAAGTCATTTAAAATAATATTGCTACTCAGAAAAGCTAGACCTACTCTAGGTTTCTTTTTGATGACAAAAATAGATTATATTAACAAATTGGTCCCCCGGTCCGTCCCTGGCGGCTGGCGGGCCCTGTTGTCCGAGGGAACTCTTTGCATTCTGAGTCGCGACGGCGCCCGCGCGGCTTCACGGACGTTTAACTTCCACTGATGCATCAATAACTGCACCTCTCCTTTAACGGACCGCTAATTGAGAGAAGGTAGACATTGTTTGCTAAGTTTTGCCCGCGGCTTCGCCCGTATAGGCGTAACCGTGTATGTTATCTGGCGTTTTTCATTCAGATTTGGATTAAACATTTTTAGCGGGATATATGTACTTTCTTTACGTTAATAATATTTTTGCATACCCAATCACATAAAATCGTTTAAGCGGTTTTGTTAGGAAGAAGATTGTCCCATGTTGGTCGGGGACTTAAAAAGAATGTGCCAACTGTGTTTTTAGCTAGCATGTCGTAAAAGGCGACTAATGGTATATTGGGTTTTGGGTATGTGATTGTGTAGACGACGAGCTAGCCACTTGTCACTACTTTTTCATAATTTTCCATCTAACCCAGCCTATTGTCCCGTGTTGGTCTGGGACTTAAAAATAATGTGCAATCTGTGGTTCTTGCCTAGCATGTTGTAGAAGACGACTAATGGTGTATCGGCTTTTGGGTATGTGATTGTGTGGGCGACAGGCTAGCCACTTGTCACCACTTTTTCACAATTTTCTGTCTAACCCAGCCTAGTTTTGTTTCTGGTTGAATGTGGTTAAAGGGGCCTGCTGCCTCTTTGACTCTGCCTACCCCTTCGAGAATTATGGGCGTGATGTTATGTATGTATGTAGATAAATAGACAGACAAAGTTACTTTCACGTCTACGGCTTAAGTAAGTAAGGATTTAAGAGATTCAGAAATGAAAAGTTTGCGCTGAATTAAGTTGAGCTAATTACTTAAGAATAAATGAACATTGATATCTTTGGAAGTTCTTTACATAAGATGAAAACTGGTTCAAATCTGATCATGAATAACTTGATATTAAAATTAATATTAGAACCTGTTTTGTTCAATTTGTGACGAGTGAAATTGTTTTCAGGTGATCGAAACATTTCGATAACCCTGGATAAAACAGATAATTTGCATAACATTTGAATACTAATTAATGTTTGATCTGCTTAACATTCAGTTTCTTGTATATGCTAATGAAATGAAATGAAATGAAATGAAATGGCGGGTCTGCCTTGTAAACCAGCTTGTCGATGTTGTACGGTGACGCCTTTTGGTGAAATTTCCCGCGGGCTGCGAGTAGCGAGCAAGAAGCAGAAAAACGTTACATTTAAATGTCATAAAGTTCTCATAAAAAAGGACAGTTAATTGTTTCTATTAGAAATAGTACTTACGAAAACCTGTTTGTCATATTGTTTTTGCCAGTCTCATAGGTATTATGTGATATATTTAACATAGCAGCGCCTCGCGTATCCACCCGCGTAGTTCCCGTTCCTGTTGGAATATGGGGATAAAATATAGCCTACGTTACTTCCGGATAATGTAGCTTTCCAATGGTGAAAGAAATTTTGAAATCAGTCCAGTAGTTTTTGAGTTTATTCATTACAAACATACACACACACAAAAATACAAATATACAAATCTTTCCTCTTTATAATATTAGTATCGATTGAGATTGGGGTAGAATAATTTGTGTTTGTTTGTTTGTATAATTAAGTTTGTACTACTCAAGTTCTTCTAAGTATAAAAATAGAAAATAGTTTTCCTATTTCTTAAGTGTACAGTAATGGTATTGTAATGACATGAAAACGTAAACTTCTTCCATTTAAACTGTTCATTTCAATAAAACCAAACCAAACTAAAAGATAATACATCAATGTTTATTGTTTGTATTATTCTACGTGAGATAAATAAACATCCTGTGTGTTACTGCAGCAAGTGAGAAAGATTGTTTTGTAATCGAAATGTTTGTTTGCTTATTATTCTTCGATCAAAACTCCCCATAACAAACAAATAGTAAGTAATTAATTTTGCTTTTGTTGAGCTAATTGGAAACTACAGTGAGAATATAAGTGCTTTGCCATAAAAACAGAAAATAATTGGGAATTTATATTAATGAAAGTCAGAAATAGAACACAACATATCAATTAAAAGCAGTTTCATCCGTAAGTATTGAATAATATAAATACGAAACCCTTTAAAAAGCTATCTTTTTGTAACTAACTAACTTAATATATTCACGCCACTTACCGAGCGGGGTAGGCAGAGAGAACCGAACGCCAAATGGCACGATCCTTCCACACCTCACTCGCCTCTTCAACATTCATGATCCTTTTCATACAAGCTCTTTTTGTAGTATATGATTTTAATCTGTCGTGTTGCAATATTACTTAAATACAAACGGGGCTTAACGCGGTATGCTAGCAGCACGTGTATACTTACAGCTTGGCTTGACAGCCGTGTTATTGATAATACATATCGCGTTAAGTCCTAGTAGGTATGCTTTTTTACAATTACATACATACATATCATTACACCTGTAATCCCCGAAGGGTAGGCATAGTCGAATGGGCAGCCAACCTCCTTATCTACATTAAGCCGAAAATAAAGATGGGTTAGATGGAAAATTGTCAAAATGGCTAGGTCGTCGCCTACGCAGTCACACCACCAAAACCCGAAATAGCATTAGTCGCCTTTTACGACATGCTTAGGCAAGGAACATAGTTGACACATTCTTTTTAATTCCCAGACCAACATTCTTGCAATTGGCATGATATAAATTACCCTTTGTCACACAGAGTGACACCGATTCACTGTCTTTGTATAAGTTTAATGGATAAATAGTTGATACAGGAAGCATTGCCCACGTGTTCATCATTCAAAGGCTATTTACAAATTGATAGTACGAGATAATATTGCCAGCGGGCCCTTGTTACCTTCTTAATTCATAGCGAAACAGGTAGGACGCGCGCGGTCCGCCTTAGCGCCCGTTTGCTGTCTCTATAAATGTCTGTTGTAATTGAAATTGTTTCTCGTAAATACACATTTATTGCCCATTTGCGAGATCTATGGGACGCTTTATTAAAAACTGGCCAAGCGCGAGTTGAGCCGCGTTCAGACAGAGCCGGTCGGGACGGACATGTTCCGTGCATGTTTGTCGGGGTGTTACATTTCTTGTGAGCAAGAAACATTGACGTCCGCTTGAGGTATTCTCATGCAAAAGAGATGTGCTGGTTGTATTATATTCAAAGGATTCCCCTTATTCTTCAAAACGGGATATTACTAAATGGTTTATTGTTTTGGGTGAGAAGTTTATTTTCAAATTGCAGTTCTTATAAAGAGTACTTTGCTTTCATATAAATCTCGAAGTTTTTTTCTTAAAAAAATATTTTGTATTTAGCCCTAAAGTTCGCTTAAATCAGAATTAATGTATTGTGTTAGAGATAAACAATCACGTATCTTTATTATCTCACGTTTGCTCTTATTATCCGTTATTGCACCAAAAGTTAATGTTTTACGTTCTTAATTCACACTAGCTGTGCCAGCGGTGTCACCCGCGTTTATGGTTAATATTATAAAGACTATTTCCGTCATAAAAATGGAGTAACTTCTCCCGTTTTCCCAATATTTCCCTTCACTACTCTGCTTCTATTAATTGTAGCGTGATGAAAAGTATACTATAACCTGCCCAGGAGTATGAAGAATAATTGTACCAAGTTTCGTTAAAATCCGTCGAGTAGTTTTTGTTTCTATAAGGAGCATACAGACAGACAGACAGACAGACAAAAATGTTACTGATTGCATTTTTGGCATCAGTATCGATCACTAATCACCCCCTGATTTTCAAAATATATTTCATGTACAGAATTGACCTCTCTACAGATTTATTATAAGAATAGATAATTGATAACTCACTGGACTAGACCGATTGGATGGGGATTAGGTATAAATACATTTATTCTTATAAAGACATTACGTCACTTACATGGGAACTTAAATACAAAAATTACAACTAGGTGTTTCACGTTCGTTGACATTTGCATGAAAAAAAAAGTGCTATTAGGTTAATCCAATCACTTATTAAGATCAATAAAGTTTTTAAAAAAAAAAAACTTCCTTTTTGTAGAAATAAATCAATGGGGTTGTTCCACATCGATTCATTCCAATATGAAAACAGTAAACAAAAAAAAAAAAATTCTGTCGAATTGAGAACCTCCTCCTTTTTTTTTGAAGTCGGTTAAAAACAATAATGCAAGCTCGTGCAACGCACTAAAATAGGTATGTTTGTGATTAAGTGCTGTGCTTGTCGCATCTCTGTTTAAATATTTTGAACGAGTCAATGTTTTTCATTTCCGAGGGTATCTTATTAAAAACCGCGCCTCTTCGCATGTTAATATGGTTTTACCGTACTTGGTCCGAGTCTTGACCAACTTTTGTTCGCTTGGTAAATTGTAGATTGTAGTGGACTTTATTTTTCATGGCTTTACGGATAAATAAACAGGTGTTGTAAATATATAGTTGCTTAATGCTCATTAATTTAGTTTTGGCGATAAATTTTTGTGGTTGATGTTCTGAAATGATTATTTAATAGTTTTTTTTTTATAATTTTATTCTGTGGGACTTGCAGTTCGTTTAATCTTGTTTTGGCAGCACTTCCCCTTATGCAGATTGAAGAGGGTTGCTTGGATTATCGGTGAGTTGGGCGCGGGACCCCAAACACGAGGACTTACAAGTTGTTTGGCAAAAACAAGATTCTGCTGAAGCGAAATGGATTTATGAGCCGGTTTGTGAGTAACTACTGGAATAAATGCTGAGTTGACAAATATGATCTTTATTCTTATATCGGTGCCATGTTGGTCTGGGACTAAAAAAAAAGAATGTGCTAACTGTGTTTCTTGCCTAGCATATCGTAAAAGGCGAATAAATGGTATATGGTTTTGGGTATGTGATTGTGTAGGCGACAAGCTAGCCACTTGTCACTACTTTTTTACAATTTTCCATCTAACCCAACCCAGTTTTATCTTTGGCTGAATGTGATTTAAGGGGCCAGCTGCCCCTTTGACTCTGACTACTTATTATGGGCCTGATGTTGTTATGTTAATTCTTATATTTTATATACATTCATAATGTACAATATATTCATATACTCGTATTTATAAGAAAATTATAATTTCTTACAAATTAGGTTCTTGTGAGTCATTTAACAATCGATACACGTTCCAAAATATAACAATTGAATAATATTTCATAATCTACCTATATACTACACTTATACACACTACTTGTTGCATCAGACAAAAGTACGCGGTTTTGTAAACTTACAAAAACAAAACTTGTATTAAAATATAACATAATAGAAAACTTGTTGTCGGGGACCAGAACTATTGAAGCTCAATGAGTTTGGATTTGCATCGCGTGTTGTTCTGAGACTTGTTTACAGGGTATTTTGGGATCCACCCTTAGGATGGTCATCTCAGATATATCTCGCCCGTGAATGAACAAGAACATAGTGCAGTAGTAGAATTGAATGATATATTTTTAGGACATTCTGTATCTTATTCATAGTACCTAAATACCTAATGTTTTGCCACTTCCAAACAGGTGACAATTTCATAATGAACTGAAGTTTGACAGGTTTTAAATTTTATATTTAATACCTAAAGATAATTTCTTTTCATTCCACTTAAGTTAACCAGACAGCAGTTGTCTAGTTAACTTAAGTGAAATGAACGCGCTAAGTAATAGCTTATGTATCTAGACTGTGGAAAATGAATCCTTAATGCACTGTCCGTGTGCAACAAACAAATAAAGGGCGGGTGTTAAAATTATGCGAATTTTTCAACCGAGCCTTGTTTTTCAATTAAACAAATTGTATTTTGAATTCATTACTTACTTTCGAGGCTAGATTATAATTTAAAAAAGCAATCGAATGCGGCCGAAAGAATTAAATTCCTTTAATTCGGAGCATCTGGCGGAACTCGCGCTAAATTTTCATTTCGCATTCATTTATTCCTTTTTAATGGCTTGCGTGTAATTTAGGCATACTGAATGAGGACATTTTAAAGTCCTTTCAATTAAATTATATTAATGGTTTTCTTTTTTGTTGCGATTCGCAGTTGAAAAATATTTTGCAAACCGTTACTGTAATCCACTTATCAAACTAAACCTAAGAATGAATTACAATTATATAATTCATTCTTCTTTAATACAAGTTTTGTAGTTAAATATTATGGAATAATTAAGATACTTTGTGTGTAGCAATTACTTAGTTATTTTTGAACTGCGATTCAAGCGTGAATAAAAATTTCCAGACAATTTGAATAAGTAAAAAAAATTTCTAATATGTGCAAAAACCTATGTTCAAAGCTTACAAGGTGATAAGATGGTATGATGGTCTGGTTTGGTTAATTTATGCTTAAATTTTGTAAACATTGTTATTTTATATTTTGGTGTCTGACAAGCCGACTTCACGACATGGTTCAAATGCAAATATGATCTATACACCCCTGTAAAATATGTTGTTGAAAAGAGTAACTACCGAGTTTCTTGCCGGTTTCTTCTCGGTAGAAGCAACATTCCGAACGGGTGGTAGATTCATATTATTAGTTGATTTTCCTATTGAATTGACGATTTATAAGTGTTTGTTTTAAACCTATATAAATAAAGAGTATTTTGACTTTGACTTTGATGGAAGATTGAGTAAATACTAACTTTTGCACGCTGCTCCGCTCGCGAGGAATGTCCGCCCGTGAGGTCTTTCATTTTTTCTGGGCTATGAAGCAATCTGTACCCTTTGTTTAAACCTTGGTCAACTAAATTTTATCACAATGATTGTGTGCTAAACCATAACAGACAAAGTTACTTTTGCATTTCATTTGGGACATAAGTTTGTCACGTATTTAATTTAGCGGTCCCAATGGAATACATTGCGCGTAAGTGGCCTGCTTTCACAGCAATATTTGCCCGTAGTTTTGTACAACACTGTATAATAAAGTGATTCCGGGAATTCGCAGAGTTTGCGAAACTTGCGAGTGCAGTTTTGTTTAAAGTGCAGCTTGCAGTTGTTGTCGATAGTCGGGAGCGCATTTGCATGCTGGCTGATGATCGATTCTCGGAATTCACCCAGCTACTTGAACTTTGCATAAGTCTAGAGTTCCTGATAAAGCAAACAATGGTTATTTGAAGTTGTACTTTGGGTTAAAAAAAGTTAAATTTTTACACGAAGGAGGTTTACTATTTTCTATTTTTATGACTTTTCATTAAATAAATAAACACGGTAGAAGCCTTTTTTATTGGATTTTTTTTTTTATTGTTTATGTTAATTCCTTTAAGTACCTAATTAAATTAATTCATTCGTTTAAAATATGCCGTTCATAGATATTTTGTTCGGTGTCTTCCCTGGCGCAAAAGTGAAAATGGAGCTGAATACGGAGTAGTTCGGTTTTTCGCCACATGGAGCGCTAGTAGCGTATTAACTGTCAAAATTATAAAATTAAAAACTTCGCTCGTCACTAAAGTGCTGATTGTCAAAGTTCGCCATTTTGTTGTGAGTGATAATAAATTATGTTATGTTTTAAAACATATTTTAGTGCGGATAACTACTAATCCTGTTGCTGTGCCTGTGTCTTCCTCTTTTCCATTTCTTCTCCACGTGAGCGGTCCAGTCGGACGCTGGTGATGATGAGGTGAGTGTTCTTGCAATAATATTAGCTCTTGTGGTTTAGCGCTTGGTATTTATATTCAAAGCATCGGGTCACTGTTTTTAATTATCTTGAGATATGTTATCAATTAAAAATTGTTTCCATGTTGGTTTGGACCTTAGAAATAATCTAATATTTGTTTTTAATAACAACAGATTAATGCGATTATAGAAAATATTTAACTGGCGAAAGTATTTATATCGGAAAAAAAAATTATTAGGTAAGACTCTTTTTACTGGTGGGTTAAAGCCGTGGTCAGAGCTTAGTTGTTAGTTAATATTTTTTTAAGTAGGTTATTGACGTTTCGTGACATGTCACTGTAATTACTAACGGGCAATGGGAAGGTGCTGTTACACGCGTAGGTAATTATGCATAATTAGCAGAGTACAACAGCAATAAAAACACACATTTGCATAAATCTACTGAGCTCAGGAATGCAATAAAAATAGTCAGGGTTAGAAATTTGCCCCGCAAACGTTACCTTTGTTTAGCCAACCCTCTGGCTTCCAGCTGACACAACTTCTCTGCTTCTAAAGCAATAAATAATATAAAACACCGCTTCTTCTAATTCCCATCCAAAAATAATCGCAAAAACAACTAGAGGGCCGATACAAACTTTATTACAGATTGTCTTTTTAAACGAAGTAGATCGCGAAACACAAAGTTTGGCAATATTTCCGGCGAGCATACAGCGGCGCCCGAATGTAAGATACTTAGCTAAGTTATTGGAGGAGAAGCGCAATTTACTGCTATCGGCCGAGCAAAATGACATTGTTAAGGGTTTAATTTATAAGCAGCGCCGGAGCAGGAGGTATTATGTGTGTTGTTGGAGGATAATGGCGGTCGTTGATCATTTCCGTGAAATGTGCCAGGTTCCCGCGCGTGTGCATCGGAGCGAATGAAATAACTACCGGTGTCAAAATTATTGGTTCCAAAGAATAACTGTATTTATTATATTGTCCGCTTATCATATTTATAATTATAACAGCTATCGAGGAAAATATGTTTGTTCATAGGATATCCAAGATATTGCCTTTTCGATTTGCTAGATTGCTAGATAGCTCGATGGTAGGTAATTAGCTTAGTTATTCCGTTCCTGCCACCCACGTATTTATGAATTTGGCCTAAATATTGCTTTGACATACAAGCATATGTTATACTAGCTGTGCCCGCGGTTTCACTCGCGTTTATTTATTCCTGGATAAATAAATTATCATCATCTACCTAGCGTTATGTGCCGTGCTTAGACGGGGTCCGCTTAGACCATGATCCAGGATTTAGCGAATCTGGTAATTACATTGACGCGACTGCCGATCTGACCTTCGTAACCCTAAGATAGGGAACCAGACAACTTTTGGACCATGGTTACAAATCCAAAGTTGTTTGAATTTGCAGGTTTCATCACGATGTTTACCCTCACCGCCGAGCTAGTGGTATAAATACGTACCTAC
The DNA here is from genome assembly GCA_951394215.1 of Glyphodes perspectalis. Classification (NCBI taxonomy): domain Eukaryota; kingdom Metazoa; phylum Arthropoda; class Insecta; order Lepidoptera; family Crambidae; genus Glyphodes; species Glyphodes perspectalis. The sequence goes on along the minus strand of OX596201.1, from coordinate 18,166,505 downwards.
ATAGATTTGAAAAATCCAGAGGTACGTGCCGGGTTTGAACCCGCATTACTCGGTTAGAGGCGCGTGTCCTCACCATTCAGCTACAACCGCTCCTCGATAAATTAATTATACAACACAAAAATATTTTTTTCAATTGGGACCAGTAGTTCCTGAGATCAGCACGTTCAAGCAAATACCAGCTTTATATATTTAGTAAAGTATATTTTAAAGCAATCCTGAAATTACAACATGAATATTTTATTTCCGTACCGTCATGGTATCGCTAAATTGTTTATATAGTACCATGACTGTGCAAGCAATGATGGTGAGCGGGGAAACGAAGCAGGTATTCGTGTTCGGCGTACGAAGTGATGGGTGGGCGGCTTGACGCGGCAAGTCACGCTTTTTAACAAATCGGCCCACTCGTCTCGGCTGACGCGTCTGCTGTTTAACTGTGTACTTATTCTTAAGACGGAGGCTTAACACTGATCTACTAAGCTTAGTATCTGCTATGAGTTTGATAGTAAGATCATGTCTGGTCAGTCACATACATTTTAGATTTCGTATAGATTTGGCACAGACAGATGTCGCTACAGGCATCATTTAGACTGATTGAGAGATAAAACCGAATGAAAACGTTAAAAATGCTTTTTTCATAAAATAATTTATTTAAGTAATTTCTTAGATAATTTATTAAATTTAAGTGAAAAACATGAATATAAAATATTTTCGTCAGAAGTAAACCAAAATAATCTTTGTTTTAAAACCATGAATTTTACACAGATGGCGTATTATTACTAAGAAACAACTAACCTGTGCTTGTAGAGCCATCTTGCATTATTCCTGACAAACAGACTAAAGTTTGCTGTAGTTCCAATTACTCACCACTGTCGCTGTACTTGCGCGAGTTATAGCAGTAACTTTTCAAGTATGGGCAGTGACCCTCTGTTGTACGTAGTATATTATTACTCTGTGGTAAGATAGTCGCGAGTGAGGAAAGTGTTTGCTCTGGAGTTGAGATTTTACTAAAATCTCATTTATCCTGTTTCAATTACATTAACGAGTCGATACTTCTTGCTTCACAATTTGTAGATTAACTAATATTGTATTTGTCAAGAACTTACTTTGATGGTTAAGCTACAATTTAGCATACCACGTGTCTTTGCTGACGACGTATTACGCAATACGTTTCCAGTTGACCTGATAAAGATAGCTAGTTGAAAATTACATATCCTTGAAAGCGACTTTTTCATCTATTTGGATAATTGAGATTGTTAACAGTCTTTGACTAAACTAATTGCAAATAAGGTTTCAGGTTATTAAATTGTTATTATTCAACTTATTTAATACTCAAGTCACCATCTCTCAACACCTCAACAACTTAGCTTCTCATTTAAATTAGCTGTGTACAACTCGTCGGAAATATCTGCGAACCTGGCTTAATGACGTCACGCGTCGGCGCTTACGTTGGCAACGGTACTGGATAGGCGAAAACGGGGCGAGGTGCGGGAAGCGTGGAGGGAAGCGCATTCCAGCGAGGTTCGCAGATATTTTCAATGGCTTGTACAAATCGGCAATAAAATAATAAATAAATATTTTTTTCAGACAGACACACCAATTCCCTAGTTACAAACTAAGCTTGTGCTATGGACACTAGGTGAACGGATTGACATATTTAAATACGTTTTATAAACTCGAGAACAAATGTCCATATTCATTACACGAAACATTTGCCCCCAGCGGATTCGAACCCGCCACCCTTGGTTTCGTGGCCAGGGTCTCTGACCACTCGACCAACGGGCCTGGCAATGTTTTATTGCAGTCCCAAGCTGAACGTATATGTATTGTTTTTTAATTATATTACCTACATACCATATTTAGTAGGCTTCATCAACTTAGCATTACCCTCTCGATTCACTACAATATTTAGGCTCTCAATATTTGTGTTAACACTACAGTACATTTAGATAGATAGATAGATGTACATTTAGATAATACTTTGGACAACATTTTAGGTGACAGCATACTAGAAATACTTAGTAGTATTTTCTCTGGGACATTAAAAGCTTTTAGGTAGAATCACACACATATATATACATAACATCACGCCCATAATCCCCGAAGGGGTGGGCAGAGCCTAAGGGACAGCAGGCCCCATAACCACATTCAGTCAAAAAAAAACTGGGCTGGGTTAGATGGAAAATTGTGAAAAAGTAATGACAAGTCACACACATCACACTTGTCTTAAAAAAATAGTCCAAATGAGTATATTTGATATATATTAAGGTAAAAAGTTGACAGTATCTAAAAGATAAATAAATAGCAACATCATCTTTCTATTGATGAAAATTTCTCCATAAACGTACATTACAAGATACATGATTACCTTAATGACAAGGATCTATGGTTAACTTCATATAGAAGTGTTCATCTGCAGTGATATCTAGTCTAAGTATAGATTAATTAAGTTTACAATTTTGTAAAATTTGGCATTTAAAAGAGTAACCATCGAGTATCTTCCAAGTTTATTCTCGATAGAGTCTACCTTCCGAACCGGTGGTAGTATTATTTCTTATCCTTTTTTTATGTATATTGACTATTTATAAGTGCTTTCTTGAAGCCCATATAAATAAAGATATTTTTAATTTGAATTTGAATTTACAATTCAGTAAACATTTTATTTTAGTCTCTTTTAATTTTGTCCATGTTTTAGTTTAAAGGTGAAAAGTGTTTCTTGTATTTATATCTCGAACCTTTATTTTTGTATCACTAGGCAAACTTGTTTCAACACGGTGTCTATTATAAGCTAGCTTAGGTTTAAATTAAGTTTTATTATAGTCTCTATCGTAGCCCCGAACGAGGCGGCGACTCACGATAACTTTTACGGCATAAGTTTATTGCGATATTAAATTAACACCGCCTAACCTTTAGCTTATGTCCGACATTCTGCGTGGAGTGAACCGGGTCTGCTTGGTGATCAGAATATATCGCGTTTCGTACCGTGTCAGGGTCCGGGGTAAGGGTAATGAGGGTGCGTCGTGTCTTTGCTCCTACTCAGGCAGTATTCTTTAGGATTAATTATGTAAGAATTTGCACTAATTCATAGTTTTTTAAATTTTCATATTTTTCTTGATAATTTAAGAAAGAAAGAAAAACATGAATTGACCGTACAGTTGACAAGTACAATAAAAAGAGTGGATAACAAACTAATACAGTGAAGAAAAAGACAAACGATACAAAAAGACAGACAAACGATAAACAGATAAACGTTCCATTTCGGACAAGACTTGTTTCGTGACATCTCGTATTTGAGGTTAAATTGACGTCTGCAAAAGGAATCATCCATTCAAAACAGACCACAGACAATATAAAATATATAACATAAACAGAATCATCACCTTCCTAGCGTTATGTCCCGTGCTTAGACAGGGTCCGCTTAGACCATGATCCAGGATGTAGCGAGTCTGGTAATTACATTGAAGCGACTGCCGATCTGACCTTCGTAACCCTAAGATAGGGGAACCAGACAATTTTTGGATCATGGTTACAAATCCAAAGTTATTTGAATTTGCAGGTTTCATCACGATGTTTTCCCTCACCGTCTAGCTAGTGGTATAAATACGTACATAGATTTGAAAAATCCAGAGGTACGTGCCCGGGTTTGAACCCGCACTCCTCGGTTAAGAGGCGCGTGTCCTTACCATTGAGCTACCACCGCTCCTTAAACATAAACAGAATATCACAGACAAAATTGCACAATAAGGGAAACGGTCAATTAGGTGCCTGCCTCAGCTTAAGCCACAGTAGCAACGAGTTTGTTACCACTGTAGCATTGGGCTTCCGGCAGTACCTAGTATGTTATATGTACTATGTATAAATAAATAATATAAATGTACTATGTTTCTTACTTAGCATGTCGTAAAAACTTACATCATCACACCCGTAATCACCAAATGGGTAAGCAGAGTCAAAGAGGCACAAAGCCCACATAACCACATACCTACAGCCAAAAATGAAACCGGGCTGGAATAGATGAACAATTGTGAAAAAGTAGTGACAAGTAGCAAGCTCGTCGCCTAGACAATCCCGATATACCATTCATCCGCCTTTTACGACATGCTAGTCAAAGAACACCATTGGCGCATTCTTTTTAAGTCCCAGACCAACATGGGAACCACTTGTTGCTGCTTTTTATAATTTTCCATTAAGTCTCAATTTTATTTTTGCTTAAAAGTGAAGTGATTTTACTCGTACATTACCTTTGACTTTTCCTATTCCTTTAGAAATTACGGACACAATAATATATATACGAAAATAAAGCTGTCAGTCTATTGCATTTTCAGGCCTGAACCAATAAATCATTTGTAATAAAATTTTGACTGCAAAAAATGTTAATCCTATTAAAAGATGTAGCTTCTTTTTAGGATACATCTTACTCCGAAAGAATGTAACGAGCCCAAATGATGCACGATAAAATCTCTGTAACAGACCGCATTCCACCCACAGGCCTTGGCTGATCCTCACCTTCAATCTATACTTATATTATAAATAGGAAAGATTTGTATTTTAGTATTTTTGTGAGGTGCATGTTTGTAATGAATAAACTCAAAAACTACTGTGCCGATTTAAAAAAAATCTTTCACCATTGGAAAGCTACATTATCCAGAAGTAACATAGGCTATATTTTATCCCCATATTTCTACAAAAACGGGAACTACGCGGATGAAGCCGCGGGGCGCTGCTAGTTGTTTATATTGTTGAACGGAACACAGACAACGACTCTCTGCGTCGATACGGACGTAAAATATTTATGCTCGACCTTTTGGCTCATTGCCGTTGACCCTGCAGAGGTAGTGACCCGACTTTATGTCTGCGATGCATGTGAATTTAATTGAGAAACAAAGGACAACATTCTGTTTATGAGGGTTTTATTGCCTGCATTGCCGGAACATTGGCCAATCTATGGGTCGGGCAAGAAAATATTCATTATGTTATGTTTAATTTCGTCGTCGTAGGTGATCATGTTTTTTTCCTTACCAATATAACAAGCTGTCTAAAACTATTCAACACGAGACGCACGATGGAATCTAAATGAAAAAGTAAGTTGAACATTGTATTGGAAAATGGCGAAATTTCCTAGAAAACAGACGAACATCTCATTTGAGAAGTAGTACGGGCAGCAATAAAAGTAGTTTGTTATTATTTGCTTTTATGCTGTTAGAATGGAGTTTAAAAGTGTTCAGCTACTTTCGTTCGTTTCGCCAACTGTACTTCGGATTGCGGTTGTTGTACAAACTCTCAAGTTCCTCTCCGAGTTCTCCGACTAGAACGTTTTAAACACTTCATTACAATTTTGCCCTTTTGGCATACACACCTTGGGTGTTCTGTTTTTTGTTTGTCTTGTAATTGTTTTTTTTTTATGAGTGGGTGTTAAATAAAGTAGTTCGTTCTTTTTTCTCTATTAATTTATCATCTGTTACCTACATATTTATTCAAATCCAAATTCAAAATATATTCATAATATACTGATAAATAGTCAATGTAAAAAAAAAAGGAAATAATAGTACTACCAGATCGGAAAGTAGACTCTATCGAAAAGAAACCGGCAAGAAATTCGGTAGTTAATCTTATATAAATAAAACAAAGTCGTGTTTGTTACACCACTTATAAGTCGAGAACGGCTGAACCGATTTACGTTGTTTTTGATTTGTTGGATTTGTCTTCGTCCAGAATAACAGAATAACTATTAAAAACATTGAAAAATTGACGATAAAACAAAATAAAAGCAAAAGTATTTTCTCATTTAAAACGGTGGGATTCGTATCTGTCAATGTTAAATGTCAATCGACAAATCAATGTAAATTTTCATTTACTGGGCGATACGAAGTTCGCCGGGACAGCTAGTTTTATATAGATAGAACAAATATACTTAAACTGAAATTAAGTAAGGTATTCATTACTTTACCTGGCTTGCTACTTTTCCTGGCTTGTTGCTTCTCCTTGCCCGTAAGTGCCACCTTGGCCGCTGCGGGTGCTCCGTCGAGGACTCGGGGCTCGGGGCTCGGGGCTCGGGGCTCGGGGCTCGGGGCTCGGGGCTCGGGACTCGGGACTCGGGACTCGGGATTCGGGACTCGGGACTCGGGACTCGGGACTCGGGACTCGGGACTCGGGACTCGGGACTCGGGACTCGGGACTCGGGACTCGGGACTCGGGACTCGGGACTCGGGATTCGGGACTTGGGACTCGGGACTCGGGACTCGGGACTCGGGACTCGGGACTCGGGACTCGGGACTCGGGACTCGGGACTCGGGACTCGGGACTCGGGACTCGGGACTCGGGACTCGGGACTCGGGACTCGGGACTCGGGACTCGGGACTCGGGAATCGGGACTCGGGACTCGGGACTCGGGACTCGGGACTCGGGACTCGGGACTCGGGACTCGGGACTCGGGACTCGGGACTCGGGACTCGGGACTCGGGACTCGGGACTCGGGACTCGGGACTCGGGACTCGGGACTCGGGACTCGGGACTCGGGACTCGGGACTCGGGACTCGGCACTAGGGACTCGGCACTCGGGACTCGGGACTCGGGACTCGGGACTAGGGACTCGGAGGGAACGTGGATTGGAAAAAATTATACAGCAAAAAAAAAACAGCTGAAAAGGTCGAATGCCAAATAATGAAGACAGAACAATTTTTTTTGCACTACCCTTATGGTAGTTGTACCTTAAGATGTTACTACCCTTAAGGTAGAAGTAACATCTTTAGCTACTCATTACACAAAATGAGAAATGGGTCATCTATAGGCCAAAATAATTAAAGATCAGTAAGTATGACGGGTGGACAACAACTTAATTTAGGAAAATGCATGACGGGTAGGGACAATGGAAAGGCCGAAACAATGCGGCCGCTGTCTAATAAATAAGGGCAGTTTGTAATGGAGTCAATACTTTGGGATTGATTAAGTTTACGAGCTTGTCTCGGGGCTGTCCGCGTCAACTTTATTTATTCGGTCCCGGTAGCAGAGATGAATTTATTTACAAATATGAAGTGGTGAATTAAGGAAGCTACATGATAATAGATTACCTAACTTATTAAGTCTAGTTAGTGAGTAAACTCGCACATTACATTAACTATAGATATGTAGCTATGATTCAAGTTATCAGATTTTCCTTTCTTAATGATGCGAAGATTAAATAGCGGTCACTTTAATGTAACATCTAAACTAGCTATTATTAACATGATATTCCAGTGGACCTGACCATGAGATGGAACATCTAGGAATGACGAAATATGAACTGGATGAAGAAAGCATGTTTGTTGAACCATTACAATATATCGTTAGGTTACTAAGACGGTTTTTTGAATGGCAATTTTCAGGTTGCATTATTTTTGTATATTATTAATACCTATATGCTGATGATTGAAAAACCGAATCCTTGTAATTTCGCTTCAGATAGACACCTGTACCGACGCCAAATATCGAACGCTGTCTATGACATTTAATATAACACGAATTCTTCCCGCCACAAAGCGCTGCGAAGGCACAATATGTCCTGTCGAATATTCCATTATGACAACCGCTTGGAACTTAAATGTTGCCGCCCCTCATTTGTGACTCTAAGGAGCCTTTGTGGCGTCGCGCCGGAAAATGTTCAGTGTACAATATTGCGGTGGAAAAGTCGCGTCTTGTGTTGGTATGGCATTGAGCTATCTGGAGCCCCATGTTGGGCGCCAAACATAAATGAGGTATTACAGGCATGAATAAAACTTAATTTCCTCGTAGAGAATTCCTTTATAAGTAGCATATAAACCTTTTTTAATTTATATATTTATGTATTTAACTAAATTGTACTTCGATCTCTGAATGATGATCTTAAGGATAACTTAAGTAAAAATATTTATATTAATTGGACAATAGTTGTACTTAATCCTGATTATATTAAGTCAGGATTTGTTAAGACTTTTGTCAGCACATGATTAGAGTGTAAAGAGGAAAAAACGATCGGCACTGTTCGTGTACGCTTCTAATAATGCCCTTAAAGTGTCTTGACCGACTAGATCCTAGGTAAACTGTATAAAGATTGTTTAACGTCCTTGTAGAACTAAGTTTACCTAACTGCGCTTTGGAAGTGCCCGAGCACTTGCAGCGCAGTCAAGCAGCAGTAACGGGCATAATTGACCACACTCCCTCAGAGTGTCGGCGCTATCTACGAGTATTTCTCACTGCTACACGCTTTCCGTTTAAATTCCGGTTCAGGCAACTGACATTTTAGGACAATTAGTCTTCTTCTAGCGCTTGCTCGTGTTGCCGCCTACGTGCGACTCGGTCTCCTATGTTTAAGTTTCTTATCGTACGTGGGATCTATCCATTTTTTGGGAACAAAATGAAGCCTATGTTAGGATTCAAACTTTTTGCGTACCAAATTCTATGAAGACCGGTAATTGATAGTAGGAGACAGTGCTGCATTCGCATCTTTAATAATAGTAAGGATTCCAAGAACGTGTGTGTCACCGTAATGTGAAAAGCGTCTTTGAGTGTTTATTTTTTTATTTAAAAATATTAATAAAGTAACGATGTTTTTAGAATTGGAATCCAGACGAATCTGACTGGATTCCCATCGAAGCATTAATGGATAGAGTGATTTATATTTTGACCCAGTAAATTGGTACCGGATCCGGTGAACGTTAAATTATACTGGATTTCTGGTAAGCAGTCACCGTGGTTTTAAACCGCTTGAAATTAGTGTGTATGTCTTTTAGGCGGCCGCTGCATGCTTCTATAACTGCACCTACGCATGACCCAAATTATAGTATACTTGGATACAGCTGGATTGTCTCTGTTATGACACTGCTTGTAACGGCAAGGCAGTCACTCGCATTTGCCGATGGTTGATAGACATGGAAAGAAGTTTCACCCCTGAGCGTGCACGATAAGGCACAACGTCCGGCCGCATCCGGAGCGAAGGCGGGTTTCGTGACATAATTGCCTAAACTCCAGACGTGTGGTGCGGTGTCGCTCGCTCAATTATGGCACGGCGAGGGTCCCGCCGCTGCGGCTTTCGTCTGGCACGTCTCACTTGCTTCGAATTCACACTTAATTTACCTTCCGTTTTAGTTCTTTACTCATGGTGTTATCACTAATGTGATGGTAACATTATTTACACAGGAATATTTTGGGAAATCTATGTTTCATATTTTGATTGATGCTCAAATGGTTTAAGAATGGTCGCGACAACAGTTACATAAGGTTTCAGACATGTAGACTATATTATTGTAATTAAGAAATTTCTTTATTGGAGTTATACGATAGTCTTAGAAATTTTACTTTACACTGGAAAATATTTATTGTTTTTCTGGTATTATGTATGAGCTTAAGGTATAGGCTTAGTTGTCCAGTGATTGGTGAATATAAAATCGTCCAAATTACTTCAATAGCTTTTTAAAAAATATTTGCTTTTCGTTGAATAGATGAATTTGTATTGGTATTACTCAAAATTATAGCAACTAGTTTGTAACGGAGAAGAGACGAATAAAACAATTGTAGTTAACAAGGCTTACCTATCCCGCCGATTTTATGGTAATACAATTTTTATAGCATTGTATTTTTCTTCTCAAGTTTCAAGTCGCCAATTGATTTTTTAAAAGAATAAATAAAACGAAAGATCGTAAATACATTGCACGAATATCTTAGTTTAAATAAATAACATTCATCAAATAAATCAAAGAAAATATACATGAGCTTGTGAATTTATCTTGAAGGAATTTTTCTTGACAGACATTGTTATTAAGTTGCGTTATCTACTTTTAAAATTCGTGAGTCTGAATTCAAAGACAGATTTAGTATGATAGTTTTAATATAACAAGTACATATGTTGGGCCCCAGTTTTATGAATTTACATCTTCAATGTCTTATTTTTATAAAATTTTACGAAAATCCTCAAAGAATGCATCAGGTACATACGTATGTTGGTTATTAGGAAGCATCCAATATTTTATTGATATCCATTGGAAATATGTCTGTATTGTTTGCCATAAGCTCACAAACTTATATACATACACCAAGCAGTAAATGTGAAAAATAATTACATAAAGTAGGCTTCGACAAAGTGCAGACATTTTAAGTTGACACCAGAATCTTTTCACAGCGCGCTAAGCCGAGAAGTCCCATTTAGGGCCTCTTCTAATTGATGTAGAGCAAAATCTCTCGGAAAGAAAAAGCGGCCACCAAAATGATTATGAAGTGGCGTAGTGGGCTACAGCGCAGAAGAGCGGAGCGGAGCGGACGTGCCCCACGTGTAATGGGCTAATTGCCCCTCGCGCGCTTGTTAACCTGCTGCGTAATGGCGGGTAATGGGGCTAGCGACGTGGCCCGGATAGTTGGCAGTTTTTATTCTTACAATCTACTTGTCAATGAATAGAAATTTCATTGAAACTACATATGAGAATGTGAAAATAAAGTACACCTATCTATGTCAGATGTCGCATGTCCTTATTTTAAACGTATGTTCTGAATATTATCTCTAAAATTGTCTATAAATTACATAATTTTTATAAGAAATCAACAGATTTTTTGTTTGCAATACAAGAAGCTATTTAGCAATATTGAGCCAAATATTTTCAAAAACGAACAATTCAAAAGTGGCATTAGGAACTTTGTTGCCGAAGAGTCTTATCTAATACCTCCCCTAATTGATTTATGAGGTGTAAAGTGTCTAGGTAAGACACAAAAAGTGAATGTAGGCAGCGGAATGATTATGAGGGGACCCGGCGGGGCCGAGCGGAGCGGGGCGGAGCGGAGCGGACGTGACCCGCTTGTGATGGGCTAATTGCCCCGCGCTCGTTATACAACGTGATGACCGGACAGTGGGGCACTCTTAATGTAAAAACTGACATAGCCGTTCACTGGGATACTTAGCTAGTAAAATGCGTTGTATAAAATCCCCGAAATAACCACGGTAATTAAAACATCACTAGTGGAAGTGCGCATAAATTAAAATTGTGCATCGTTTATATTCACTAATAATCAGCAGATTTGAAGTGCGATTGTTTGGTATTTTTTATTTACCGCATTACGTTATTCTAGTTGAAAACATGCAGGGTTGAATTTGCTTTAATTAACGTTTGTGTTTATGTGTAAACCGCAAATTATATAGCTATATGTGTACACCGTGTGACCTTGATTACAATTTTAAGTGAAACATTAATTGTATTGTATGGATCTGCGCATCTTGCGATTTTTAGACCAATGGCAAAAAATATATATACGGCTTGAGTGTGCTTTTATCAAAGAGTTTGTTTTTGTTTTACGATATGTCACAAGATACTAATGCATTTGAAAGTGTGTCATAGTTATTGGTATACAAAACATAGGTAGAAGAAAAATCGAAAATGGCGCATTCACATTAAAAAATGCTTTGTGTTAAGTTAATTCGCAATGAAATTTGGTATATTAACGTAATGCATAGATAAGCTATTTACTAAATTTTATTTCAGATTATTCAGCGGTTTTCGCGTGAAAGAGAAAAATTAAATCCACATTAAGTAACTCTTAAAAAGGTTCGCGTTTATTATATCGGTAGTACCTATGTTGAATTGTCTGGTTGAATTTATTTATTTAAATATTTTTTAATCTTTTATCACATATACAAGTCCGGTGCTAAATAACGGCAGATTTATGCACTAAAGTGCAGTAAGGAAAAAGAGCGCCATGTGTCATGTTTAACTACCCGCCGACCGGTGCAATAAGGATTATGACGCGGATAAATTTCAATAACATTGAAGAACTGAAAAAATATAGTTTACTTTTAGATTAATAAGATTTGAGCCTCTGACACGTTAATTACTTTTAATATTTGGTCTTAATGATAGTAGTCATTTTCCCGTAGAGGTAGAGAGGTACCTACCATGAAAATTTAATACGAATTTTGAGAGCGTATTATTTTATAATGCGTCAGACTAAGTTAGATAACAAAATACAGTTTAAGAAGATATTGAATAACTAGTAAAGATATGTTATCGTTGATATTCATAGTTCGTTCGTTATCTTCAGAGACACCATTTTGCATTAACTTTAAAGTATACAAGTTATATATCCAGGAAGAAGCTGCTTAAAAATATTTCGGTCCGGGCTCTGTCGAGCAGTACCTATTCAGGTGAGAGTATGTCTTTGTCATATTGAATATTATATATCTAATAATTTTGTATATGTATGAATTTTATATGATAACTCCCAGGAAATTAATTTAACCTCATTAAAGTTTGGTTGGGCCATTAAATAATATAGTGTCGGAGCGAATCATGCGTCGTATTTTTTTAATAAAAAATATTATGGAAACTACCCCTTTGTCCAATTTTTTTTAAACCTATCGTGAAAAACGTTGAGCTTAAAGTTTTAAATATACCAAATTTGTAATAAAATTGTTTTGTTTTAAATAGTATCGGATAAAGGAACACATCTGGGCTCGGCTGTGTGCCAACTACGTTGTATAACTAAAGTTGCAAAAGGCAATACTAACTTTATTTCATTAATAGCAAAACTTCGACCATAGAATAAAGTTGCCTCATTATTTTTAAGTCCCAGAACAACATCGGACAAATACAGTATTTAAAGGTATTTCTTTGTTGGTTCTTACCAACAAAGAAATACCTTTAAATACGATCTCTTGATCTTTTGCAGATTCGATATCTTGTATAACAAAATGTCCATGCTATGATCACTGGTTAGCAATCAGGCAAGCCATATGCACGTTCGTTTGGTAGTATTCGTTTTTACCAATGAAAAACCCTACTACTTAAAGATTAAGGACTTAAAACGTGAATTAAAATTTAAATCTTAATAACATAGGGTAGGAGGATACCTATAGAATTTGGTCCTTATCTAACGTCTGGCTTCTAACTAAGGCTTTGTTACACGAGTACTGGATTACTTGAGCCTCACAGAACATCTAGATCAGAGTCAATTTAGGCAAGCTTCTTTCTTAAATGTTCTATCTATACTTATAATAAATCTGTAGAGAGGTCAATTCTGTACATGAAATATATTTTCAAAATAACTATCAGGGGGTGATTAGTGATCAATACTGATGCCAAAAATGCAATCAGTAAATTTTTTGTCTGTCAGTCTGTCTGTCTGTCTGTATGCTCCTTATAGAAACAAAAACTACTCGACGGATTTTAACGAAACTGGTACAATTATTCTTCATACTCCTGGGCTGGTTATAGTATACTTTTCATCACGCTACAATCAATAGGAGCAGAGTAGTAAAGGGAAATGTTGGGAAAACGGGAGAAGTTACTCCATTTTTTAAGCTTCTGTCGCGTGTGCAGCCTTAATGGTTAAAGTTACATAGAAATCATGTATGACGGAAATAGTCTTTATAATATTAACCATAAACGCGGGTGACACCGCTGGCACAGCTAGTTATAAAATATATAATTTGTTCAGCTGAGTGCTCAAAAGATTGGCCAAGCGGACCTTATTGGTCGACAATTACCAGTTAACTCTAAATTACCAAATGTAAATCCTAAATCATTAAAACCCCGCCCAGGTGAGTGACGAAGGTTAGCCGTATTAATTACAGCCTACCAGGCTAAGTTGGACTAAGTCAAATAACCAAGTCGGTTTAATTACGAGTATCTTTGCACTTCAAGTTGGAACATCTTTACGGTTTGTTACCTTGTAGTCGCCGAGTAAAATATAAATTATCTTGTAAGTTTTTCTCTTTACAATGTACATGAGATGTACATAGTGGGTACTTTGAATGGTGTTACGGCATAGAAAAACATTCACGAAGCGAAAAATAACTTGTCTGTCATAACTAGCACGTTTTATAAAGATTATGAAGTGCAATAAAGACATGGTTTACGGGCTTCGGTATGTGTCTGAGTAGGCGACGAGCTAGCCACTTGTCACCCCTTTTTCACAGCTTTCCATCCAACCCAGCCCACTGTCTCGTGTTGGTCTGGGACTTGAATAGAATATGCCGACTGTGGTTCTTGCCTAGCATGTCGTAAAAGGTATATCGGGTTTTGGGTGTGTGATTGTGTAGGCGACAAGTTATCCGTTTGTCACTGCTTTTCACAATTTTCCATCTAAACCAGCACGGCTTTATTTTTGGCTGAATGTGGTTGAAGGGGCATGCTGCCCCTTTGACTCTGCCTAGCCCTTCGGGTATTATGGGCGTGATATTATGTATGTTTGTATGTATGTATGTAAAAAAAATAAAATAAACAAAGACATGACATGAATAACATTTATAATGGATCGAACGCCCACGTATTGCCGCTCGAAAATATTTGATTAATCACATATTTTCACCAATTAATTGCCGGAATTCCCAGCGATTCACGAATTCCGATGAAACCCGCCAGATAAAATTACCGACTACAATGCGAATGTGGTTTCACAATATATTATGCGTTGCGCAATTTTGGTATTCATTACTGATTGTACATTCGGTACGGCGCATACGCACGGTCTGGAAAGGGGACCCATTTATTGTTTTCGACGAAATATTAATATGACAAAGGCACATAGAATACCTATAAAATATTTATTTATCTTCCATTTTACATTGTATGATTTACCTACATTACTATACTATTTGTCCCATGTTGGTTTAGGACTCAAAAATAATGTGCCAACTGTGTTTCTGAATTAGCATGTCGTAAAAGGCGACTGATGGCGTATTGGCATTGTGATTGTCTAGGTATCGAGTGAGCCACTTGTCACCACTTTTCGCAATTATCCATCTAACCAACCAACTGGATTTAATTTTTGACTGATTGTAGTTTAGTGAATATTTTGCTTGATAGACTCTGCCTAATAGTGTTGCCGCTCGATAGGCCAATATCGATTGTCTATCCATAGTCTATGAATAGTTGAAGACAATCGATTGTGGGTTCGATTCCCACCCGGGACAAACCCTCATGTGATGAATATTTGTGATTGTTTCGTGTTATCGATAGCTTCGATCGCTGCTAACCAATGATCTATAGTTGGTATCGATACAATCGATTGTTTTGTACTATCGCTAGTCTACACGATATAGAAGAGTAATAGTTTCGATAGTATCGATACTATCGATAGTGCATTGGTTGCATTGCATTGCTGTTTACCGAAAGTTTTGCACTAACACAGACATCGATACTATCGATATTATCGATTGTCCTATCTATAGCATAGATTATTTAGCCGTTAAACTATCGATTTTACCTACTTACTATATAATTAGAACAAAAACATTGCTTGTACTTCATACATACGTTCCAAAGTGTTTAAACGAAATAGGTCTCGTGTTTTACAAATGGTACGTCACGAGCCGGACAGAGCGCGGGCGCGGGTCGGTGAAGGTGCTGCGGTTGTTGTTGTAGCGGTTGTTTGCGCGACGTGTTGATGCGCCGTGTTGTTGAACAACATGCCGCCGAGCTTTGATATCGAATGGGGATCCATAAATGTTTTACAAACGGAAGCTTGTTGACTCTGATTGCGGGATACTGTTGTATTGGAATGAAATGTTGCAAAACAATTTATTTATTACTTTTTTTTAATCAAGTCGTGTTTTACAAACAAATCTCTGTTGAAAACCATTTCCAAAGATGTCGCCTTGGGAATTATTATTAGGAATATGTTTGTGTAAACCATGTAATCTCATAAGCGATAATTTCTAACAGACTAGAGAGATTTAGTAGGCATAGCAGGCGTCGCTTCAAATTAGATTTAATTACAAACCTACATGTTGAAGGTTAAAATAAGGATCTTCAGGCATATCTTGGTTCCCCAGTCAAGGGATTGCGAATGTTGGAGGCACTTAGTTTTCCAACATAGTATTTCTAGACAGCGCTTTTGAGATATAAATAGGTAATATTATTTTGGTAACAGTCTCCGTTTCGGGCAGGATTCGTGTTGCTTCACTTTAGTCTCCGTGAAAATAAAATTAGTGTTTGTTGGTGCATTATTTTCAAGTCCCAAGATAGGTCTAGGTTATCTATACTAATATTATACAGAGGAAATTTTCCATCTAACCCAGCCCATTGTCCCATGTTGGTCTGGGACTTAAAAATAATGTGCCGACTGTGGTTCTTGCTTAGCATTTCGTAAAAGACGACTAATGGTATATCGGGTTTTGGGTATGTGATTGTGTAGGCGCCAAGCTAGCCACTTGTCACTACTTCTTCATAATTTCCCATCAAACTTAGTCCTGCCCAGTTTTGTTTTTGGTTGAATTTGGTTAAAGGGGCCTGCTGCCTTTGACTTTGTCTACCCCTTCCGGGATTATGGGCGTGATGTTATGTAAAAGGAATGATTTGATTGTTTGTTTGAATAGACTCCGAAACTACTGGAACAATTTGAAAAATTCTTTCACTAATAGATAGCTACTTTAAATACTATTAGTCGATTACAATATACCTACTATTAGTCGCCTTATAGGACATGCTAGGCAAGTCCCAGACCAACATGGGGCAGTTACTTTTTCCCCCGACAAAAACAAAATCTCATTCCAGCTATGTATAGAAACGACTTAAAATTTGAATTTCGTTTACTTATCAACATAAAGTAAGCTTTTAACATAAAGTAACCTCAACTTACTTTGACCTGTCTCGACTAAAAGTCTCATTTGTATTAAATAATATGTTAAATTAAAGAATTCTAGTCTGCAACAATATTAAGTTTTTCGCAAGAACCCTTTTGAGAATTTTACTAATAAAATCTATTACATTTTTTCTTTTTTTGTCTGCTTTTGTGTCTGCCCGTCTTGCCTTTAAATTGAGTTTCTCAAAGTAACTGAAATTCAGCTAAGGTTTGTTAATTTTAATAAGCGATCATCGTCTTATAAAGACTGAGAATACTGTCATGCTTGGGTATTCAGAGGTCTGTACAATGAATAGGCACTTTTAATAATATCTTAAAGATCGGCGACGATTGAGCCATTTGTCACAACTTCCTCACAATTTTGCACAGAACACAACTCAATTTTATTTTTGGCTAGAATGGCTTAAGGTGATTATTCCCTCTGGACTCAGCATGCCCCTCCAGGGAAATGCGGGGGTGATAGTATTTTACTTATGTACATAATCGTTTTTAAGTTACTCTTTTTAAATTGTCAACTACAGAGCTCTATGATTTTTTGATTCTTGCTATAAGAGTAAAAATGTAGCGAGTTTCCCTCTTGTAAATTTTTAAATTCGCATTAAAACATTACCGATGCAACAGACACGTTGAGCCCTGAGCTCAAGTGCTTTTCCAAGATTGCAGTTGCTATAAATATTTTATGTCGTCAGTGGCACTTGATGCAGGCGACGTTGTCGACGGGAAAAATTAAAGAATTGTTATTCTTTTTAATTGCTATTATATCTAAACGACTTATGTGTCGATTTGTAGTAGAATATCACACAAAAATAAAATTTAGGAGACAATTTATTAAATAAAACAGGTTATTTTATTATTATTATTTAATATAATTAATTAGGAGTCCGTAACTCCTTGACCTCTGCCTCTCTTCTGGATCACAAGCGTGATGATATATGGGTATTGTACTCGTAGTATCTAATTAATTCACTAATTAAGCATCTATAATATAGGATGACAATTGATTGTTACTTTTCATAGTATTTTTCTTATATTTTCCCATCAACAAGGAAAATGAATGTAGAATCTAACTGTAGAGATCCATCTACGTTATTTCCAGGTAAGGGATGTTTCGCACACCCTCTTGCTCACGTAATCCTTGAAAATTCTTAATGCTTTCCCAGGTAACAACAAAAAATGAAAAATCCATACTACTTACTAGGTTTATTAAACCCTCGAGTCTTTTGAATAATTTTATTTCTTTTTTTTTGTTTGTACTTGATTTACATTGAATCGAAATTAATTCAAGTATACGCAAATTACTTCAGATATTTTATGTATTATAAATTATTTAGTTTTTCACAACGATAGATTCTGAATTTATATCACAAAACATGTGCAGTTTTATATAACACGGAAAAAGTGAAAGGTGGGCTCTATGCAAGTGTTGCAATAAAATTTTAATTTTCATATTCAATCTGGCATTGAAAAGAGTAACTAGCGAGTTTCTTGTCGGTTTCTTCTCGGTAGATGCGACACGGTGGTAGATTCAAATTGTTCTATTTTGTATTCATTACTTACACAACGATTTACAAGTGCTTTTCTGAGGCCTACGTAAATAAACATATTTAAAAAAAAAAACAATTGAATGTGCATCACTGTTTATAAAGCAAAGCTTACAATAGTTATTATGACAGGAGATAATTATACAGCTCGTTCCGACCGCACTCTGAACACGCTGCTCTATGCTATGGCACTCTCTTTATTATGATGAAAACCTCTGACGACGAGGGAAGCTGGACGGTAAGTAATCGAAGCTGCTCGTCAGCTTTGTATTTTTGTTACAATGCTATCACATTTAATTAGGTACTTGATACCAGGCCAGGTAGCCTACTTCTGAAACTAGCTGCTAGAATATTGATTCAGCAAATGTTGTAGATATTTTAATAGATTGGAAGATATTTCATAATTTGAATCCAACAATAATAAAATTCCGAATTCTAAAAGAAGAATATTAATAATAGGCCCGTTGGTCGAATGGTCACAGACCTAGGCCACGAAACCAAGGATTGCGGGATCGAATCGTGCTAGGGGCAAATGTTTCGTGTGATGAATTTGGACATTTGTACTCAAGTCATGGATGTTTATAAACGTATTTAAGGATGTTTATTCGTTCACCTAGTATCCAAAGCACAAGCATAAGTTTAGTTTGGAACTAGGGAATTGGTGAGTCAGTCTGGAGAATTCCTTTATTTATCTTATGATTTATTTAATTGGTGATTCACCTAGCAAGCGACCGTGTGAGAGAACCTTTGTACTGCGACGTTCCCGCCGTGCAAGTACCATGTATTTCGGTGCTGCGGTCTGTTTGCACGTATTCTAATATTAGGAATTATGGCTTTGGGACGGGTATTTTTAGCAGGCCTTCACTACGTCGCTTCTCATTTTAAAAAGCTGCATATTGCTTCGGAGAAATGGATTCTAATTATAATCTGCTTATGTATGTGATGTCGTCGGATATATATTTTTTAAGAGGAACCTTCTGTTACTGCTTGTACGTAATATTATCGTCATTGTCAGCCTGTTATGATTTATATCTACATTGACGATGACATTAGGTAAGTACATATTGGCTCTATTTAATAAAAAAACCCGAATGGCGGATAGTAAAATAGTATGTTCTGTAAATTTGTTCGTTATCTTTACCTTCTCTATGACGTATTAACTGCTCAACCAACTATCATGTAACTTTGTATAGACGTTGCCTGGATTACAGATAATAATATGTGACTTTTATTTAGATTTAAAAATTCATCTTTCTGCTGGTCTTTCAATTGTTATCTAGAGTATTTATAACAACCAATATCTGCATTAGAGACCATAAATCGAATGTTAACGTAACGCATACATTTTGTTGCGTATCTATTTTTTTCTAAAACTAGCTGCTTATAAATATGAACCCAAATATGAACCAACACTTACCTACCTCACATTAATAGATGTTTCGGCTCATTCGCAAGTGTGAGGTGATCAATGGGAATGTGTCCATAAACCGGCGCAGGCGCAACAAACAGTAGCGCGGCGAACTATTGCAATTACAGCCGCGTGTTATGTCCGGGTTATATTTATATACCCTAGGGCTGTCGGCGCGGCGTGGTATATAGTTTGAGTCCAAGCGGTTATTTATTATTTTTAGATTTTTTATTGGAGCATGCAATTAAATAAATTTAATAAATAATAATAATAATAATTTAATCATGCATTCAATTAATTCGAGGTTATTTAATTCAATTATATTTTAGTCAGTTTAATGTCCATGTTGAAATTTGCAGTTACTGACTTAGATTAAGTAAACTTTGTTATTCATTTATTCAGATAACATTGATTCAAAAATGGATAAATTATAAATACATTTTATTATTATTATTAATGCATACGTAGCCTATATCCTATATCCTATTTCTCAAAAAAGATAGGGTTTTTCAAAACTAGCAGGCTATTTTATGCTGATTTCCAGCTATTTGAAATAGTATAATCACTTCTAATGAGGTGGATTCGAATGTTAATAGCACAAAATAGTACGGTATTAAGCGATGGAAGTGTTGTAGCACGACTCTACATCGTGCAATTGTATTAAATCATATTTTTTTTTAGTTTATCATTAAGGCTCTCTTTTATTTAAACAATTTGTTTCCCTTTTATTGTTTTACTTCGTAGCAAATAGAATAACAGAAGTAGGTACATAAACAATGATGCTATTTCATGAATTTATAGATCTTACTTCTTACTAATATTATAAATGCGAAAGTTTATGAGGATGTATGGATGTTTGTTACTCTTTCACGCAAAAACAACTGAATAGAGTTTAATGAAACTTTACAATAATATAGCTTATACACCCAAATAACATTTAGGCTATGTTTTATCGAGCAAAGCCGCGAGCAGAAGCTAGATTTGGATATTTTGGTGCCGGTGCCGACCCTACCCACAAATGCGCGCGCGCCGGTCGCGGTCTCGCCCGCGCCCGCGCTAGTGGCCAGAGTGGTTGGCTGTTTATTGCTCCCATAAACTACGCCGTTGCGGTTTTCAAGAGTAGTTAATCTATCTTATACTAACAATGGAATTTATTAAAACAACAACAGAGATCAATTTGAATTGGTTGATGAGTATTCAATGGGCTATACAGGTCTAGATCCACTCCCTCTGGGCTCCGGAGAGCGTCATAGCCTGACTGCTTCCTGTTAATCCAAGATCAGAGGTCGTTTTTCACTTGTCTGCTGACTAGATAAAACATATTGTTTTATTATTGTGACATTTTATGTATAGAATATGTATAGAAATTCTTGACTATTTAAGTATGTTTTTACTTATAACTAAAGTATGTTTTTTACTTATCTACAGTTAACAATTTTTGGAGTGCTTCACAGACTTGCATACCGATATGCTATTGCAAAATGTGCCGTGGAGCACGGCGGCTCATGTGCTCTTAAGTGCCGTGAAATAGGAATGCAAAATCAATGAAGTAAATAATTGTGAACTGTTTGTAGATTGCCAAGGGACTAGTTTGTTTGGAATTGCATTTCAAAACGCACCTTGAAATTTTAAACGCCAAACGTTATCAATATATATAAAAATCAATACCACTATTCGTTGTAATTTTATAACTCAAGAACGGGCTCACCTGTCCAAAGCAAATGTTTAGACTTTGTTCGGACTATTTAGTAGATGGTTTATGTGAAGTTTGCACAAAATCGGTAGAGCAGTTTTTGTTTGAATAAATGAATTTGATGTTCCAATATTTTTTTTAATATTCCACTTTATACGTAGCGAAGCACGGACTGGGCCACTAGTTATGTACATATTTGAGTTTCGAGATGGTTTAAATCTTAAGTGGGTACAAAAAGGCATTATATAAATCTCGCCCAAAGTAATGATAAAATCCGCCTAAACCTTCGGTCTACAGAGAAGGTGAACATGTTACGAGAATGTTTGATCTTTTCTCTAGAGAGTGGAGCCTTATAGGCTAGACCCGCGATTCATTTTGAGCTCGCAGACGAGCTTTGATTAGCATAATGAATCACGAGCTATCAGTAGATATATGTCTAACTTTTTTGGTGCGAAAACTTTTGAATCATAAGTTTATTATTCAATACGAAGCATCAGCTACCGGCCCGTTACTTAACGCGTTCACTGTCTACTCGGATGCAGGCTACATTTAAGCGAACTGACCTCGCCAGGGGAGTCATCGGCACTGGAATAAGATTTATGCGAACTTTCCAAAAAGGGTTTATTTTTGTATTATAACAAATTGTTGTTAAGATAAAGGTGGATGACGGTATGAGGGGTGCTAAATATTTAGATTCCTACTATTGGATACAGGAGAATAGGGATCGATAAATTTAGGTACCATTTATATTTTGTAGATGCTACACGATGAGTATGGCCAGTTTGACAAAAGCATCTGTGGCATTACTTTCTAGCTGGCGCTGAATATTAGAATGGTAAATGATGAAGTAGCCAGCATCGGAATGACCCGTCGTTATTAATCAGGGCGCGCTAGTCAAAGAGCCCGGCATTACGCGTTCATTAGCCGCGCGGGCGCACGCGCCGCGTCGATGCGCACATGTTTCTACCGTTATTAGCCTCACTTTGCTCTGTTTGCACACTGAAAGCCTGAAAATTATGCTAATATCTAATATATTAATGCAACAGTGTGAGTTCGGTAGCACAGAAGTAATATCGCTTGCGGTGTGATTTAGTAACGACAGCTCCTGAACTGCCAGTGGAATTTAAATTGAATTTGTACCATTTCATATATTCAGTATATATAGCCTTTGGATGGTATCATTTTCATTATTTTCACCAGTTAATTTGTTCTTGAGATTGTTCAGAACAGATCACAATGTCTTACAGAAGGCATTGGTCGTAATTTTTTATATACTAGCTGACCCGATACTCGTTGATTTATCAATTTATACAAACATCAAATGCAATAGAGTTTGTTTTCATATAAAAAGTATTGTCTTTTTATTACCTATATTTAACTAAACCAGATAAGCAATTTTTTTTGGAATGTGAGCTCCAATTTTATGGCTACATCAGCGGAATAAATATGTTTTTCTTTCTTCCAAATATAAATATGCGTAGGTATCTGTTGACAAAGTCCATGAGGTCATACCAATAAAACCGCCCCGTTCGCTACGTCACAGTTTCTCGAGTTCTGAATAATAATTTGGGTTTATTCAAATAAAATGGAAATGGTAGTAGTGAGAAATATAAATAGGTATATCAAGCATTTATAAGAAGCATCCCACGCGCCGACTAAATTGCTTTACTAGTTTCTGAGATTAGCCCCGAATGGGGTGCCCATTCGGGGCTAATCTCAGAAACGGACGTTTAGTGAGCTCGTCGTGCGCGCCCGCAGGGGAGCGTGCTTGCCGCTTACACGCGCTCAGCATTGTATCATAGCAAATGTTACTGTATTCATCAAGATATAGAATCACACCCTGTAGGAATATAGGGATAAAATATAGCCTATGCTACTTCCGGATAATGTAGCTTTCCAATGGTGAAAGAATTTTTGAAATCGGCACAGTAGTTTTTAAGTTTATTCATTACAAACATATATTATTTTATAATATTAGTATGGATATTCTCGCTCCCTATCTTCGAATGGGTAGATAGAGTTCAAGGAGATTAAGAAAATAACTAAGAAAAGTCGTACGAAGGGGTCAGCTCGTTGCCCACATAATCATGTAATTAATACCCAATACACCATTATACGCCAGTTACGACGTGCTTATTACAAATAGTAATTTTAAATGTCTAGGTACTATTTATAACAATTAAAAACTTGACACGCAACCATAAGGCTCTAAATCAGGCATAGGTACAATTTAAGTCTAAAACAGCCTAGCTGCGATTGATGGAGTAAACTTACACATCTTTATCTAATACATTGAAGTAATATTTATTCGGGGTTTGGAAAGAGGTAATCAAAACAAAGTTTGAACGAGTTTGTTTTTTTTGCCTTTGACGCAAAAGAAAAATGTAATATGCAGTGTAATTCTAATTTGTTATTACAAAAATGTTCACAAGAAATTCATAACAGGTTTTTTTCGTGAATCAAAATTTCTTGTGAGTTGATTTGCCCTAATAAATTCGTTTCTATTTGAATTTATAGTTTAATATTTAAGTGAATTATTTCTTTGAAATGAGGTTATATGTATATAACATGTACACGCATTTAATATAAATAAATATCTATGTTCATAATTAAGCATCCATGATAGCTCCCCGTCGATAAACTATCACCCAGCCATTAAAAAAGTCGCGTTTTTATACTAATTAATTTGTTATTCTTCAGACTCAAAGGCCAATAATAATGTACTAACTAAGTATTAACCCACGCGTGTGAAAATATACACGGTTAAGGGTAAATATACTTATCATTTTATAATCATCCATTACTTGAGCACTTACTTATTATTATGTACGTACGTCACAAAAACATTTCACCCTACCTTTGGCTTCATGAACATGAATCACTGTTACCAAACGGTATATCAATATTTTGCTTTGCAGTGGTTTAGTAAAAACACGATTTTACTCCAGCCACAAATGAAAACGACTCCATGTTTGAAATTAGCAAAAATGAGTCACCCAAAAAGGCGAGTAGCCTTTTTGTGCGAGCTTTCTCTGTGCGGCGTGTGCCGGCCGCAACTATGTGCCGTCTGCGGCGCCCCCTGGCGGCCTCCTGACAGCCCTTTGTGCGGCAACACGGTCTACTTGCCGCGCACACCAGCGAAGGGCCCGATTACAAACACTGAAGGACTTAGGGCTGGAACTTCAAGCCCTAAAAAGGGGTGGAATTTTGTTGGGAACCCTTTTGTGTATGGAAATGGGAGAGTTAAACTTATACTGTCGCATGCTAGAAAAAATATATTATGTATATAACATTTACTAGGTACCTATTAAAAGCCCTTTGACAAACATCAATACTGCACACATAACTTGGTAAAATTTGTAGTAGATATTGTTAATTATTAAATTTTTAAATTATTGTCAGTTCTAATAACAGAGGTATCCCTGCCTAAGAGTATTTTTTTGATTTTTTTCCTAAAAATAAAAATCCTTGTACAGGTTTATATCGGATTGATTCAAAGAAATAGCTAACTCGGTAGAGTCGTATAAAGGATTCACTTACAAAGGAACAGCATTCCATTTTTATTGTTTGTATATAGGTACCTATGTACCTATTGCCAAATTCAGCCATTGTAATATGTACGTACATATAAACCTTTCTCTCGGCCCCGCACGCGTGTGTTATAGTATAACACATCTAATTACACGTGTGCGTAACACTTACAGACAGCGCGCGAGTTGAATGCAGTCGGGGCCTGAGGCGAGACATACCTGAGCTCTGCATTCATCTCGCGCGCTATCTGTAGGAGCAACTCACCTAATTTATAGATTTTTTCGGGACAAAAATTGCATAATGTCGTACAAACTTTTGAAGTACCCTTAAATTTTTTTGCGGTTAAGTATGTTAAGTGTGAAAATGCAATAGATAGACATACTTTCGCATTTCTTGATTTAGTACTAGCTAATTTCTATGAGCTCTCTACCAGCCTTATCAATGTGAAAGTTTGTGATGATCATAATGTATGATATGCTATCACGAGAAAACAGCTGGAGAGATTTAGATGGAACTTGGCGTCCAAACCGGCCCTGACCTTGATTGACATATGGTCATAATAGTGCGCGGGTAAATTGTGGTCGGAAGGTATCAACCAGTTAATGTCTCCTTTTATAATTTAGGACCGACAAATTCTTCGCAACTAGTTTGAGTTATGGGCGAGAATAAAAAATATGGTAATGGTATCTTTATAACTCCAAAGACAACGTCATCGTCTTTATTTTTTTAACCAAACTTGGCATTTACTCGATGACCCGACAGTTATTGTTATTTCAACTAGTATTAACAAATTGTAACTTAAGTATTATTTTATAAAAAAATATACACTTTATTTTGTTTAACAGTATATTTAACTGTATGAGACGTATGTACTTCACCACACTTCATTTCCTCGACTTCACAGTGACATCATCGTAATATACCGCAAAATCTAAAACATAACAACATTGACTGGAGTGTTGTGAAGATACCGTTGCGTCCATCGCAACCGACTGCCAAGTGGTCGCATCGTCAACCACCAAATTTGCGCACATTGATGACTTCAACTGCGTCAAACACCACAAACACAATATTAATCATGACGTACCTACGTCAAAACACTGAGTTACGTCTAAGCACACTCAAGCTTTAGATGCAGATATTTTTAAAATTATCAATCATTTATTTCACGTGCCTTCTAATTGAGAAGATGTTATTATATTTACTTCATCAAGAAAATCTCATTGTTAAAAATAGTTCTTTAAGTTCACAATACTGTTAACGGTAAAAAAATGCACTCCGGCTTGGACGTAAAAAGCTGTTTATTTAATTTGTTATATTTGAGGAACTCCAAAATCAAGATCATCGTTAATATTTGCCGAGTGCGCGAATGGCGGGTGACGTCACGTATCATTGATCTCTGAACAACAACCTGCTGCCGCGCTATTAAGAGGAACAAGTTACAATCGTAGTTAAGCTCCACGCCTCAAACAAACTAGCAGTTGCCCGCGACTTCATGTCCGTTGAATAAAAAAAAAAGGGTTTTTTTTTGCGCCAACCCCTAATTCCTTTTTAGTAGTGTTGCCGAAAAATCTATAGTTTTGCAATCGATAATTTAACCAAATCATCTATACGATAGATAGGACCATCGAGAGTATCGATTGTTGTTGTTGTTGTTGGCATATTCTTTTTAAGTGCCAGACCAACATGGGACCGTGGGCTGGGTTGGATGGAAAGCTGTGAAAAAGGAGTGACAAGTGGCTAGCTCGTCGCCTACTCAGTCATATACCCAAAAGCCCGTAAACCATTAGTCGCCTTTTACGACATGCTAGGCAAGAACCATAGTTGGCACATTCTTTTTTTTTTGCCCCATATCAACATGGGCCAAGTCCCAGACCAACACTTTTTAGAAATAAAAAGCTACTCTTTAAGCCACCAAATATCCAGCAGTGAAAATCCCATCAAAAACATTTCGGCCATTTCGGAGATTAGTCAGACCAAACAGACAGACAAAAAGATTAAAGATTGTTTTTTGTTAAAAATTTTGTATATAATTTTATATGCATTTAGTAATAAACTTTTATTTTGCTGCAAACATGCTGTCCAATTTTATTTATTTGTAAAGAAAACTTTTGATGTTGAATCTTTTAGATTTTCCGATCTTATCGTTCTGAACTGACAACGATGGAACTGGATTTTTAGTCGGTACAGTATGCCTTTAGGAGAACGGGCAATAAAAATAGTACAGAAGTTAAATAAGATAGTCTTAGGTGTAGAGTAAAAAGTATCTTTAAGAGTTTTTCTTCTCAAAACGACTTCAGTAAAACTAATTCAGAAACTACAATTCAATATGAAAAGTACCCCTACAAATAGAATTTTAAATTAAATTTAAATCCTTTCCATTGAGCAAATCAAATGGCTTTATCGTGTCGAGAAGTTAACAGCATTAGAATACAAGACCTTTAATTGACTACATTCAGTTGAGAATAATTTATTTAAATCTTGGAAGGACTATTAAATTCTATATTTTTAACGGCTTGGTGGATTCCTGGTATAATTTGTTAACGTTTCTGGATTGAAGCTTTGCTTAGATGCTAGGATCAGATAATGGAAGCGAGTTGGTCCAGCTTAATTCTAATGAGTGCTGCTGGCAGATCTTATATTTAAAACTTAAACATGACTACGAAAAAGGGACCTTTACGCGTAATTTATTAATTTTTTGAGTGTGCGTCAAAATATAACGCACTCAAAACAACATCGAAATCGGATAAGCAGTTAGGACCATACGGTAACATACATACATACAAATTAATCTTTGCATTAGTCGGCTAAAAAGAGTAGTTCAATTTGCAATCGCAATTGGTAAGCGATTATTATTAACGATCCCATCATCACATTTATTGGAGAACAAGTTTCCTTCACTGTTACGTTCATAAAACTTAACCAATAGAGTAAGTACTTAAAGCCCAAGTAATGGACAATCCCCAAGCGTTATCTCAAGTTACTGTTAAGTTTGAAACATCCATATTAATGTACACGTGGCTAGGAATAGTACAGAATCTTATTATCGAATGATAGGTAACAGTCGCGTAACGGCGGCGCTGAAGTCAATCTGGCTGTAGCGTGTAATAACAGCCGTTATGTAAATTATAATTGGCTAAGTGATTGGCGACACGAGACGCCAATTTGAATTTTGCGCGGCGTCTCCATTAGGGCGGCGCGGCGGCGGGTGTCCCGCGGGGCCGCGGTTGCGAAATAGCTTATTATGAACGCACCGAAATATGTAACAGTGTTGTCGGATTTATCGGTCTATGCGCTTGGCTGTCGGTTCGAGTCTCGGTCGCAGTATATTTTGTGGCGATTGTTGGCGAATCTTCTGGATGCCCGAAGCACCACAATTCAATCAGATTACAGAAATGTGTTTTTCTCGGGCTATATGAATTTTCCAGGAATAAAAAGTGTTCTAGTCCACTCTTCTATACAGATACCAGTTTTTACTCCATTATACTACATGTCCAAGTAATTTAGACGAGCACAGCCCAGTCAGTTTCGGAATCCCCTAACAGTCAAACGCAGTTAGCGCGCCGTGGTCCCGTGTTATCAGCGCGTCACAACCGGAGCGAATTTCATAAATCAACGTTATCGGTGAAAGTTTTTGCGACACGCCGTACACGCTGCCGCTCGACTATACCTTTGCAGAAATGATACAGTGATACCGATGACTGGGTTCAGACCATCGAAAGATGCGTTAATGAACTAATAGTTGAGGACCTCTTCAACTGAAACATAATGAATGCTTTAGTTAAAAAAAAAAAATTAATCAATGTAGCTAGCAACAGGTTAGCAATTTGTAACTGCTTTCTCACAATTTTCAACTAACCTAACTGAAGTTTATTTTTTGGCTAAATACAGTACAGCTTTATTACTGTTTAGACTGCCTACCTTCGTGAGGAATGCAGGTGTGATGATATATACGAACTAACCGATATCGGTTACGGCGGCCAATCTCAATGAGGATTAGCCATCTGCGCAGGAGATATAATAGTGCACAAGTGTGTGCGCAAACACAGGTGCACTCTCTATTCCTTTACTTCCATAGTCCGATGAGACGGCAATTAGACATGACCGGAGAGAGGTCAGGCGCAGGACCAACAGCTTAACGTGCTTTCCGAGACACGGGGATAATTAAACCGCCAATTGCCTGATTCCGGGCTGTTACTGAGTACTTTAAATATTGAAATAGCCAGTCAAGTATATTTATACTAGTACTGTCGATTTAATTCGAGATTTTTTTTGTGTACCGTTTTATTAATGTGTTGTTATTCTTCTAACGTAGTATTAGGTTAACTGCCTGCACTCTTGCGAAAGCGCTTGGTACAAACAATTTAACGCCTTCTTACGCATGGACACGTCTGCGAAATTTAAACGTGGATCAATTTTATTACAATACGTCATCCGAGATTTGAACTCATTAGTCTCGTCTTGACTATGCAAATTTATGAACATTGGCACAATATATACATCGAGTTACTCCTGATTAATTTATCAGTATTTAAAAAGTTTTGAAACAGCAGCGGTGTTGCTAATGAAGGATAAAGACATTGTCATAATTTGGATTTGCTATGTGAATGTCTGAGGGTTCGAACCTTCCATCGCATATGAGGCGAGTCCTTATTTCTAAGCTCTTAATTCACTTTTTTTTCTATACAGATACACCCTAGTTCTAAGCTAAGCTTAAGCTTGTTTTACGGATACTAGGTGAACGGATAGACATACTTAAATACGTTTATAAACATCCATGACTCGAGTACAAATGTCCATGTTCGGCACATGAAATATTTGCCCCTAGCTGGAAACGAATCCGCGACCCTCGGTTTCGTGGCCAGGGTCTCTGACCACTCGACCAACGGGTCTGATATTGCCTCATCATTGTGAAGAAAGAACAGTGAGAATGTCATATAATCAAACGAATATGAAGGATTGAATTTCGGCGCGCCAGACGGGCTACGACGACACCCCCGCGCCAATTTCGCCGTTAACAATGAGGATCAGATGACTAATATTAGGTTAGAGCATCTAGACCAAGCTAGTTTTGAAAAGCTTTTCATTAGCTTGACTAGTCGGCATATGAAATGCCCGTCAATGACCTAGGACACCGGGTTGCCGAGTTCATCTCGAAATATAACCCAAATCTATAATCTCAACAAGATATTTATTAAACGAAATGTTCTGTGAACAAATACGAACGTCTAGTTCAATTTGATCAAACGAATTCCAATCACATGCGAAACTGTACCAAACATAATTTATTAGTAAAACATTATTTATACGTCATAATGTAAATATGGGTATGTGTAGTTCGAAATGCCGATGGTTGATAATCTCGTTAAACAAGTTTGTTTTTATATCAGTAAATGACTTTTATAATAATAACTTGGATGATATATAAATTATCACAACATATTCGAAATTATGTTATCGTCCGACACTTTCGGTGACGAAACCGGTCCCTCGTCAATCGGCCTCCAAGAAGAGATACAGTCGTCAGACTGCAGCACAGCATACAGAGAGGCAGTGAGGAAAATAGTCGACAGCTTAGCTAGATTTAAAAAGCGATCCACAAAGCGAGCGTCTCCCACTAACAGCTTTATGTTGCTTGTTGTGTTGTACTTCTTACAATTTTAACAAGATGAGAAATGTTTTGTCCCATGTTGGTTTGAGACTTAAAAATAATGTGCCAACTGTGTTTCTTGCTTAGCATGTCGCTAAAGGCGACTTATCATATATAAGTCGGTTTTGGGTATGTGATTGTGTAGGCGACGAACAAGCCACTCTAATCCTGCCCAGTTTTGTTTTTGGCTGAATGTGGTTCAGTCAAAGGGGCAGCAAGGCCCTATACGCCAATAATCCCCGAAGGAATAGCCCTTCGGAGATTATTGGCGTGATGTTATTTTTTTTTTATGAGAAAGGGTTAGGATCGCATTTCAAAATCTACATTAAAATTTTCGCCTCGATACGTTATTGCCCCGCGTGTACGCCACGCTGTAGTTTCCATATTAGGCTGATGCGTCATGCGTATTTGCGCGTAATGTAGTCGCTATCCGCGGAAGCAGCTCCCGTGGGTCCCACGCTACACGCGCCAGCATCACGCTACGACTTCCCTGTACGATTGTGCAAAAATCCGTGCGTTTCATGTATACTGTCAAGGTCAATTCGGCGATAACACACTGCTATCAGTTCCGCTGTGCGATGAACCGCGAAACAAATTAGCTGCCCCGAACTCGCTGGTGACGGAGCGCCGCGCACCAGACACTTGCCGAAAATAAGAAATATCGCGAGCGTCATATTTTTAAATGATGTAACGTTGTTGGGAGCGCGCGGTGACGCGCGGGTTCGGCTTTAATGTTTTGTCCTCCAATTTTGTGGAAGGTCTTGGCCGAGATTCTGAATAGCTAATTGGTACAAAAGGGACAATGCGTGAGAGTTGATGGGGAGTTTTATGTATAATACTAACTTCTATACTGGAGACGGTGCAGAATGGCTTCAAACTGCTTCTAATTCACACTGTACGTTTGGAGCCGTTAGTACCGTGCTCTTGTTACGTTAGCTGCAACATTTTAAGTCCTAAGACACAGATAACTCTTATTTCCACGCATCACAGATTATTATCTTTCGGTTGCAGTATTTCTTAACAAATACAATGACTACAATTGCAAATAACGATCATATTTGTTTAGCGTTTATAGGTTTCTGGATTTTTTTTACATAAAGCTACTTTCCTGTTTAGCCCAGTAAATGTATATACGTGTGAATTATCTGATTACCAATATTGTTAATTGTAGCACATTTGGTTCCAACAGCAAGACTCGATATGCAGGCCGTAATTGGCGCTGGTTAATCAATCCGAGCGTAATTAACCTATCCCGTATCGGAATTGCGCGGTAAGTTTACAGCTGTAATGAGTGCTATCAGATGAAACCCGAGCTCCTTGTTAGCAGGTAATGTGTGGTGACGTTTGGCTGCAGTCGCATCAAAGCGAATCGGATAGTGATCATAACTGAAGGGCTGGTAGAGCCATTAAGTCCGACTAATTATCTGGTTTGAACGATTTTTATTTGCAATATGAAATTCATTTGTGTCAAGGTCACATCTTTGACATAACATTTGTGTAGAGATCCGTTTAAAATCAGATTTCGTAGCCTAATTGTTTTTAAGTCTAATAATTATGTCAATTTTAGACAATATTACATCTATTGAATTATTTAATTTCTTAAGTAAGTAAGTTTGGCAATTGTTGTAAGGTAATCGATATTACGAACGCCCAGACCGTAGACAAAACAGCTGTTTCCTCAACAATTATGCGTTTGTCCTAATGGAATAATCGAGCCCACACTTCTTGCAAATCTAAACTACAGTGTCAAATGTCTACTATATCATGATGTTGCTGTTAAAAATGTACGTTTGCATAAACCATATGAAACCTATTTTAAGACACATGACACCAAAATGTTTCAAAGAAATCAAATGTCAGGTGTAGAAATCTGACAACACCCTTCAAATTTGAAAGCGAAACCACGCTTCTCTTAATTATTCGCTCCGTTAACAAGCGCGCGACATCTCACGGCACCGCTGTTGCTCAACACAATAATCCTGTTCGCGCACTAAAATTCAGCAGACTTCAATATAATAAGGGCTGAGAGGCTGTGTATGTGTTGCCGATAATGTTGTTAACATCTACGTTCATAGGTCTAGACACGAAGTAGGAAGTAGGAATTCACGTAGCGTTTTTACATACCTTTGTGTTTACTGAATTCTAAGTATGTATCATAGATGGATCTGAAAAGTTCACAAAGCTATTATATTAGAGGTACCAGATGAGCTTATAAATAGAACTTATAAATGTTGGAATACACTGGCTGAATTGTGCCCTTAGTTGTATTGTCTCTACATTATTAATATTATAAAGAGGAAAGATTTGATTGATTTTTTGTATTGAATAGGCTCCGATACTACTGGACCGATTTGAAATATTCTTTCACCAATGGAAAGCTACTTTATCAGCGAGTGACATATATATTTAATCTTCATATTCCAACGGGAACGGGAATTACGCAGGCGAAACCGTGGGACGCTGCTATAAAACATAAATAAACTTAAAGCCCACATTCATCTGATGCACTATTGCAGAGACTAGCAAATTAAGGCTATGGGAACAGATAGTGTAGCCGAGTCAATAGTCCTATATCAATAGTCTATCGATAGTGAAGGCAAAAGCAATAATATCGATTGTGTCGATAGCTCCGTTAATATAAATACTTCCGACTCACAGCAATACTATTGATGATATTGATAGTATTGCAATATATTACTAAACCGAGTTATCGATATTATCGACAGTATTGATAGGTCTATATAGATTATAGACGATTGCCTCGTTAGTCAAGTGGTAGCGAGCACCGCTTAAAAATCCCAAATCCCTTGTCGAGCCAAAAATTTGTGGCCGGGTATTTCAATATTGAATTTACTCAGTAACAGCCTGGAGTCAGGAAGTTGGCTGTTTACCCACCCCCGTGCTTCAGAAAGCACGTTAAGCCGTTGGTCCTGCGCCTGACCTTTCACCTGAATTGCCGTCTCACTGGACTACGAGAGTGAAACTTATGTTCGCGCACACACTTGTACACTATAATATCTCCTGCGCAGATGGCTAATCCTCGTTGACATTGGCCGGCGCCGTGACATATATCGGTTAGGACATTATTATTATTATTATTATTATAGATGATATTCGATTTCAACTATTGATAGTCAATAATCGATAGTTCGGCATTGCTAGAAACAGGTTTTAGTGTTTGGGTGAGTATAGCAAGAAGCGAGCGTGTGTATGAATGGCCCAGCGTGACGCGGCGTCGGGCGGCTAGCCGGCTGGGCGGCAGCCAGCGCGCCCGCTGTCCCGCTGTCCCGCGCGTTGATATCACGCGCTGCGTGTAATACTCGCTCGTCGCGCGCACTCCGCGTACAGATAAACACGCTTACCTTTACAATGACGATGAAACATAACTACACTGATCGCGCTGAATTGCGATGGGCTCGCGAACGACTTGTACTCATTTTGTGAAATTGGAATCCTGGTTAAATCTTGTGTAACCTTGTAACCTTGGTGGTCAGTAACGCTTTTATTACATACACAACATACATATATTATTGCATTATCCAAAAGGGTAGCAAAGTACGATTAAAAATAAATACCGGTCTCCCAGGTATTACAGTAATGAAACGATATGAAAATATATTTTAAATGAGGAATAAATCGTTTCATTTAATAACAGAAATTATTTTCGTATTCAAATATTCTTCTTTTGCATTAATGATGATTAATTTCGTAATCTATACCGTACTTACTAATATTATAAAGCCGAAGAGTTTGTTTGTTTGAACACGTTAATCTCAGGAACAAATGGTCCGATTTGAAAAAATATTTCAGTATTATAGCCCATTTATATAGTCTATGCTATATGGCATTAATCATAAACGCGAGTGAAACCGCGGGCACAGCTAGTCAATAATATAATGCTCTAGGCGCTCTTCGCGAACTTTTATTGCAATTACACGTACATCGCGAGTATAATCTCGGTAAACAGGCTCATTAAAATTATTATTAATGTCGTTGAAAGACCAAACAGCGTTTATTACTTAATTTAAATGTTGTCTGCATAAAGCGTGTTCAAGGGGGTAAATGTTCAGTGTACCTTATAATATATGGAACATTAATTTAACATGGACTTAATATAGGTTGTGGTTCACTGTGTGAGCTCCACCACGCAAGGTGTCGCCGCATTCTCGCCCGCTAACCGCCGCTGTAATCTGTCAGCACATTTATAATTGAAAATTAAT
Organism: Glyphodes perspectalis; assembly: GCA_951394215.1. Lineage (NCBI taxonomy): Eukaryota > Metazoa > Arthropoda > Insecta > Lepidoptera > Crambidae > Glyphodes > Glyphodes perspectalis. Next base: position 18,131,890 of record OX596201.1, on the reverse strand, counting down.
ACTCATAAATATCAGACTACATCACATACATTGATCTAACTCCGAAGTAAGTAGCTTAAGCACTTGTGTTACGGATATCAGAAACAACAGTGGTATTACAAATATATACTTAAATATTTGATATTGACACCCAGACACAGAACAAACACAAGAATTTATCATACGAATATTTGTCCTGACTGGGGATCGAACCCACAACTCTGGGCGCATGGGGCAGGGTCACTACCGAATGCGCTATCGAGCTTGTCAAATACTGACGACACTAAACACGATATTGGTTATGTAGTACATGAGTGCTCACAGCTTGACGTTTCGGCCGAGCTGCAAGTTGCAACGACCGCAGTCACAAGCCGACTCGGCCGTATAGTCCCGTTAGTACTCATTCTAGGATTGACACTGTGTGACGTTTATTGGTACATTACTATTTACAAACTTATTATATTCACATATAATATGTTTGTAAATATTATTTAATATTCGTCGTCTGTTTGACAATTTTATTTATTCATTAGAAGAGAATATTACATTTACATCTTACTTAAAAAAATTTTTTACAGTGGTGATACATAAAATATGTAAAATTCTTTTGAAGGCGGCTGCATGTTGCTTTATTCTCTTGCATTATAACGAGTACTTTTTGAATTATGTTTTTAATAACGGTGAAAAATAGTTTTTTTTTTAATAATCTTTATACTTTTTAAGAGCCTATAGAATAATCGTTAAAGCAATACGCAGTGAATATTGAACGTTTACAATAATCAAATATTTTCATTTGTATACTTTGCAGGTAGTACTAGAATAAACTTTAAGGTAGAGAAACTAATGTCACATTGTAGTTATATAAATGTAATGCATGTTTTATATAAGATAACAGTACACACAATCATATATTTATTGTAAAAGCTTTATGGATGTATATTAAATTCTCTAGCGAATAATATTTAGCAAGTAAACCATCAAAGCCGAAACTTTAACATGCAACTCGTTTTACATTGTTTCAGCCTGAAAAGTTTTTACCGCTGATATGTAGTCCGAAATGAACTTGAATAAAAACGTGGAATACGTGGAAGGATAACAATGATATGAAGATTTTTTTTTATTGTTGGCCGAAATAAAATATTCTTCATATCATTGAGCCTTCACCAATCACCAAGAGCCTTGCTTGTTACCTTGACTTCGCCTACCTCTACGGGATTACAGGCGGACCATGACACCTGTAATAATGCGATTTAATATTTATGATATACTAGCTTCTGCCCGCGGCTTTGCTCGCTGTACATCGACAAAACATAGCCTATATGTTATTCGGGTGTATAAACTATATTATTGTAAAGTTTCATTAAAATATTCAGTAGTTTTTGCGTGAAAGAGTAACAAACATCCATACATCCTCACAAACTTTCGCGTTTATAATATTAGTATGATTAGATGATCTTTTTAGAAAAAGAGTGGTGGTAGCTCAGTGGTAAGGACACGCGCCTCTTAACCGATGAGTGCGGGTTCAAACCCGGGCAAGTACCTATGGATTTTTCAAATCTATGTGCGTATTTATACCACTAGCTCGACGGTGACGTAAAACATCGTGATGAAACCTGCAAATTCAAACAACTTTGGATTTGTAACCATGATCCAAAAATTGTCTGGTTCCCCTATCTTAGGGTTTCCTTGAAACCTATAGAAATAAATAATATTTTGACTTTGACTTTGACTTTAAAGGTCAGATCGGCAGTCGCTTCAATGTAATTACCAGACTAGCTAAATCCTGGATCATGTTTTAAGCGGACCCCGTCTAAGCACGGGACATAACGCTAGGAATATAATGAGATGATCTTTTAGAAACTAGTAATTTGAAGATCAAATTTAAGATCGAGGTTAGCCTGGCTTCAAAACTGAAAATTCTACTCTTGATTGGGGAAAATGTTTGTATGAGTAACATGGTAATTTGTAATCGAGTCATGAATGTTTATAAAGGTATTTGAACATGTTTTTATGTTACCCAGTACCTGCCCTTGGCACAAGTATTTATGATCTGAGTCTTTTAGAGGAGCTAGGGAATGGTGTGTATAAGGGAAAGGTATATACAAAGTAAAATATTTTTTATTTCGGTCTGAGACCTTTTTTAATTAAGTTTAATTTTTCCTTACCTTATTTAGCTCATATTTCAGTCTTTCATAATTTTTATTTGACTGTGGACCCTTAAGTCATCGTAATTGAGGACACGGTTCCCTCTGAATAAAAAATTGGAAAATCTTTTGAAACTTTTTAGTCACGGACCACCCTCACTCATGCTTCTTCTTTCAGTAACTATAAATAAATAAAGCCTCCTGACTGACTCACTAATTCCCTAGCTCCAAACTAAGCTTATGCTTATGCTATGGATACTAGGTGAACGGATAGACATACTTAAATACGTATCTAAACATCCATGAGTCTGTTCATCCCACGAAACATTTGCCCCTAGCGGGATTCGAACCTGCGACCCTTGGTATCGTGCCCAGGGTCTCTGACCACTCGACCAACGGGCCTGTCAATGCGACGAGACTATCAGCAAATGTTTGTACAGCAAATACACCTTCTGACAAAGTTGATGGTTTACACGTGCATTATACAATACTTCAATGTAAGAGAAAATAATTTACTTTAAGGAACTAGCTGCGCCTGGGACTCTGCCAACCCCTTTGGGGATTACAGACGTGACCGTTACACACGTATGGATGTGTGTAAGAGAGAAGTATGCTATATTGATATTAGCGAATCAAAGCTTTCTCTTTCTTGAGTAAGTAAATAAATAAATAAGTATGCTAATTGAGTCGCAGCAGCAGACGTTTGTCCTTGTTGATGCTAAAAGTAAGGAGACAAAATCTCATGAGATGTACTTTTGACGATATGATCCGAATATTCGGATACCTCTAAGCGTCGGATCAGCAGTCGAATAAATGTAATAATCAGACTCGCTAAATCATCGATCAGTGGGCCTCGACTAAGCACCGGACATAGCGCTAGGAGAATGATGCCAAAGTCAAAGTCAAAATATTCTTTATTTATATAGGTTTCAAGGAATCACTTTTAAATCGTCAAATACAGGTAGGTAAAGCCACAGCTATATGATTCTACCACCGGTTCGGAATGTTGTTTCTACCGAGAAGAATCCGGCAAGAAACTCGGTAGTTACTCTTTTTAATACAATTTTTACAAGGTGTATGAATCATAACTTTGAACCATGTTTTAGTGTGGGCCTGTTGTAGACTATCAAAATAAAAATATCTAAATCACAAACCAACAACTTGACCCGATGACCTCCTAGATGTGTTGTGAGGCGGGATGAGCAATGATGATGTTGATGGTGATGATGATGTTGAGCGCGTGTGTGCGGATGGCGCGTGGCGCGTGGCGCGGGGCGGGAGGCGCGTCGCGGCCGCGCGCTCGGCACTCGCTCTCAGGCCTCTCGCGCGGCCGCCAACAGCGCCTCGCGTGTACACCGTGACGAGCGGACGCGGGAAACGAAACGAGTGTTGTGAAGTGCGAAGTGTAACCTGTGCCACTTGTGCCACCTGTGCCACTTGTGCTGGATAGTGTCTGAGGATTTACCAAAGGTACGGTTGGAGTTGCTTTTTTGATTTGTAGTGATAAGAAAGTTTGGGATATTTTTTTTTATGTCGAAAAAAATTTTTAAGTTTGTAAGTTGTAGAAGTTGTAGAAGAGACAGTCATCTTTGGTTTAACTAAATATAACAGTTTTATTAGATTTTGTCACAATATGCCGAGGAATCACAAAGGACCAAAGTGATAATTTTTATTTTTATTTTATTATTAGCCGATATTAAAGGGCCTTGTATAACGAAGTCGTCGTCGTAGTTGATAGGTAAAATAATACTTCTTGAGTTCTTTTGAAACCTTAAGATAAACTAAAGAATTCTTTTACTTGTTTGTTATAAGAGAGAAAAAATTATGCGAGTATTTAAAAAATTAATGAAATTACATTAAAACGTACATTAATTCTTAAACTTAGAATATTCGTATTTTATGTAATTAATATTTGGCAAATTGGTATATTTAAAAAGTCAGTGAAAAGTTTATTTTAGTTAAGAAATGCTTTTGCACAATAATTTGATACATGAATGTTTAAAAACCTGCCCTTTAGTTTAAGACTCTTGGAGGGCACTGTTGTGGCCTAAGTCATAATAAAAAAATGCAAAGAATTTTACTTGAAATTATGGTAAAATTTATTGGAAAAAAATATGAAACCAGCAAAGTATTTTATACTTGGTTTTAGTTCAGAATATTAACTTGTTTTTCAAACCAAACCCTTTCGTGAAATTAAAGGTCGAATGGTATAACACTGACCTGTTCTTGGCTGCAAATAGACCGCGGATGAACGATAACAAACAACAAGTTTATTAAAAGGAGTTTGCGAGATTTTATTTATTGTGCTTTTAATTTGGGAACCTTGAGATGTTCAGGGGACTTGCGCGAATACAAAGATCAAATGAGATCAAAACTGTTTAGTTTAATAATTGAGACGTGTAGTAAACTGCGGAAGGAAAATTACTCGATTAGAGTAATACTTTGCAATGAAATCTGAATGTATCTAAACTTAAAGTCTCATATATCAAAAGCGTAAACTTTTGTTTGTTTTATTAATGCACCACAAGCGGTCTTTACATTAGGAAGAGACGTATAAAAAGAAATAAATACTTATATTTATGCAAAAGTAAAGTGTCATCACTGCAATTGTATTCCGACAAATTCTTTATTCATCCAGACAACTTAGGTCTAATGTTTACTGAGATTCCGACACGTATCTAATAAAACACCGGAGTTATTCTCAGGAAATGTTTTCTTGAGATCGGAGATTGAAGAAAATGGTGAAAATTAAAAGTTAGAATGTGTTTCGCGAAGTATCGTAAGATTTAAACAAGTCGATTTCTCTCGCAAAAGTTGTAGCAGTGCAAGAATTGACATGCCCCGTCCCCGCCCGGCGCCCGATACGTTCAAGCTCCATTGAGTTTAATTAAAACTATTCCGAGATTTATTCTACCAAGTGATTTTTAACAAACTCGGCGACTTTTGTGTTTTTACAAGGAGTACCGGAAACTTTTTTCCACTCAATTTAAAGATGTTAAATCATTTCAACACGATTTCCTCGACAAACTTTGACGTATCAAAATGCTCATTTGTCATACGAAAAAAATGGTGACTGCTGTTGAAATGGATAGGGCATTAAAATTATATAATATAATATTATATCATTTTACTATTACTGTCATACTATACGTGTATCTATTGTGTCAACACAGAACGACAAATGAATCAACCCTATTACATATTCGTCGTCTGCGATAACATAGGCGAACAAAAAAAAAAAGATGATATTCGAGTAGCCCGTTGGTTCAGTGGTCAGAGACCTTGGCCACGAAACCAAGGGTCGCGGGTTCGAATCCCGCTAGGGGCAAATGTGTCGTGTGATGAACATGGAAATTTGTACTCGAGTCATGGATGTTTATAAACGTATTTAAGTATCGCCTAGTATCCATAGTACAAGCATAAGCTTAGTTTAGAACTAGGGAATTAGTGTGTCAGTCTTAATTTTTTTTTATAACCCACTTATTCAAGTATACTTCTATTTAATGATATTTGTCCCTATATGTACAAAGACTGCATCAACTGTATTTTTTGCCTATTATGCCACAAAAAGCGACTAATGGTGTTTATGGTTTCGGGTTTGTGATTGTGTAGGCGACGAGTTAGCCACTCGGAACAACTTTTTTAGTTTAGTGTTAATAGTGGTTATGGGAGCTTAAGTGTACTTAAGCTCCTATAACCACTATTAACTCCTTGGACTGACAATTATACATTTATGATTAACAATCATACAGTGACATAAATTTATAGGTACTATTGAACGGCTTTCGCTAATGGCTACCAAACAATTAAGTCACTTTTAGTCAATTAACTCACTGACTCTTTGTTATCTGTGCAGTCAAAAAAACATTTTCTTTTTGCATAAAAAGGCTTTTTGGGATAATTGTTGAAAACAATATTGTAGGTAAAGTGAGTAAAGCCAAATTAAAACGCCAAAGAAAGTTTTGATTTAGGCGTTTTCTTAAGGAGCCGGTTAAAAGTCTCCTCTTTAGAAGTTAATTTAAAAGGTGCTTAGGTTTTACAACGTAAATATGATGAAGAAGCTTTAAACGGCAACAATAAAATAACTCGAACAAAGGTTAATTGTAGGGTTCTAAGTGATTTAAATTTACAATCTTTAGAGCTTATTCTTAAATATAATTAACTGATAAAAAAAACTTTATAGAAATATCTTATCAATAGGTTCTTTTACATACATAACATAACATCACGCCCATAATCCCTGAAGGGGTAGGCAGAGTCAAAGGGACTCAGCCAAAAAAACTGGACTGGGTTAGATGGAAAATTGTGAAAAAGTAGTGACAATTGGTTAGCTCGTCGCTTATACAATCACATACCCAAAACCCCATATACCATTAGTCGCTTTTTACGACATGCTAGGCAAGAAACACAGTTGGCATATCCTTTAAAAGTCCCAGACCAACGCGGGACAAAGGTTCTTTTAATTATTTAAAAAACCGTAGAGCTTGTATAAAAACGGTCATGAATGTTGATGAAGTAAGTGAGGTATGTAAGGATCGTACCGTATGGCGTTCAGTTCTCTTTGCCTACCCCGCTAGGGAAGTGGCATGAAGTTTAGGTAGTTAGGTTATTCTATAAATAATATTTATAATATAATACTTTTAAAAAAATCAACATAGGTACGAAAAATTCGAAGACATTACTGCCTATAGACTTCTTTGTAAATCTTTCATTCGCTTCGTTCATAGGAATCATGCTCACACCTCGATACGCCAAGGTTATTAACACGGCCCACCAAATCGGTTATCATTATCACCAGGAGTTATCAGTCGCTGCGTCACCAGGTCACTCGCGGCGTGATGTACGGCCCGCCGTCCGCGCCACATTTGGCCGCATCTTGATTGTGCTAACTCAATTGTACCAGCCTTTTATAACACAATGGGTTTTTAAGATCACATATGGCAAGTCGCAAGTGGGGATTATATTGTTGTTTTTCTTTGGAAAAGGTAGAAAAATTTCATAATGGTTATGGAATTTCTTTGTTAATAGTACAGACTTTACTGTACTGTCTCATTATTGCCTAAAGTAATGTCTTAGAGCCACAATGTAAGACCGATTACAGTAACCTCTATTTATTACAGAATTAATTGATCCGTTAGACGTACAAACAGTGTTTTTATGTACATATTCATAGATAAAAGACTATCTCAGTACTGATACGTACCCCATTAGAGGAGTACATGCGTAACTTTGCATGTATTTGAAAATATTAGCAATCATTTTTTCTCGGTGACGCGCAGTGCATAAGTCAAGTGCCGTTCGCTGCAGCCTACAGGCAGATGGGAGGCTACTATTACCCTTTTTAATAGGGGTGATGACTGCATTAAAAAACTATAATTCTATTTAGTCCGTCAGTTAGATTTTACAAAAATACTAGACACATATTTTTCGCTTTATTAAATTAACAAAAGATCACAAAGATAAAGAGCATCAAAGTTTTGGAGTAGGGGCTTGCGACGTCACTATTTAGTACAAATTGTACGAAAGCGTGACGTCACGCGCAACTTGAATGCATTGTATCTTCGTCAATTTTTGTTTGACAAATAAATAAAAAAATACGTGTTCAATATTTTTTTATAATCGGACTGACGGACTAAACAGAATTTTTTAGTCATCTAGCCCATTGTTTGCTTGCTAAGAAATTATCTATACTACATACTGACTACGTATACTAATGCTAATATATAAAGCTTAAAAGTGTTTTTTTTGGTTGTACCCGCTAATATCAGGAACTACTTGTCTGAATAAGGGTTTTCAAAAATATAAAATCCGCTAGGTGGCACGATGGAGTCTCGCGGTCTTATCACTGTCACTATTGGCTCATTGTTGACAGCATGTCAGTTTGTTCTGACAACTAACCAATGAGGAGGGTGACAAGACCGCACGTCACAGTTACGACATCTTTTAGATGTTTTAATTAAAAAAACCCTTATTGAAAAAAATGTTTTTGTGTTGACTAGTTAATTTATCGATGAAGGCTATAGGCTATATATCATCACGCTATATTACATTAATAATAAACGCGGGTAACTAAGTTATAAATGGAGTGTATATTTAAGTAACCTATTCAAAAGGATAATCTTATTAAAATAAGGATTGGAATAACTGAAACACACAACGATAGCATGTCTATAGCTGTCCCGGAGCGATAGCCGCGTAAGGAAAATAAACAATTATCCTGGCTATGGCTTTGTTAACCTCATTATCCCGATTTATCTTGGTCAGTCGAGCGCTCCCCGTCTGCCTGGCATCTTCACGATCAGGCTTGACGTGGACGCGTGCTATGTTGCAAGCAACTTTAGTTGCTCTATTATTTATTCATTTCTTTATAGGATGCAAGTCAATTAAGATTTTAATGCTTTATAAACGTGTTTAACAATAGGCTAGATGATTAAAACATTCTGCTTAGTCCGTCAGTTAGATTATAAAAAAATAATGAACACGTATTTTTAATTTATTTGTCAAACAAACATTGACGAAGACACAATGCTTACAAGTTGCGCGTGACGTCACACCTACGTACAATTTCTACAAAGTAGTGACGTCGCAAGCCCCCACTCCAAAACTTCAATGCTCATTATCTTTGTGATTTTTTGTTAATTTGATAAAGCGAAAAATATGTGTCTAGTATTTTTGTATAATCTAACTGACAAACTAAATAGAATTATAGTTTTTTAATGCAGTCATCATCCCTATTGTATTACTGTAGTGATTGGGTTATATATGAATTCTTAAGTTACTATTCACTCGTAACTATTTACATCAAATAACAATGAAATCTTGTACTCTAATACTAGTAACCCATGCAGGTTTTGCCCGTAGCGGACTCCTTTTTGTGTTGTCTATCGGGCTTTGTTCCAAATGGGGGTTATCGTAATGTAATCATTACCAGACGGAAACGTTAATTATATCACGACGTTACAAAAATAGCGGCGGCGGTTATCAATGCTGCTTCACGTGCCCTGCACCATTGTGCAATGTTAATTGCAGCGTTGTACAGCTCACTGTTAATACTTGTGTAAATAAGGCAATCAAACATTAATTACTTGTTTATGTATTTAATATTATTAGTTTAATCGTCACCTCATTGCCATTAAACAAAATTCTTTTAGTTATGGATTGGAAGAAAATTACTTAAACTATGTATATATTCTGATACATATATATGTAAATATCACGCCCATAATCTTCGAAGAAGTAAGCAGAGTAGATCGCATTTAGACAAATACAAACTTTAATGGGTGAGGTGGAACATTGAGGTGAGGGGGTGATGAGCTACCTCACCGCCTACGTGATCACCAACTCCATGATGAACCTGATACAGTATCAGTCACATTTTACGACATGCTAAGCAAAGAACACAAACTGTACTTTCTTTTCAAGGTCCAAGTATTTTCAGTATACATTGGGCTTTTTCACTGACCTACTCATTGTCATTACACAATTTTCCTTAAGTGGTTACAACTTTATTGATAGTAACAGGATATGTTTGTACCTGTCCCTTCGGCTTATTATATCTGATACAGTGGCACTATATGTTGCCAGCCGACAGCACATTGGAAGCCAGCGGATTCGATTTACTTCCACCCGCGAACTCGCTCGATAACCAGGTTTGGCATGTGGACTGGACAGGTCTCAAGGATTATTACTTTTCTGTATCTTTCTATTCTATTTACTGAATTAAATTTAACGTGTTAGAGTTTTAAAGCAAACATTAGGCTAATTTGACAACTGCGATTTGTTACAGCCAATTTATGATGAGCTTTATCTGAAACTTAGAGTATTGAAAATGTCAATAATGGCAACAATAAGACAGTTTTCTTCATTTAAAGTTGGCTCAATTTTAAAGTGTGTGATTCGATAATGATCCTGGATTTAGCGAGTTTATTACATTGAAGTGATTTCAGTCTGACCTTCCTAACTATTATGCAAGGGAACAAGACAAATTGGATCATGTTGACACATCCATAGCCACATTCTAATAGGTCCTCATATCTTAATTGTAGAGCAAATAGTGTTAATTATGTACATAGATTAAAAAAATAGCAATATCACGGATTTGAACCAGGATTCCTAGCACGTGATGCGGATGCCCTTACATCACCTGGGAGCTGGAGCTGGAGAGAGTGGTCTCTCCAGCTCCCAGCAGAGGTTGCTTGTACTCTCTGATTTAATTTAGATATAATGGCCACAATACATCGACCTTACCAGGATTAGTATTACTCAAGTCATGGTAGATCAGCCTACAAATTTGTGTAGCCTTAGCACAATAACCCTTTGTAGCAAAAAGTATTGTGATTTGATGTCGTTATCATTTCCAGATTGATCATCTTCGTGGTTTGTTAATCTAATATTATCGTAGTGTATAATATCGTAGTCCCCCTGCCAAATATTCCAAGCGACACAAAACACATAAAACGCGGCTATTTAAAATCGCTCTATCACCGGCCACTGGCACTCAACCAATTTGGGGGCGAATCAATCACTATTAGCTGATCTAGCTCACTTCACGCGTGGCTGTGGCGACGGGACTGATGGGCGCGCCGGCGACGCGCGGCCCGCGTCTACACATATAAAGGGAAAAGCTTGGCATTAAGGATTATTTACATAATTTACACTCATCATCTTTCTACATATAATAGAGTATAATCCTTGATTTAAACAACTCTAGTTATTATGAAGCAACTACCCATCTGACCTTTGGAACCTGTAAGCTGGGGTACCCGAAAATTGGATTGTGCTCAAACATCCGTAGTTATTTGAACGTGTAGCTTTCATCATGAGGTGATATAACTAAAGTGATTTAAAAACTCAGAGTTACGTGTCTGTTTGAATCCACCACGCATATGAGGAGCGTGTCCTTACCATTGAGCCACCACCACTGACAGATACACGTTTGATCTCATAATATTTGCAACGATTATAGCCTTCTAATGCATCAATTTATATATTAAAATATTCTACATTGCTAGAATATCTCTATTGATGAATTTGAGACACCACACAGATAGACAGATGGATGCGATGGAGAACAACAACCTCTGGCAATAAATATGTATATTTTCTCATACATATGTAATTAAGAAAGGGCAGGTCAAAGTGTCACCGATGCGCGCGCGCGGAAAGGTTAATGAGTGTGTAGTATGCGCGAGGTGGTGATCTTTGGAACTGCTCATTCAGTTACAAAAAAACAGCAACTATTACTTTTACGAAGGACATTTATTTACCGAATACATTTTCTATTAATGTAGAATAACCCTGATGACCTTCATTATGGTTCCTAAAAGCCTTTATATTCAAATGAGGATCACGTTTGAAATAAATTATAGGACCCCATGACTCGACGGTGTAGAGAAAGTAGTCGCCGAATCTTTCAGTAGCTCGTAGCGGTGTATCGATATGGAATTGATTTTCCGCGACACACTGTTTCTGCGAGCTTTTCTGTGTCATTGACGTCACTAAACTCACGTCGAATCGTTTGATGTCGCCAATTATACCCGTCCGCCGGTCAGCCGCGCTCTGGACCCGCGCCGAGTGGCCGGGAAAAGTAGCATTCGAATTTTATTGTGTAACGTATACTTAAATTTGCATACGTTAATATGCTTTAATTTTATATTCAAATAATATAGTCTTTTAACTTTGTTTCAAGATTGAATTGTGTCTTATCACTTAAGGAAGTGTTAATTTTAGACTAAATCTTAAATCCCTGCTCATAGATTATTAAAACCTGCAAAGTTTTAATAGTTAGTGATGGTTAAACAAGTATTCAACTATTTATTGACACTGTTTTTATCTTTTGACATTCAGGCTCAAAGTAGCGGATAATCATTTCCGTTCCCCTTGGAATTGTCCCAATGTTTATCACCTGCATGGCAATGACCTTCATATTGGAAGACAGTATGTATCTGGGGCTCTGACCGAAGGACCGGTACTTACCGACTTATCGGGTAATTAAATTTGCATAGGTACATATTAATTGTACAAGCGTGTTCACACATCGGCGTTTCAGGCAATTTGGGCTGCCTTATCGCGGCTAGCGATCTCCTCTACACAACCTCCAGTCTCCATGGTGGTATGGTTATTTATGACGTAAGTTATATGCCATCTATATGTTATTTTAAACGCTTATATATCCTAATGGATTAGTCGAGGTATACGTTCGTTTGTAAATCGTGTAACAATTTTTACTTAAAAATGTATACAGCACGATATTTGATCTGTTCTTAAATCAGATAGCTTTATAAATTATGTTAAGGTTACTAGATATAATGTAAGTAGCACGTACATTCGTTCCATTCGGCGTGGAAACTCTTGGACCGTGGGGTCCAGAGACCCGCAAACTTTTCCAGGAGCTGTCCGCCCGGCTTATTCAAGTTTCTGGCGACCTGAATGCTGGAAGCTTCCACGGCCAACGCCTCAGCCTGGCAATTCAAAGGGGCAACGCTGCCAGTATTCTGGGTACCTTGATCGGCGAGGCGGACAACTACCCTTTTTCGTAAATATGTATATAGTTATTTCTTTTTAATACATTTTTAATATTATACATTTTCGATGTAAATTGAGTGGTGTAAATAAAGTTTTCTCCTCTTACAAAAAAAAAAAATCTAAAAATATATGAAATGAAATTATGAAATGAAATGAAATTATTTATTTCTGCAAGTAGATTTGTAACAAATTCTTTTGCACGTCACACTTTTTTACCCTACCAGCACCTCGACGTGAATGGCCTGATGAGAAGAGGTGCCGCAAGAAACTCAACAGATAGCCTTTTTTTTAAAACATGTTTTACATATCTCTTATATGTGGTACATTAAAATAACATGACTAAAAATTTCACTGTGCATGCGAGCAGATCATCTTGTCCAAACATTTTTATCATTTAAATAATCATCTATTTTGTAGTAACCTTTTCTTATTAAACATGATTTAATATAAGACTTAAATTTATGCGTGGGTAATTCACTAACATTTTGAGGCAGTTTATTCTTATACGTTTATACGTTACGCTTATACGTTTATAATCTGAGTTATTTACATGTGTCGGTCTTAACCATTTATAAGTAGCTCACGTCACTAGAGGTGGAACCATTCATTAGACTCTGATTGCAAATCATAATAATCAACATATGTTTCTTAGTACCTTGTCTAATGGCGTCGCGTTACAGGGGTCACCACCTCTTTGATCCCTCTGAAGGTAACCTGAGGGCCTGCACCCATGCACATCACTCATTGTATTCAAATTTCAAATTGTGAAAAATCCTTAAAGTTTGTTACTTCTATTTTACCAAAAATGTTGATATAAATGCTAGTATCGCAGCCTTTCAGCTGCTATCTAAGTGGTTTACAACTGTTTAAAAAATTTGGAGGCAGAAGTATTTTTTTCTCTGTTCTTAATTTAGATTGTAACTACTTTTTTCTCTATTTGTTTTATTATGTATTTATTTTTAAAGTACATCAACAATAGCTAAATGTAAGGTATCGGGCGGCCCTGTAGCGCGTCATGTAATCAAATGGCTATTTCCTGACGGGTGTCCGTCTGGACAATCATTAGGAAATATATGTATACTTTTGATTCGCCCGCGTCCGCCCTGATTATTCAGAATACTAAAGCAGTGATTTATATATGCAGATATTTTTTTAAAAGTTAGTGCATTTGCAAACATAATGACAGTATTTAGCCTTCGCTTACGCAAGAACACGCTAACCCATTTCCAGTATTTATGTTTGTTTATAAACGACTTGTAATAAACAAGGCCGTGTCTCCGACTAGTCTGATAAGATTTAATCGGCAAAACTTGAAATTCCCCGAAAAAATGTTCTTTCAATTTACTCCGCTAGGCGTTTAATTCCACTAAGCCCTTTGTAACTGATGCCTGCTCGGTGGAAACGAAATTGCTGACTTACTATTTATTTTTTCCCCTCGTAGAACTTTGCTCTTTAATGGGAAAGGATTCAGGCTAATTATTTTCCATTGTCCGCTCATTGTAAGTTATCTACCTGTTTTTTAATTGAAATTGTTTATTTAAATTAACGTTTGGTGGTTGATTTATCAAGTCCTTTATTTAGATATATGTTTGTCTGGGACTTAATAAGAATGTGTCAACTGTGGTTCTTGCCTAGCATGTCGTAAGGCAAGTAATGGTGTATGGGGTTTTGGGTATGTGATGGTGTAGGCGACAAGCTAGCCACTTGTCACTACTTTTTCACAATTTTCCATCTAACCCAGCCCAATTTTGTTTTTGGCTGAATGTGGCTAAAGGAGTCTGCTGCCCCTTTGACTCTGCCTACCCCTTCTAGGATTACGGGCGTGATGTTATGTATATATGTATGTTATATAGCTAACTAGCTAGTTGGCAATATTTATGGAAAATCGAAACGATCCGATATTAGCGTAGGCTTAGCGCGAATATTTAGCGTGCGACAATATGTTCCATGATGAGGTGTGGTGGCCTTTTAAATTAATTTGTTGTGTGGGTAATAGACAATTTGCAAAGCAATAGGTATAACATCCAGTATAAATTACAACTAGTTGAAGGCTTAAATGGTAATAATTTGATATAGGCAATGATAAATAAAATCTATTAATATGATTTGTTACCAATCATCGATGTATAAAACTTGATAACGTTTCTTGTTCAATGTTCCCCGAACGCGGTAACACGCGTCGATATAGCATGGCTTCCTTCAAATGTACAACAAACAACAACAATTATTTTTGTGTAAATGGTGAGATCATATTTTGAATAACGTTTTTTTATTTTGTAGTAAAATCTGAGAGAACCTGAACATTTTAAACATATCATATTTTTTACTTTACACTATAACATTGTTTTACAGAAATAGTATGTATTTATTTTGCTCGCGATGCAAAATAGACTATATTTATTCTCAAAACAATAAGATATCAATGTTAATTGAAGTTAGATATCGAAATACGGAACGGGGTCGTACTGAAAATACTACTGATTAGTTGTCGAAATAAAGAAGAAAGCAGTTTCAACATTTCATCGCTGGCCGACAAAGTGCTATTCGAAGTTGGTCGAGACGCGGACGACCGCCGGCATCATGTCGATATTCGAGAGGAATTGGTCAGACTCATTGATTTACTGACCTATTTCCTTAGCAATGTTAGAAACATAATACATTAAAGTTTAAAAACAAAATTAAGCACTGACCTTCTTCAGCAGATAAACATAGGTAAAATTTTTGCTGTCCCATCTCGCAAGTCGTTTATCAAACACGCAGTCAATTTGGCTTTATCAGATTCCTGATTTATGTCTACAGCAAAGAAATGTATTGAGCTTTTGGATAAAGCCGGTGGGAGCCGTAATCGTGGTGGACTTTGATCAATAAAGTGAAAAAATATGCGACGACACACGGCGCCCCGGGGAGCGACAGGCTTCTTGCTGTTTCAGCCCCGGGCGAAGTACGATTTGACTACACCTGTTGGAGATTAGTATTCTTTTGTACTGTTTCCAAAGAATAAGTTTGCTTATAAAAGAAACTGTTCTTCTTGTAGGCACTTAAGACTAATTGGCGTAAGCTACTGGGATTTTCTATTCGTTATTCAAATTGCGGTTTAAGAATATCCCGGGATCCGTTTAACTCATTATATCTATGTGAATTGATTATACAACAAATGTAAAAATATTATTGACATATCCAATTAGGCAGCAGCAAACTGATTACACCTATAGTATTGACGCGTTATTTGATTTTCGTATGTATATATATACGTATGTCCAGCCATATTGTTATGTATTTGTAAATGTGGAAATAAGTTTAAATAACCAATTTAATAGGTTTCGTATATGCGTGTAGTTCTAGTTTTAAAGACCCTTCACCCATGTGACTACGATATTCTTTAAATATCCAATTTGTTACCATGAGAAGCATTTAGTCTATCAGTAAATTGGATCTCCGAGAAAGTTTCAGCCGGCAAACCAGCTATGTGATTTATTTATTGGAAATAAAGCTGGAAACATTTAGCTACATTAGTACTAAATCAGATAAACAAACAAACATAACATCACGCCCGAATAATCCCCGAAGGGGTAGGCAGAGTCAAAGGAGCAGCAGGTCCCTTTAACCACATTCAGCCAAAAACAAAATTGGGCTGGGTTAGATGGAAAATTGTGAAGAAGTAGTGACAAGTGGCTAGCTCGTCGCCTATCACATACCCAAGCCATATACCATTAGTCGCCCTTTACAACATGCTAGGCAAGAAACACAGTTGGCACATTATTTTTGAGTCCCAGATCAAGATGGGACAATGGGCTGGGCTGAATCAGATAAATAACCTAAAATACTAGGTGATCGTGTATAGTACGTGAGTATATTCGCATCCATGTCCGATCGGTTAAGCCGCGCTCCATTCGCGGTTTTAACTGTGATGGATGATCACAATTAAAGTATCCATCGACTACACTGACGAATCGGTTTTATGAGCTTTCGCAACGAGCATTTATAAAAGCTTAGATAGAGTCCTGAATGATGGCCCTGGAACACTTTCTACAGGTAATTAAGTAAACCAAGCGAGGAACAAGAAAGGAATGTATAATGTAACTGTAATCTATTTTAATAGAAAATTGCACCTACATTGCAATTTTTATGGCAAATTCAGTAGCTATAAATAAAAGGTGGGAATAATTTTTTTACTCTTTCCGAAGGTGTCGTTGGTGCTTAAAAATATATTCCATATACGAGAAAATAATTCTTGGAGAGGTGTAGCAAATGTTGTTGTATCGTTCCGAGGCGACCTCAGCGGTAATTGAACTCCGTGCCCACAGGTCCAGCGCCGATCCATCACCCGGCTCAAGAGTTCGCGATCCGATATACGTAGTTGTAGCTGCGCTTGCGACTCGGCGCCGGTCGTTGTTCACGGCCGATTGTTTTTCGTTAACATCGCTCGTATTTTGTTTCGTTAATTGTCGTGTGTTTTCCGTTGTCAGTTATTTTTAATTGTCCATGAAATGTTTTGTTTGCCATTATTCGCATTTTAAATTGGTTTTGTTATCGAATACAACTCAGAATGGCTATCACGCACGAGCACCGGTCATATATTAGGGGTTGATCGGCCAGTAAAGTGCGCGTAAAGTACATTCAGTCGTTCTATGGTTCCTTTTACTTATATACTATCAATACAATATATTATATGTAAAATATATGTTCTATTTTGAATGTCAATATGTCAATTTCTTTGTTAGTATGTCACTTGTTTGTATTATATTTGTATGGCGGGTCGTTACATTCCCTAAAATATGGTTGAGTGAAACGATGGCTGACACATACGTCATGCTTGGGAACAGGTCCCGCCTTTGGGGACTGGTCTGCTCTGGTCGGGTCATATTTTTATTGTTTCTTAGTAATTATAAATTTTTATTATCTTATTTCACACCAGGCCCACTTTGAAACATGGTTCAAAGTTAAATATGATTCTTATAACTTTGTTAATACTGTTGTTGAAAAAAGTAACTACCGAGTTTCTTGCCGGATTCTTCTCGGTAGATGCAACATTCCGAACCGGTGGTAGAATCATATCTCTTTGAACTGTTTTAGACGATTTATAAGTGTTTCTTTGAAACCTATATAAATAAAGAATATTTTGACTTTTGACTTACTATTCATTATGAAACTGCACTACTACTTATAATTATATATTTTGTCTGCACACGAGGCCCGACTTTTTTTGTTTTTTTTGTTTTTTTTTTTTTGTTTTTACATGCATTGCTATCTTAACAAATCACATAAATAAGATAACAGTGCAGTGGGGCATGTTTACTTTATCCATGAATTTGCACGGGTGGAGAAATGGTGGTTTTGGTTATAGTAGTGTCGTACAGACTGTTTTTTTTCTATGTATCGGCTGACGCTGTTATGTTATTGACCAGACTCTAAATCCAAGGTCTTGTTTCATCCATCCATTGATAAAAGACACTGACCAGGTACATAGCGCTATAAACTATAAATGTGTTAGTTGTTTGCGATCTCTCCGCAGTATTCATAACAAGTGACATTATATCCTGAAGCCGTAGCGATATTTCTATTCCATCGGTTGGCAAGTCTCATATTTTCCGGATTCAATTTAAATTGCCTCCACTACTGCTGTTTCATATCGGTTATATAAAATGTTTCCACAAGTTATTGGCAGAGCTCGTAGCCGGCTCTCGGCAGACCCATTCTAGACCTTTTATAGAACTTACTTTTATTATTATATTTCTAGACGGGAATTCAACTCCAGTCTAGTAAAGCATTGTATTATTGTGTATTGTTCTAACTGAGGTTACTAATTGAGGTACGTATTCAATGAATACTTATTTTAAAAGATACTCAATTCAAGTCGTGGGTTCGATCCTCATCTAGGACAAACATTCGTATGATGAATACTTGTGTTTGTTCTGTGTCTGGGTATTAATATTGAATATTTAAGTATATATTTGTAATACCACTGTTGATTCTGATACCCGAAACACAGGTGCTTAAGCTACTTACCTCGGAGTAAAATCAATGTATGTGATGTAATCTGATATTTATTTTAAAAAAAGTCGTACAATAAGGATGTTATGTACGCAGACCTAAATACATAAGTCACGATCGGCGCATATTTTGTAAATAAATATTGGTTTATTTTAGCCTAGTCTAAATGCTCATCAATTTGAAATGGAGGAAGTTTTTACATGGCTCATTTTTTTTCTTGTAAGTTCCTTTGAAGCAACAATCGTTATTCGTAGGAGTCAATTACTGGATGGTCGTCTCGGTCTGAACAAAGCGGTTAGGAAAATGGGCCATTGAGTGCGGGGAGATGAAGCTATTTTTATAAATACAATATAAAATAATACAATTATTTGTATTATTCAGAAGCTTTCGAAGGTAAGGCATGTTAAAGATGTAAATATAGTCTGAGATGATAGTCGTAATATTGCCACTTAGTCTGTTGAGCGGTGGCCTTGTTTTCAATTCAAATAATTGTCTGTCTTTATTTTAATAAAGAACACAATTTGCCTTTTCCATAAAATTTATGTATATTTTTGAAACTTACATAATTGAATTAGACTGGCAACAGTAGAAGAAGGACTAGGTACACAACGTTATTGCTTTAGTTATATTCGTAACACGTTTATGGTTATGATATTGAAATGGATCTGGAAGTAGGTCTTATGAAGTAATACTAAGGCTCTTCAAGTAGAGAATAAAAAAAAATTACATCACATACATTGATCTGACTCCGAGGTAAGCACTTGTGTTACGGATATCAAAATCAACGAACTGTTAACTATCTCTAATCAACTATCGAGTATCTTGCCGGTTCTTCTCGGTAGAAGCTACTTTCCGAATCCGGTGGTAAATTTTCATTTGTATGTACTGACGATTTATAAGTGCTTATTTGAGCCTACGTAAATAAAGATAATTTCATTTCATTTTATTTCAAGAGTGGTAATGCAAATATGTACTTAAATTAACATCCAGGCACCGAACAAACACAAGTATTCATCATACGAATGTTTCTCCTGGGTGGGGATTGAATCCACAACTCTTAGCGCATGGGGCAGGGTCACTACCGAATGAGCCATCGAGTCAGTTGAAATAAACTGATTATTTATTGTAATGTAAAGAATCGTGTGCTTACAGAGCACACGATTCACGACACAGACAAAGAAAATGAAAAGTATTTCGTTACCAACGATTATGATGTTATTGTTGGCTCATTAAATAGCCGATGTAGGTATTACAGCATATATAATACAGCATATCTATATCTATATGTATTTTAAAGACTAGTGGTTATTTAACTTTATATGATTTTAAACTTTCGCGTTGCATTATCACCAGAGTCAATTCTAACGGGACTAAAAGCGATGATCATTTATTATAGTAAATTACTACTTCAAGCTTGGCGTTTCGGCCCTATTGCAGCAACGACCAAATACTTCAATACTTACTTACTACTTACTACGCTGGCTCAGCGACCCGAAATGGATCTTGGCCTCCGAAATCAAATACTTAAATACGTTTTTTTTTATATTTTCACAAAAATTTTTTTTCGGAATAAAATTCTAAACAAAACGAACTTAAAATATAACATCTTGTTAAATGTGTCTATTTGTGTAGACACATGTACGTTTAAACACCCACGAGTTACATGGCCACTATTTACCTGCACTTGCACGAAGAGATATCTGTGGTGTCCATAAGACCGTGTTCCCGGCTGCCCGACACAGATTGCACTTTCCCGACCCTTAACGATCCCCCAAAGCCAATGGGATGAACTAAATTTATTTGGAGATATCTTCACACAGACATATACTATGTTTATGTAGGTCAAATGGTAGGCGTTTCTGTTAGTTTTTTTTTAAGGAAAAATATTTTAAAGAAAATCATGTATAGGGTTCGGTGTATGCTACCCCCATGGGACAAAGGGGTGACATTATGTATGTATGTATGTTTTGGGTTGTTTCATATAAATTTTACTATTATTGTATTTACCTATATCCATTGCGTAAATATACATTTAAATGAAGGGGAAATGTAAAGGTCTTTAATAGGGGACTATTAAAGTCAAATGACTGGAGTGGTTTGTAAACTACAACTACAAAAAAAGACGTGTATAATGTATGAGCCACACATACCTGCGCGTCTTCATTTGTTTGACTTTTGACAATCCACCTGATCAGTAATGAGATTAACTACTAGCTATTGCTATTGCAGTTCTGTTCACCCATTAACGCAAGCCAGCAATGAGCCCGAGAGTGGTGGTTACTTGTCTTTTGTGCTCAGTGATAATGAATAGAAAGAAATAATGTTTGATGCCATACGTATTAACTTTGGATTTTTGTTTTATTTACTTAATATATTTTAAATGTGTTAGAATTCGTTAAATAGTTAACGATGTTAACAGTTCGATGCATGATAAAGTGCATTATGTATAGCCAACGTTTTATATTACACATAAATCATCGAAAACTGTCAACGTCTAAAATTATATGAATAACGTAAAAGCACTGTTATATCCCTAAGCCTAAAATTAGCTCTGAACTTTTGAGCAGAGATTATATCTTAATACTTCAAAGAATTCACATTTCTAGAATGAACTTGAAACTCTCGAGATTTACGAAAAGTTATTTCAACTGCGGCATGGTTCTTCGGTTCGCACATTAAAATAGCTTTTGGATATCAAATTCTTAACAATTGTGTTCCTTTTATAATATTTATAAAAATCTGGTAAAATTTTATTCGCAGAATGTATTAACAAAATATAAACATGAAAATACTGTTTTTATATTGACTTTTGAGGTGTGTAAGGATCGTCCCATATGGCGTTCGGTTCTTTCTGCCTACCCCGCTAGGGAAGTGGCGTGAAGTTTAGTTAGTTAGTTAGTTTATATTAACTTTTCCCGCAGCTTTGCACACGTTAATATAGGGTTTTCTATACCTCAAAAATACTAAATTTTCGGAGTGAATCTTACCTTCTTTAGGCTCCTGTATTCTTGACAATTTGTGTGTATACATAATTCTATAGTAGCTGCTTAAGAAGTAAATACCACAAAGGGTGACAACATTCCACACCTTTGTATTTGTAATATAAGCTAGAGTTTCTGTAAAATAATTTACATTTTATTTTTAAACAAAATTTCTTAGTTATCTAAGTAATGTTGTTTCTAAGTAGAACACGAGTTTCATATTTTATATACATTTCTTGGAACTGATAAAGAAGTATCCTCCTTGCTACGGCCATACGAGCCGGTTAGCAGGTTTAGTTATCAGGTTATTTATAAAATTACTTGGGTTCCCATTTATTTTATTATACTATTCAGAGAAATGAGACCAGATAAGTAAAAGATTTAAATTTTATTACTAAAACCCGGCTAGAGTCTCTAAAAGGCCTCTTAACAGAATTAATCAAAGCGGTTTCCCCGATTCTTTTACGTCATATTGGCGGCACGAGTATTTCCCACGAAAACGGGAACAGCACTGCATGAAACTTGAACATCAGGTTCTCTTAATCTGTGAATTTCGGAGAAATCGACGTAACTTAACGGCATCGGCACTAATAAATAAATAAATAATAAACAAATATCAGACTACATCACATACATTGATCTGACTCCGAGGTAAGTAACTTAAGTACTTGTGTTACGGATATCAGAAACATCAGTGGTATTACAAATATATACTTAAATATTAAATATACTGAAAAGATAGTTAATCGAGCTTGCATTAATCACTTATTCTTTGAAAGGCACTATTGTCTACATATTATTATGTAGTATGATTTTTGTGTTGACGTTGAATTACTGTCCTAAATGTTATCGTATAAAGTACTAGCTTCAGCCCGCGGCTTCGCTCGCGTGGTACATCTATGAAACATAGCCTATATGTTATTCGGGTGTATGAGCTATGTTATTCTAAAGTTTCATTAAAATCCATTCAGTAGTTTTTTGTGAAAGAGTAACAATCATCCATCCATACATACAAACTTTCGCATTTATAATAGTAGTAGGAAGTATTTCGTGAAGTCCATCGCATTGTGTCGGATAGCACAGTATCATATCATTTGATATTGCAATTCTTATAAATAAAAGTTTAAATATTATATAATTATTCGTTACAGTCTCTTCTTGAAAGATATGAACATAATAAAAATTCGGCAATAGCAGACGCTTGTGCGTACAGATTGTCCCATTATTAGTATAACGCACAGATTGTCCCATTACCGTGATATATCAAACTCTGCTGCTCTATATCTCTCAAATGGGATACAGTGGCGTCGCCCCGGTCGCGACAAAGCGAATGATCTCAATTCAATTGTGGCGAGACCCTCGAGACGCTCGCGCGAGACTGTCTCGCGCCGAGACCGCGTCGAGACTTACGCGGGACATTTCACGCCCCCACTTTAGCTTCAACTGTTTCGATATGATCTGTGGCACTAAAGACGAGAGGGGAGGTGAGAGGACTGCTTATGGTTTTCTCACTTGTTACAACTACCCAACGTTATTGGGAGTTGTGGACTTTAGAATGTAGCGATTGTTGTTCAAATTAAGTAAAGAGATTATAAAAGATTATAGATGTAGAATAACACAAAAACGAACATTACAGAGGAGTTCTCCTCCATAATGCTTTATAGTGTTACTCAAATAAGACTAATTAGGTTCTGAATAAAATGGTACACCCATTTTTCTGAGGATAACTCCTCTATAATGTTTGTTTAAAACAACACAAAAACCTAATTAGTCTTATTTGAGTAACAGTTCACCTAGTTAAATAATTTTCAAGATTTTGATTTGGGCAGAGATTAGTATTATGCTTAGCCATCTATTACACAGTGTGAAAACAAATATAATGCAAGTGACAGAACCTTTTAAGTTCACCATACAACAAACAACATTCAGTCGGATCCTTAGATGTATTAAGGGCCAACCATATGAAAATTTTATATCTTTTTAATATTTCATTGTTCTAATTATAATATTGACCCATATTCTTGGGGGCATTGTTTATGGCGGTGGCACGTGGCACCATCGCATTAGCATACGCGGCGACGCTTAGGGCGCATACTAATGGCGGTGGTGGACAATAGTTCATTAGTGCCCATTAAGGGCGGCAGGTACGTGAGCGTCCGGCAATTGGCCGGCAGCCTGGTCAAGCCTGCTTCGGGCGATCGCTTCACGCCCCAAACTGTCTCTCTAAGGATTAGCTTAGCTACGTTCTTGATTTTTTCGGTGCACTTTTCCTATTCATGATTGTCGCATTGATGGACGATATGGATATTTTAGGTAAACGTCACGTGTCTGTAAGTGATTTTTATCTGAAAGCCCGTCTTAGAGTATATTTCTTCTAATAATAAAGTTTACAAGTATTAATATAACAACTTTATCGGCATAATTTATAGTAGACATTCATAGTAGGTGTTGAGAACATAATGTATACTGTTGAAAGCCACAAATACCACGTTATCGAGTTTCTGTAAATATGGACCAACCGTTCCGGTTGTTACCAGAAGTAGTAGTTTTATGATTGATGGCATAGTTGAAACAAAAATTGCTACAATAAGTTTTGAAAAAGATTTTTCTTGGCGTTCTAGAGTTATGTAACACATATAAATAAACGAGAGAGGCTCGGGGGAGGCTAATATAGTGTAATAAAACGCAATATACATTATAGTGGCGTCATTACGAAACGTGACACCTATTTAAGCCATCTCGAGCCGCGACGGGACTGCGGGCTCGAGTTGTGTGTACTCTCGCGTCGCTGTTTTAATATTAAGTATAAACAGCTTTTATTAATTATATCAAGTTGCTATATAATACTACTTCTTTCTATCTATTTATTATATTATTCTCTGTAATTTCGTAAAAAACTTAAAAGTGACTTGTAGCATCTATGTCAACATACATCAGACTCATTCCGAGCGCTCATTCTTAACCAGATTACAACCAATCATGACTAATACATTTTAACAAATAAGATATTATCCATGCATTTCGAGAGCATTCGTTATCTGCGTCATAACTAATTTAGGACTATATGTGACTAAGACCTTGAGGTATAACTCGATTTCATTTAATTTCAGTCCTTAATTACCGCTGGCCCAGTGCTACACTTTAATAACTGTGCGTATTTATAGTGTAACACGGTTAGATTATGTGCGATTGTCATAGGTGTGTACGAGCGGGGCGGCCGCCAACCGAGCTTTAAATATCCCGCTGCACAATGCACCGCAATCAAGGGCAGGGGTCACGCCCGCGCCCGCGCCCCCGCCCGCGACTGCATTTACATGCACGACTTTCAGGATAACTTTGTTGACTGCACTGGTCTACGCTCCTGAAGCAAGGCGTATTATTTGCTATTCAATTACTTGAATGTGTAGTCACTGTTAAGCTATGTATCGCAATAGTTTCGTTGAATGATTCCATGAGATACTCTTCTTCCTAGCGTTTTGTCCCGTATTTAGACGGGGTCCGTTTAAACCATGATCCAGAATTTTGCGAGTCTGGTAATAATATTGAAGCGACTGCCGATCTGACCTTCGTAACCCAAGATAGGGGAACCAGAAAATTTTTGGATCATGGTTACAAATCCAAAGTTGTTTAAATTTGCAGGTTTCATCACGATGTTTTCCATCACCGTCGAGCTAGTGGTATAAATACGTACATAGACTTGAAAAATCTAGAGGCACGTGCCCAGGCGCACTCCACGGTTAAGAGGCGCGTGTCCTTACCATTGAGCTACCACCGCTCTCTTCCATGAGATACAACTAATACTGATTAATGTCTATACCCCGACCCGGCTGAGAAGTTTTTTTCTGTTATACGGGTGTTATGTACATTATTAATGCGCTCGTTTGTCAGATTTCGAAGATTGTCAATTCTGATCTTGGAATGATAAATATTTGACAGCTTAAAGCGGTGCTCGATTTGAGATCATATCCCGGCGGCTGAAGATACTGCGTGAATTAAATGCAAGCTAAGTTTTTATTCAGGCTTAAGCTAAGAGGCATCACCGGTATCTGCGGCCGCTCCCCCGCGCATCGTTTGCGACCAACACGCGCCCGCACTCACTCACCGCGCGCGCGTAACATCGCCACATAATGGCTTCACTTGAGATACGTGCTTATTAGCCGTAATTGCGCGGCCCGTTATTTATTTGATAAATTTCGCCACCGTCGCCGTGATTGATGTGGCGCGAAGTTTATTGCTGTCGTGAGCCGCAGGCGATCACAGGAGGGCGCTAAGCTACGCTTCATTTAACGGTTTAAAAATGTTAGCTATAATTTACTTGGGCGTACTTGAACGGTGAAGCTAGTATCTATAGTATTTTGACAGGCCTGTTGGTCAAGTGGTCAGAGACCTGGCCACGAAAGCAAGGGTCGCGGTTCGAATCCCGCTAGGGGCAAATCTTTCGTGTGAAGAACATGGACATTTGTACTTGAGTCATGGATGTTTATAAAACGTATTTAAGTATGTCTATCCGTTCACGTAGTATCTATAGCTTAGTTTCGAACTAGGGAGTTCGTGTGTCTGTCTGGAGATTTTGAATTTATTTTATTTAGAAATGTATCGTATTTAAGTTAATTTGACTATGTTTTAATATTAAGCCTCAAAAATATAGTTTGTTTCAATTGAAAAGAATAATTTATTCTAAGAAACCATAATAGAAAACTGGGTAAAATTTATATCAAAAAGGCGAAAAATGATAAAGAAATAAAGCACTTTAGTTTTTCAATTAAATCCTACAAAACATTTATTATTTTCGGGTATGTCAGTTTCGGAAATTGAATTCTTTAATCTTCTTTAGCTTATGAATCCAAAAGAAGTTTTAAAAACTTAGCCGAACTATTCATGCGGATACCAGAACTATCGTAAATTTACTGCTCTACTGTAAAAATATTAATTGGATGTAACAAGATTTTCGTCTACAAATTGAAAAAGCGGCCGCAAATAAGTAAATTGGACGCGACAAACCACTCATCGTAGGCGTCTAGAAGCCAACAATACAAATTGGTTACCGACCGCGTCTCGACATTGAAGCATAGATTTGGATTCCCGTTGCAAATTACTATCCGTATTTGGTGTGTCGATGTATCGGCTTCTGGGCGGGCGTCCGGCTGGCAGCTGTTCAGCCGGGTGTGCCCGGGCCACTGGAGCGTGGTGGTCTGCTGATTGTGCCTGCCCCGGCCGCGGCCCGGGTGCCGAATTCAGCCGAAATACTGGCTCAGTGACATGGCCGGACGTTTGATTGTAGGTACAAGTCTAGTACACTACTACCCTCGTTATGGACAAATCACGATTGTTTACCTACTTCGGTTTTGAAGCACCTGCGAGCTATTGGACAGAGTTTTTCAGGACCCTTTACGAGTAACTCACTAATTTAAGTGTTTGTGTTAGCTAAACCAGTTGTCGAAAGCTAACTGATTTTTTGTTTTTGCTAAAAGCAGAATCCCTGTCAGTAATTGGTCATGCAATCAAGTAGAGAAATCGAATCAGATTACGAGACAGTGGTATGTGGGAGACATAAATTACAACCAGGAACAATATTTAATTTTAGAGCCGGAGTGGTCAAGATAAGCGCTCCGATCGGCTTTTTATCAAATTTTGCCAAAGACAGCAACAATTTACTGGCCATCGTCCGTGGAGTTGAACTATTTGGGAGTTTATATTCCCACTTTAAGCTATCAAAGTCCGTAAATCTTAGTTAATAGTTTTGGGGTGGCGATAAGTCACCATTCCTTACCCGGACAAACTGGCCGGCCTCTCGCGTGGCCTATTTGCAGATCGCCTGACACGAGGTAAATGTCGGACTTATTTAAAGCTGCTTTAATTGAAGGTACAAATATATTGAACATTAGAGCGGTGGTAGCTCAATGGTAAAGACACGTGCCTCTTAACCGAGGAGTGCGGGGTTCAAACCCGGGCACGTACCTCTGGATTTTTCAAGTCTATGTACGTATTTATACCACTAGCGCGATGGTGAAGGAAAACATCGTGATGAAACCTGCAAATTCAAACAACTTTGGATTTGTAACCATGGTCCAAAAATTGACTGGTTCCCCTATCTTAGGGTTACGAAGGTCAGATCGGCAGTAGCTTCAATGTAATTACCAGATTCGCTAAATCCTCGATCATGGTCTAAGCGGACCCCGTCTGAAAACACGGGACATAACGCTAGGAAGATGATGAAATATATTGACCATTCGCAATATTTGTTCTGGTATGACGACATGTGAATTTGGTGTATGTATTCCGCTTTAATAGTGCAACACAATTGTCATATCTCATAAAATTGTGGCCGACTGAAATGTTGGCCATCAGTAGGATTCTAATGCGAAAACTGCTTGCTTACAAGCCATTTAGGGGAACGAGCATTCCGTCATCAATAGACCCGTTTTGGGACTCGATAAAATAATAAAATGGCGATTCGGTTTACTCGCCCCCGGCAGTTTACACTGATTACGTTATAAAACTGTCCCAAATACTGACGACTGGATTTGATTGAGTTACATTGCGACACAGTATACGAGAACTAATGAGTAATGCAAAAAGGTAGAACGTATTAGTTTCACAATTCGATTAACACGAAATGACAACGCGCGACAAACTTGCTCGTCTATGTTGGGCTCAAGATCCAGCACGTACGGTTTACGAGATTCCGGAGTTGTTGGCACCGAGCCCTGGGAGCCGAGTGTCTTTCAGCTAATAAAAAGTCACGAATACGTTAGTGTTTAAATCATAAATTGTAATAAAAAAAAATGTTTTTGGTCGTTTGCTTGCTAGAGAGGTTTTTACACAACACCCGCTCTACAATTTATTGTTAAAAATATATGAATAAAATACGAATTATAATTGTACTCTTTCATGTTTAAATATTGTTGGCCTCAGATCTTAAAATTGTCTATAAAAGATGTCGTTCGTTATCATTCAAAAGACATCGGGTAATTCTTTTAATTGTTAGTTAGTTTTTAGTAGTTCTCTTATTGTTAATGTACTATGTATAGAATCAATAGTTACGAATCAACCGTAAGCGTGATTTAAGATACTGTACAGAAAAAAATCTAGCTTGATATATGAAACTTTAATATTAGAAAGTATATTTATTAACTTTTTATATCAACTATCGTTATCAATTGCCAAGTGAGATAGTAATTTTGTTAATTCTAGACTAATTTTATAAGAGATTGTTTTTTTAAAAACGATATCAATTAATCTTACGAAAAATTATTATGCATTAATACTACTTGTTGAAATACGTATACATTTAATGACATTTTAAGGAGCAGAATGTCGAAAGGATTAAAAAACTATATTAATTGATACTTTGAAATTTTTCTGTCTGTCATTACGACACGGAAACACCTCACTGTCATTGGCCCCGTTGCGGTCACTTCAAGTTATGAGTGCGAACTTAAAGATCCAGTTAACAGTAATGGCGCGCGATTGTCGGCCGCTG
The DNA here is from genome assembly GCA_951394215.1 of Glyphodes perspectalis. NCBI lineage: Eukaryota > Metazoa > Arthropoda > Insecta > Lepidoptera > Crambidae > Glyphodes > Glyphodes perspectalis. The sequence goes on along the minus strand of OX596201.1, from coordinate 18,102,788 downwards.
CTCCGCGCCGCTCGCAGTAAATTCATTTAGCTATAAAGATTCGTTCCACTCGCTGTAATAAATATTAAGCTATGGTCGAATTGGACTGGCCTTGCTCCGGATTTTGACCGTGATCTTGGAAAATTTTTATTTTCGACTTTGTTGACTCGCTATACGTCGTTGTTTTAATTTTGAGCACCAAGAAAAACATTCTCTCAACAGTTAGGTATTTTCATCCAGAATAGGAAATAGTATATTTCTAGTGTTTAAACTTTTAGCGTGGCTACTTTCATCACAATATGTCAAATGATATAGTCGTGAAAGCGTAACAGACAGACTGACAGAGTTACTCTCGCATTAATAGTATTCGTTTATAGTATGGATTTATAAATAATAAGTGACTAAAGTAGCCTGTTTATGAATTTATTCTTCCAATATCATAGAAAGAATACAGGGAAAATATTCTGAAGAAACGTGACTAAATTCCTAGACAGCGTCATTAGATCAAATTTCTTATACAATAAAATCTTTATTCTTAGAAGTAAAAGCGTAACAGCAAACGTATCCTTCAATCACAGTGTTTTATTTCAATGTCGGCGGTGGCGCGGGCGAGCGTTATTGTAATGTATTAGCGAGGGCGCGGGAGGGCGCTCTCGGCCTCGCTGACGCGGCAACTCGCTACAACGAGCCTCGGTGACGATCTAACATGGCTCGGTTTTTTGCTGGATGCCTTTCCCACTGAATACAACGCAAGTCATTGTTAAGGAGATAAGTTGGTAACTCTGTTGTTAACTTATTATCTGCTTACCCCGCTAGGGAAGTGGCGTGAAGTTTAGTTAGTTATTATCGATATTTTTACTCATTGGTTAGATTATCGTGCAAGGACTATCGGTGCAAAAAGTCAAGTATCTCTCGCCGCAGTCATGGTTCAGCCGCCTGGCCTTATCTTGCAAATAATCTATTCATACTTCTTAACAAAATAATGCCATGTATAACCTAAAAGAAACCAACTTATCATCTTTGGCCTTTTTCGTCGTAAGTATTGTAGCCGAGTGACCGATGTCAAATAAAGCATATGCAGTGAAATTAATTTGGGCCGTAGGTAGGAGTCAAAATCAAAGTATATTTACTAGCACCGAGATAATATAAATTTTGCTCAAACATTATAACAACTAATTAGATAAGCACTAAATTAAGAAAGTCTGATAAAATGTATTGAAGATCAAACAAACAAACAATACTGGCTAAACAACAACTTGGTGTTGTTTTGTGTACCATCACAACAGTTTTATGCCTCCTATTATATGTTAAATTCATTAACACAATCTTTATAATATAAACTGTGTAGGTGGAGTTAATGAATAAGAAAATTAGTAATTCCAGTACACAAACAAACTCTTCTGAACGTTACTTATTTCTTATTAAATTTTAATATATTTTTCAAGAACAAATCCTACCCTATACTTACATGCATACTTACGACGAAGAATGCGAAAGATGATAAGTTGGTTCCTTTTATGTAATACATGACATTACTTTACTAAGAAGTATGAATAGATTAGACGCAAGATAAGGCCAGGCGGCTATTTGGTTACAAAATATTTGGCTGATTAATGACGAGGTAGCATTAGCGAATTACGTTACGAGACTGATAGGCTGGCGGCGCGCCAGCGCGGCGCTGGCGCCCTGCGTATTACACATGTAACACCCATGTGGAGTAGCGTTTAACCTGCTGAACTAACACTTATATTCTGCTAGATTCACTCGTAGCTGAGGAATAATAAGGAGAGTATGTATAGTTTATCTTTTTTCTATAAATTCATCATGTGGTGGTAAGGACATGCGTATAACAGTGTTTCAATGTTATAACCAGATTAAAGCTAAATGCAAAATCATGGTCTAACTAGATCTCCTATATTAAAGAAACACAAAGTTCGCAAAACCGTATCAGTGCAAAATGTATTAGGTATTAAAAATTTTACCCATCATCCGGTCTACCTACATACATACATACAGCACGCACATAATCCCCGAAAGGGTAGGCCGTGTCAAAGGGCCAGCAAGCCCTTTAACCACATTCAGCCCAAAAAAAACTGGGCTGGGTTAGATGGGAAATTGTGAAAAATGCATATTCCATCCGACCTTTAAATATAAACATAAAATTGAAGGAAGCAATTTCATAATAAAAATAAAACCTTTACACGTATTATGAATACACACTCGCACGTGTTTGAAAATATACACGTCACTTTTGTGGTATCTTATTCATTTGCTTCATAGGGAAATCAACCTCCACCATTTTTAACGATTCATCGGTAAAATCACGAAAATTATTATACACTCAGTTGAACTTGTTAGTAAACAATGCTAAAAGACTTATGTGTACGAGGGTCAGTGCTGCCAAAGCGCATATGCTGCTCTATCGTTTGGCTAAGCTTTTAAGTGCTTCAGTCAAACGCACTTCACTAGTAATGTAATTGATAGCTGCAAGCTCTAATTTAGATTCCATCATTTGGTATAGCGATCGTACATATTGAGACAAATAATCCGATTTGTAGGTCATTCAAGTACGCTGCTATGTATATATGTAGTATATAGAACATATGTACTGGACACGTGTGATGAGTACTATATGAGGAATAAAAGCGAGTGAAAGTGAATATGTTGGGGCACGGTACTGATTGATTAATCGCAGCGGTGGCATTAGCAAATTGCGAGACCGAGCCGGTGCGGTGGCGCGCCGCCAAGCTATCAAATCACGGACTAATCTGTCCCCCGGCATTATACAAGTAAAGTCGACTTGTATTCGAACATTTTTGTATCCCGACATATGTAGATGCATAATACTTTATCGCAAACATACCTTTAAATTTATCATGTCAAAATTATGATCTTCGTAAGGTTATGTCCCGTGCTTGGACGGGGTCCGCTTAGACCATGATCCAGGATTTAGCGACGATGGTAATTACATTAAACCGACTGCCGATCTGACCTTCGTATCCTTAAGATAGGGGAACCAAGCAAATATTGGATCATGGTTACAAATCCAATGTTATTTGAATTTGCAGGTTTCATCACGATGTTTTCCCTCTCCGTCGAGTTAGTAGTATGAATACTTACATAGATTTGAAAAATCCACGTGCGTCATTCAGGTACGTGCCCGGGTTTGAACCCGCACCCCTTGCTTATGAATGAGGCGCGTGTCCTTACAATTGAGCTACCACCGTTCTTAACATACCTTTAAATTCATAAATGCACAATTAAATTGTTCCTTACGTAAAATAAAATTATTTTATCTTCGAATGTAACGCTTCGAAATTTGTTATATGTAATGGATTGGAGCACGTTTACATTTTTTTCAAAAATATTTTTTTTCAGTGCGCTTAATGTCAGTTTATTAATATACTGTACATTATTTACAAATGTTAACCGATTAATAATACAACATATTTTTCAGCGAATTTGTAAGAACCCATTATATATCGTAAATATTGCGTATTTGTTCGTTTTTATAAATAAAAGCCTTGGAATTTATTGCTGAAATCTATTTTGAATGTTATTGACTCGGCACTTGGCTGCGTAATTTCAAAACATAAATTCTTGAAATAAATCCTTTCCATTTGACACGTCACGATTCAAGACGTCAGTGGTTAGTAAATAGAAAGTGTATCTATATATAATATATAAGAGAGACACAGTTTTAGTACCTGTTTACTTGAAGACGTATATTGTTTATATAACTAAATCTCGTTCACTAACTGCCACCATAATTAATATAGGATGATCACACGGTAGTTCCCAGTCAATCATTACGAATACAATGGTCGTTGGATGATCATGCTTCGCATGACTAATGAAGCTGCGGCAACAAGATTTACATGTCGGATATAGATGAGGATTGATATTGATGAATCAAATGCCATATTTAACCAGTACATTTGAAGTTCCTTGATAAGAAAGTCAGATCAGGCATACAATGATACACAATGGTCTAAAGTTTCCATTCTCATTTAAAATTTATCGCCATTGATACCGTTGACAATGCAAATTTATCAACCCATTACAGTCCTTCAAAGCTTATTTATATTCCAATATTATCGAGAATACGAGGAAAAAGATACGCTAGGACTTTGACCCGCAGTTCCGCTGAAATCGGCCCGCTACAGTCTATAAAAGGCTTAAAAGGTTCGACGTTCGGAGGTGTGCGCGCCGCGAGAGGTGCGCCTCGCCCCGCGAGAGGTGCGCCTCGCCCCGCGAGAGGTGCGCCTCACCCCGCCGTGGGCTCGCTACGTGACACTGAATTTTGAACACCGTTTGTTTATTTTATGCCAATCCACGTTAATGTAATAAAAAATTGTACAATTGTTAATGGTTACGATTGCGTAAACACGATCTGATGTCAGTAGGTAAACATTAGTTTTATTAAATTTTTTCTCTAAAATATTCTCAAAATAATTACTTTTTTAAGGAAAGTGAATATTCATTACCTACATTTTATATAATTTGATAGTTTTCTTTGTTCTTTGAGTAGTTTAATAGTTTAAAGTTACAAAATACGAAAAGTTTCCCTTTTTATATTTTTTAAAACTTTTTTTGTATGATAAATTCAAGACAAAAGATTTATCATGCCGCTCTTCTATAAATTTGTAAGCTAATTTTCATAAATATACTATTCATAATAAAAGTACATAAGCGTAGAAAGTTATATTTTTCTTTTTCTTCGCTGTGGCCATGTGCACGACATGTACAAAAAACAGTTGTTCAAAATAAACGTATTTTATGTGATTCTTGATATTATAAACAAACAATTTCTTTTTTCTCGGTTTAAGTATAATGTAGTTTTGTAACTGACACTTGACAACTAAAAATTGTTATTTACATACAATTTCAAATGGGTAGAATCAGCAGAAATAAAATATTGTCAGCTATAAATCGATATGTGGAATACAGTACAGGGCATCATATTTTATAGATTCGGGATTACCGACATTGTCACCTAACATGCAAGCTTAATTACAAATCTTACTTTATTTGCGTATATCGTAATTTTTTTTTAACATCTTAGATTTTTCCCAAGTTTTTCAAAAAGCGGTGGTAGATCAATGGTAAGGACACGCGCCTCTTAACCGAGGAGTGCGGGTTCAAACCCGGGCACGTACCTCTGGATTTTTTAAATTTATGTACGTATTTATACCACTAGCTCGACGGTGAAGGAAAACATCGTGATGAAACCGGCAAATTCAAACAACTTTGGATTTGTAACCATGATCCAAAAATTGTCTGGTTCCCCTATCTTAGGGTTACGAAGGTCAGATCGGCAGTCGCTTCAATTTAATTACCAGACTCGCTAAATCCTGGATGATGGTCTAAGCACACACCGTCTAAACACGGGACATAACGCTCGGAAGATGATGATATATTTTTCCCACACCTTTTGCTCAAAGACAGATAAAGTACCAAAGCTCCTCGGTCTAATAAAGACAATGTTTATCATAACAAACACTTCATGTGTTTACGCGTGATTATATCCATTATGCTAGTACTCCCGCGGCCCTGAGCGCGACACTCCAACCCAATTGCTGCCCACTCTTGAGATTAGCGTGGTGCGCGCGCGCAGCGGCGCTAACCGTTCGTCACCCGCCCGGCGCGGCGTGTGACAATTAGCGCTCGTCCCGGTCAAGTGCCGTGGGACCCTGTGCGTTTGTTAATCAATTTGTTTGTTTACGAAATTGCGCCTCATGTATGTTATCTTAGCAGATGCGCGATGAGCGAAGCAGTCTTGAAGAATAAAAGTGCATTATATATGTAATTTGTATTGAAACGCCATTTAGGTGCATTGTGTGGATCTAATAAGCACATGATAGAAGTCTGATATTCTTAATTAATATTACGTTGGGATTTTAAGCATTATGAACTCAGATTACAAATTTGTTCTCTAATCTGAGATTAAAAACATCAGATTAAATATTATTCTTTATAATGAATGTAGGTTTATATTAACTGCGAAATGTAATTGCTCTTGTCATATTGATTCGTCGTGGCAGCTTTATTAAAATGGCATTAGCCTAGCCAAAGACGTGTCTATCTTGGGCTCCGATCCGAAGTGCCGCTGAATGAGGTTCCATTTCGTGGGTAGCTTGTGCAGTTAGTATGTGCTTAGTCTGCTTGTTTGTTCGATAGGTCTGATTAGATATTTACCGGAAAATGGAATAGGGACTCGGACATCATTGGCAGCTTCAATGTTACTACAATGAATCAAAATGACTGTTATTATCAAATAACAATCCATAGTAGAAGAAAACATTATTTGAATTGTATGCGTGCGTGGTTTTAAATAAAATAATACCAAATCACTCCACACTTATCCTGTATAGATCACCATAGCTTTTATAATCGGTAATTACATTTCCCGTTGAATCATCTCAGAGAATCCCCTTTGTTCTATTAATAACATCAAAGTTTTTATCTGGATGTGCTGTTTGATATTGTAAATTGAAGGTTTAAAATGTAAATTGTGAATTAATTGCGTTCTGCCGTCGGTCCCGCGCCGGGTCCGGTCCGATAATATTATCTTTTGATAAATTGTTAAATGTTTATTGGCGGACTGCGCCCAACTTGTGTGCGGGTGGTGCTGTGTGCGCATGTTATTCGTTTTGGTTTTCCCGCTTTTTAACAACTGTCATTGTGTTTGTTATTGTTTGGATGATTTAATGCCGATTATTTATGTAAGATTAGTTAGATAAGAAGTAACCGCCCAATAAGAACGGCCGAGGTCGGTGTGACGTCAACTAGTTCGTTTGGACCAGTTCAGTTCAATAACAGAAGTTATAAAATGTACCGTTTCATATTACATGACACATCTGATTTTGTCTTACATCGAGTAAGAATTGGCAGGTCACTTCATTTGAGCATTTTTTTACAATTATTATACTATTCTTCACTAATTGGGAGACAAGAAGTAACAGCCTAATCATTGCATTATACTCATTAAAATCTTATCTAATAATATGGGTTGCTGTAATAACCTAATAACTTTGTGTGATGTAGATAAGGTAAATATACCAGTCATAGACATATTTAAACAATAAAACCAAACTCTATTTCCAACAACAGTTTTGTCATAATCGATTTCCCATATGGAAATAATCTTGAAGAAATAATTTTTATAGTCGCATCTGCACATGCGGTCTGAATACGAAACGCGTCCCGGAGCCTCAACACGAATCGGCCGTTTTAAAATTTATACGCATTTGCACTCGCTTTTATCAGACTGGAGATTGCAGATTCGCTGAACCAATCTGGTCGAGTGCGCCTATTTGTATAAACAGTCTTCTGAATGGGCCAACAAAGGAGTTTTTTTTTTCATTGAGGCGCAAATGCCAAAAGAACTATTTTACAAAAATGTTTCCAGCTTCATATCCCTTTGTAACAGACTAGCGGGATATTGAAGAATATTACTTTGGGCTGCAGCATTGTTAGCTCCGTGTTCTGAGTATTATTTGTATGGCGTTGTAGTTCGGGGTCGATATTTAAAATGTATAGTATCGTATGACTAAAACATGACTAAACGGACGGTAATGACCGTCTACCTAGTAAAATTTTACACCAAGAGTTCAGATTCGTCAAGGTTTTGATTGAACAAAGGAATGGAACTGATACCGGGCCGGCATTTTGACTGGCTCGATGGCGCATTTGGTAGTGACCCTGCCCCATGTGCCAAGAGTTGTGGGTTAGATCCCCACCCAGGACAAACATTCGTGTGATGAATACTTGTGTTTGTTCTGTATCTGGGTGTTAATATCCAATATGTAAGTATATATTTTTAATACCACTGTTGTTCCTGATATCCGTAACACAAGTGCTTAAGCTACTTACCTCGGAGTCTGATCAATGTATGTGATATTTATTTATTACCGGGCCAATCACCTCTTAACGAATGATATTTTTTGGAAAGCAATTTTTTATAAAATTTTGGGAGTTTGCGTCTGGATACGCGTGAGTGGTGGGAGTTACATTCAGATAGAGCTTTTTTTAAATAAGAAGATGGACAGTGGAAGATTAGCAAACTTTTATCGAATGCTGATAAAGGCGAAATCCGAAGGAGCCAGAAATTTAGTTTTTAGTTACAATTTGTTGCCTGGGCTTCGTTCGGGTGGAATTTAAGAAAAAAATACACCCGATCTACTAGTGGTAATTGCATCAAAATTATTATTTAGTTGTTACATATATAACCTTAACAAATGGACAAATAGACGGACAGAAAGACAAATACAATGTTTAATAACTGTATATCCACTTTCATATCCATTAAGTAATCGTTGTTATTTTGATATTACAAAGATACACTTCCAATTTTAGACCAGAATACAGAAAATTGTGCGCGTAGTACACATATAATTCAATTACTGTTCATATCCATGTGTATATGAACAGTGATAGGATTATGTGTGGACTGCGCGCTCGCACTATAAGTGGAAGTACTTCCGCCGAGCTAGGTGTTGCTGGCTCGGGGACCTAGGCCCAACTGGCCGTCGCGGTGTATTGTGTATATACTTAGTGGCGAGAATAACTTCGTCAGCGCGATGCAGGATTGTATGGCGTTTCTGCATTTTTGATCGTATTGTAGCTATATATATAATCATGACTCTCTTGTGGCGCGGTCGCTACAGAAGGTTGAAAAAGAAACAATGCATTTCCTTGCATCATGGATGCGGCTTGCTACATCTACGATAAACATACGACACGAAATATGAAAATAAATCTTGACATACATATGACACTGCACATGTATCGCGGGGTACGTGACTGCGCATGCGAGCGGCGCGCCGGCGCAGCGACGCGCATGTGCTAACTGCAATATTTATTCCTGAGCACTAAAATAAATCTGACCTAAGATTGAGGATCGCTAGAACAAACAATTTATAAGCACATGCATAGACTAATACCATCGTGCTGATAATTCCTGAAGGGGAACGGTCTAAGGAATAATCTCCAGTTTTCGCCAAAAGTAAAATTACGTTGTGTTAGATGGAAAATTGTGAAAACGTAATGACAAGTAGCTAGCTGGTCGCCGACATAATCACAACCAATACTCAATACACCATTAGCCGCTATAAAAGGCGTTCTAGGTAAGCAACACAGTTGGTAAGTGATGTTGGATAGGATCCTCAAGTACACAGTTCTTTATTCAGCACCGTCAAAACAAACTTCCCTCCTGGCTGTGTTAGTGAACACGTAACTTAATCAGTTACTTTATAAAAGTAATATTTTAGCTCAGAGCCAGATTTGAAATGAAGACAAATTTACCTGTGCGGGGCGATTGGTAAAAATCCGATCGTGAATATCTAGTTAGGAAGTTTTAAGTGGTCCCTCGGAGGGTCGCCGCGACGCCCTCCCGGCGGGTCGGTGACGCTGCGCGACAACAAATCGTGTCATAAATAATATGTTTCAAACAGCGGATAGAAGTTTTCTGCAGAGGTGACAAACATTTTGGGGAATGAATTTGAACCGCGTGGAAATGTGTTGCATAAAATATTGAAACAATGCATTGATGGTGACTCGTTAGTGCACACACCGGGTAAAGTTCAGTGACCGAAACATGTGTGACACTCGTGCGTGGACACGTGATTGCAGCTGTAATGTTAATTTAGATTGCGAATTAATAAGCTTGTATAAATTCGAGCATTGATTATTAATATTAATAATCCTATTTTTTTTAAAGAGTGGTGGTTTGTACACGCGCCCGTTAACCGAGGGGTGCAGGTTCAAACCCTGAATGGACTCATGATTCCATATATCGTTTAGTTTTTCTCTAGAATTAGTCTTCGTTCCAAATATTTTATGTCATAGTACAAACTGCTCTGGGCATCAACAACTCACACGTCGCATATGCGCGCGAGGCAAGTCGGTGCTAGCTCGTGCCCAGTGGCTGGTCGTTTTGTTCCCTCGCTGTCACAACAAGCGACGTAGCAACAATGTTCATTGTTGACGGCGACAGATGCGTAGGACTAATTAGCGCACCGCAACAGTTCCATTAATTCCGCCGCTAATTGGTTCCGTTACAAACGAGCCCCTAAAACGAGACTTATTAATTGTGTTTTTTCCAAGGAATTTTTGTCATCAGCATTTGTTATACGAGGCGGGCGCTTCTGCGAGGCGCGTGGGTCGCGGGGTTCTGTAGGCAGGCAAGTGGCCCTTACACAAGACGAACTCGGGAAAGTTTGACAGTTATGCAGTAGTGCTCTTTCCGTCGCGGGTACAATTAACAATTAGAAAAAAATTTGGAAAAAATAATATTTGTGTTATCTATCACTTAGGCCGTCCTTAGCTATGCGTATTTGTGTATATTACAGGTAAATTGGCTAACCATGAAATATAGAATTATTATAAATAAAATAAGGAAAAGTACATAATACCATTGTTCTTAATAAAATTCCCGTTAAAGTTAACATTAACTTACACAAGCGACTTCGAGAGCGTGCGTGCGAATGACTGTTACCTACAAGAAATGTGATGTGATGTGATGCTGACTTCGTGGTCAGCTAGATTCATTGCTAGAAACTTGCACGCCTGCACACATGCTGTTTGGGCATAAATTAAATCAATGATTATGACGGTATAGAAGCGTTATCAAATGTTAAAAAAGTTAGACATAAAATAAATTGTGAGACGTATTTATGAAAATAGTTACATACATACATAACATCACGCCCATAATCTCCGAAGGGGTAGACAGAGTCAAAGAGGCAGCAGGCCCCTTTCACCACAGTATATTAGTTATTCAATTATTTATTCCCAAAAGTAACAGATCTCTTCTGATCATATAAATCTTATAATATGACCCATCGTTTTGCTTCAGCCTCGCAAGCTGGCAGCACTCGAGGCGCCCCGCCCGCGGAGCGCCGCTCGAGCGAGCGCGATAAAATAAATTAAACGAATTCTTCAGCGCGCTGAGGGCCACTGGAGGTGTATTTAAAATTGTAAATGCTATTGAAGGGTTGGCGCACTCTTCGGCGCGGAGGGGTGGAGGGGACCGCTTGACGCAGCCGGGAATTTGGTGTAGTGGTCTAAATTTACGGGTTATCACTTCTTCATATAAAACAAAGTCCTTCGCCGCGTCTGTCTGACTGTTTGTTCGCGATAAACTCAAAAACTACTGCATCGATTTTCATGTTGTTTTCACCAATGGATAGAGTGGTTCTCGATAAAAGTTTTAGTATACAATTTCGTAAGTTTTTTTAGAAATTGGCTAAAATATAACGATATTTGTTTGAGGTGACGGAAAGCCGTCTGGGAGCTTTTAACGAAAACGCTGCCTAAACCCTTAGATATATAACAAAATAATGTGTGGTGGAATTGTGTATCGTATATAGGTTTACAGAAAAATGCACGTTGGCATATGTCAAAAAAATGGGCAATTTTAAAGCGGAAAACTATTTACACAAATACGGCAAATCCTTATATTTTTTTTTAAATACGTGAGTTGGCTTGAGCACTCGGTAGACGTTTTTGACGATTTATAAGTGCTTTGTTGAAGCCTATATAAATAAAGATCATTTAATTTAATTTCATTTCATGAAGGTAATTTTTTCCATTTAAACCATGCAAATTAAATGAATACGTTAGGAGATACAGCAAAATCAAAATAATGCGCAACGAAATTAATTCCGTGTCGCCGTGATTCGACCCGTGACCCGCGTCTCGCGTCCCGCCGGCGGCGGCCCGAGACCTTACGTACTGTATCAATGTATGGTGGAATTGTGTATCTTACATGTACCTACAGAAAAGCGCTTACATGTACCTACAGATAACTTCGGAAAAAATAAATGTCCACCCGGGCAAAGCCGGAGTGGGGCGCTAGTAGATAATATTTACGTTAAAGACAATATGTACTTAATCCTTTTATTAAACTTTTGAACGGTAATTACAGATTTGGATATAGTGTGATGTTTCATATCAAATCAAATTTTGATTCGATTTGATTTGATTTGATATGAAAGTTGTAAATTTATATTACTTTTATTTTAAAAGTGATTTCTCGAAAGAACTTACAGAAAGTTAAATATCGTAGAACATACAAATCTTGGAATCGAAAAAAAATTGTATGTTAATATGAGATTTTAATTTCATTTTATAAATAGTTCAATGTCTCCAAGACAAGAGAGAGATTGAGCGGTTTTTTTCGAACATGGTTAGAACTTGTTAATTGAGAGGTACAAACAAACATAACATCACGCCCATAATCCCCGAAGGGGTAGGCAGAGTCAAAGGGGCAGCTTAACCACATTCAGCCAATAATAAAACCGGGCTGGGTCAGATGGAAAATTGTAAAAAAGTAGTGACAAGTGGCTGCTTGTCGCCTATACCATCACATACCCAAAACCTCATATACCATTAGTCACCTTTTACGACATGCTAGGTAAGAAACACAGTTTAAGTCCCAGACTAACATGGGACGACATGAGAGGTACAGATTTTTTAATAAACATATTATATATAACTAGCGAATATATAAATATTATTTTTAATGCTTAAGAACAAGTAATAGATCAAACGAGAAAAGTGATGTACACGTACGTACATGTAGTTTATCAACTAGACATTACTCCGTTCCACCAATCCTAACAAATATTATATACAATATAATACATATATATAATACTTGGTAGAGGCAAACTAGTTCAGTTGTACCTATATAAGATTAGTTTCTACCCCAAACGGATTAACTATGCATGTTTTGATTCATCCATCACTGGTATTTACATAATTTACTATTCGGACGTCAGGCCAGTCGCGATCTATGTACACGCCGAAGAATACGTCCAAAATAAATATGAAAACTCGTTTTTTTTTGTATTTCATTATAAGAGCGTGAATAATAGAAATGAAATGTTTGTTTTTCTATATATTGATCAATTTCTCAGGTTCATACATTATACATATATGCCTATAAATATCCAGGTCTCGGGGAGTAATAACCTGATCATCATACATAATTCGTTGTTAGCCGGATTCGAAATTTCGAACCCGCGGCTTTTGATTTCATGGCCAGATGTCAAACCACTAGACTGTCAGATCAAACTCAAGCAATAGTGTAAGCACGCATAGTCGCATACGCAATAACTGCACTAACCGCGCCTGATGTATTCCGGTGCATTATTCACGAGGGCCGCGCCGGAGCCTGCGCCGGCTATTTCGGGCAGATCAATGCTCCTGCGGCCCGTGACCCCGGGGTCCTGCCATTGGAAATGCATTGATTGAGCACTATGACATCTAACACTAGACAGTCTATAGTGTGAGCTTCTACGAAAGGCTATTAGTGCGATGTATTGCAAGTGAACGGATGGGGCATAACGCTAGGATGGTGATGACGCAAGATCGCATACATACACACCATCACCTCCCCAATCTCCGAAGAAGCAGGAAGACTTCAAGGAGATATATATATATATACATATAGTTCCTTAAGCCACATTCAGCTGAAAATGAAATTAAGTTAAGTTAGGTAGGAAATTGTGACAAGTTGCTAGCTCGTCTACTACATAATCACAAACCAAAACATAATTAGACACCTTTTACGATATCCTACGCAAGGAATACAGTTGGTACATGAGAAGAATGCAAGACCACGATGATCTATATGATCGACCTAACGGGTGACGTGCTACATAAGTCTCGCTGGATAGAGAAACATGTTTATAATCAGATTTTCATAGACACACTTTAGGAGTGTAGTCCCACCCAACAAATAGAAAAACAAGAAAATAGTCTCCGTACACCGTGCCAAGGGAGTGAATGACGAATCAGATTGGAGGAGGAAACAATTCGCTGTTTATTCGGTGAGCAGTTATGCCGACTTGGGGGTTTTTTCCTCCTTCATTTCTAAGGGCTTTTTAGAAAAATAAACATGTTTGGTGTGGCACTTAAAAATAGTGTACTAACAGCTGTATTATTTGACCAGCATGTTGAAATGTATTGCCTGTACGGTCATTGTAGGTGACAAGTAGGCGTTGCAATGCTGGATTCAGCAATCCAGCTAGGCCCAGCACAATTATAGCTGTACTGTGCCCAGGGACATGTGCCACGATTGATTTGACTGCAGTCCCTACTTTTTCATCTTACCTAACTCAATATTGTTGGCTAAAAGTACTTAAAAGGGCTTACGACTCATAGGACTTGCAGGGGCTTTTATTTACCTGACAAATTCACGAGGCTTAGAAGCTAAAATGGACACTTTAGATTTAGATAATTTTAAAACAAGCTTAGAGGAAAATTTTCGATTAGTATCACAGAGCGAGACACAGACAGGACGTGAACCACGACCGCGGAAGAGCTCGTCACCGGCGGGCCGACAGACGCGCCGTATCCGATGACAATCCACGCGACAAAGAGCCCACCGGCGCGTATTTTTGCTGAAATGCCAGATCGACGTGGTGATTTCTTGTTTACCGCGTCAGGCGACGGAAGACAGGTTTTAGGATAATGAGGGCAGGGTCGCGTCGCGGTGGATGATGGTATTTTGAGCAGTGTTGCTGACGGGCTGGCAAATAGCCGGCGAAGACTTATTTGGTGAATACTAATTTGACAACAATATGGTTTATTTTATTTCAATTATATCACTTCTATTATTAATAATGGAGGAAATAAAATGAGGTATGAACTAAATATCGAATAATTAAATAAATAAATAAATAAATTCTTCAGACTGGCACACCAATTCCTTAGTCCCAAACTAAGCTTATAAGCTTGTGTTATGGATACTAGGTGAATGGATAGACATACTTAAATACGTTTATCAACATCCATGAATCGAGTACGAATATCCATGTTCATCACACGAAATATATGCCCCTAGCGGGATTCGAACCCGCGACCCTTGGTTTCGTGGCCAGGGTCTCTGACCACTCGACCAACGGGCCAGTCAATGTCAAATTATTTTGTCATATTTTAAGTTTATAACGTCACTCGGTGTAAGTTGAGTTTCAAGTCTATTTTCTGAGATAGGTATACACGGGCGGTTCGTGCACCTAATTCTCTTAATTTCTCGCTTTCTAATTAAAAAGTTGTGAGACTGCCAACATTAATGGTGACCTTACTTTTCCGCGGAGCATTTTTTAATCTCCGCGACAGCGTATCAGACCAAAATTAAATTAAACAATTCTGGAGACGTTAAATCTGATTGCAGCAAGCTTTTATATCTGGGATAAGCGGCGTTTATCTGAGCGCTCCGCGGTTTTTGCACGCGAATCAAGCCCGAATCGTTAAAGAAGGAAGCGTGAATTTGGCGTGAATTTATGTGCTCTGTTTCACGCAGTTTTAGGGAATGTATTTTTTTAGGGTAATTATGCGTGACGAAATGTTTTTTCAACGGTTCAGTAGACATGTTAGCCCCGAACGCTGCGATAATTCGGCTAAGAGTTGTGTAATGTTGCCTACGTGGCTGCTTCGGTACATTTGTTAACGTTAAGGGGCTGGAAATTGTTGCTAGCTACAGTTTTCGCTGAATGCTATTTGCGTGAGCCAGTATTATATCAGTATTTCCGAACGACAATGGGTAGATATAAATAACATTAGAATGAGTATGTATCAATTTAAATCAACTCAAAAGTATGTTATATTTTTAAAAGGTACCTATGTCAATAAATAAACATTGGTAGCTTCATAGCATACGAAGTTCGATCACTTGATTTCCCACTTATGAATTCTTATATAAGACATTTTATATTGTTTTCCATTTCATATTGTTTCTGCTATAACCAACTGTTTTGCCGTCACAATATAGGGCATATTCTGTCAACATAATTATAGCGCTCATCTCTGAACTCGTAAACAATTTACAGCTTTATTAAATCACTTCCCTCAAGAGATTGTCAACTACTCCCACGAAACGTGCGGAACATGATTAATTTATGTTCAATTAGCTGAATTACTACGAAGTCCATTGTTCTCTGAGAGATCTTTCCGAAATGGTACTATGGTACAAAAGTACATATATCAGCATTTAGCGTTGTGAGAGTAGCTTGGTGGTGCTGAGATTTAACTTGGACGGGGTTATTATAGGAATGTTAGCTCTCAAAAACATCACGGAACACATTGAGCCCTTTGACATTCGAGTCTTAAAATATTGTCGGGTTATTGTAAATGTATGCTGTGATGTCTGTGTAAAGTTGTGTTATTATATACAGATGTTGTGTTGTATGGTTAGAAATTAGTAAATATCCGAGGGCCCGCAGCTAACTGCGAGCTTTCGGCTCGCATTCCGCTCGACATCAAGCGTACATTAATCGCGCACAAGCGCAGCGCCGCGCCAGGTACATTGCATTTTATCCCTGCAAACGTTGTTGTTTATTTCAGAATGTGGTAAAGTTCGTCTTGTACGCCAACGTCAACTATTATGTTGGCGACACAACATCGCGACAGATGAAGCAAACAATTCAACCGCTACTCCTACGGGTTTGTCAAATAGTCTGCGATCGCGGCGTGTGGTACACGTTGTGGTGTACTTCAATTGATGCACAATTAGCCGAATTGCTTCAAAGTCCGTCGCTCGCCGAGAGGCCAATTCCGGCACGGTTGGCGCAAATTTTGGAGCTCACTGCTACTGACAGTTCGTTAATACCTACTTAATAATATTAATTGCAGATAACGGCTCGTTCTTCCGCTGGCATTTTGGGGAAGACGCGGGATTCACGCTCGTGCGATAATTCACCCACATCCTTGCTGATTATTGCGAATCGTGTTGCAATATTTTGTGACTACAAAAATACGTTTTCCTTGTTTGTTGAAGATATAGTTTATGAGCGCAGTTTAGTGGCTTAATTATGAATAATGGTGGGCACAAATACGGAATAATTTAATTTTTTTTATTTATTTATTTAATAAGGTTCACCTACAACTAATACATTGATACTCACAAGAAAAGTTATTATCTTAAAATAAATTATGCTAAATGTACAGTCTCTTACAGGCGAACACAGCATGCATAAAGGAAAAGTCACTTAAACACTAAATAAAAGACAAAAGTTGGCAACGAAAAATAAGTGCTAAAATTCTTCAAACTATAACAATAAAAATATCATAAAATAAGTACTAAAACTATAGCAATTTAAAAAGAGACCTGCGGAATCTGACCAACGACATGGAACATATATCGATGTCCGAGGATTGGCTCAAAGAGTTATATTGCCTACATATTCTCGGGATAGGAGAGTTGGCACCCTTAACTGTTCTTCTAAAAGGAACGCTGAACAGGCCCAAAGGACGACGAGGAAGGCGTAGAGGGACTCTGAGTTGAAGTCGACGAAGTAAATCGGAACAGTTTGTATGACTGTTGAAGGCTTTATAAAGGAAAACCAAGTCATGAAAGTCTCTACGCTTTTGAAGACTTGACACTTTAAAAAGAGTTAGTCTGTCCTCGTAACTAAGTCCAGGTCTACCTACAGCATAAGCAAGGTGTCTGGTAAAATTCACTATGTTTTGTTAGTTGTCCACAAAGGACCGTACAATATCTATTTCACACTTCGTTTGCACTCTTCTTTATATCTTATACTACCTATAGTAATCTAATCTACGAACGAAATGAAAAAAAAATTCGAAAGCGGATGAAGAGGGACAGGAACCATAAAATGGGTCGCTTGTTCAGCTAGCGCCCCGTGCTCTACGTAGCGCCCCGCGCCCTGCGTAGCGCCCCGTGCTCTACGTAGCGCCCCGCGCCCTGCGTAGCGCCCGCGCCTTGGGGCCCTGCGCCCTGAGACCGTTACAACCTGTGCGGTGAAGCGGAACGACAGGCCATTTGTATCATTTCTGTTATTATGTTACGTTCGTTCAATGCAAAAAATGCAAGCGACTTTTGTTTTACAATTTTGTAGATTGTATTTTTTTCAGTTTTGTTTAACAATTTCGATGACAATTTTTACGTGCTATTGGAGTTCTTAATAAAGCAGATCTATATACTTTTTCTTTTCCTACTATTGATTGATTAACCTGCGTAGTCGTTATGATATCAAAAAAATAATGAACTACCAAAGTTTTTGTCCTCTCGTAACGCGTATTATTACATTATTTGATATAAGTATTTTTTGAGCGGCACTTTAAATAATGAGAAACAAGATGGATATCATTTGGAAACGTCATTCCAGTCTCACGACTGCTCGCTTAAAAGGCCATCGTCTAAAAAGTTTGTGAAGCACTGTTTAATACATTAAGAGCAAGCAACCATAACGCGCTGAGCCCCCGTAATTAACTTTAAGCGGGAGTGCGCTAACGCACAAGACAGCCTCAAGAATCATATAGGCTCAACCGCAAAAAGATAAAAGGGACGCGGCGGGCTTCCGCGCGCGCGCACTCGCCCAAATTGACGTGATGGCGCCTCAAACGGTCCCGGGGGACGCACTCCGCGGATTTGGATAATCCCTATCGTGGCGCTTAAGTGTTAGTATTGTGCGAAAAAATTACTAGCAGGACAGCAAATATTTTTTATTACGTATAATTAAGATGAATAAACAAATAAGATGGTTATTATTCTTTACCTTATATGTAGGTAAACTAAAAATATTAACATAATGTCACGCCCACAATCCCCAAAGGGGCAGGCAGAGTCAAAGAGGCAGAGGCCCCTTTAACCACATTCAGCCAGAAACAAAACTGGGCTGGGTTAGATGGAAAATTATGAAAAAGTGGTGACAAGTGGCTAGCCCGTCGCCCACACAATCACATACCCACAACCCTATATACCATTAGTCGCTTTTTACTACATGCTAGGCAAGAAAGTTGGCACATTATTTTTAATGTGCCAACTGTGTTTTTACTAAAAATATTGCTAAAATTTAAGTCCTTTTGTATCTGCTTAAAGCGACAAATCGACAGTTTGAGTGACACGAACGTGGTGCTTCAGAAATACTTCTGGAATTGAAGAGTTTAAAAAAAAGCCGAATTCGATGTTTCTCTGGTCGATGTAATGTTGCCAACCGCTACACCACTTGTTGCGTGAATATGGTTCAGACCGCCGACGTTTTAAACCTGCTACGGGAACAGTACGCCCATGAAATTAGCATGGAGCTCTTAACACTCGCGCTTTATTGTTAACTCGGCATTGGCCATGGCCACCATTAACCAAAAGCAGTGCTCGTATCATTCGCCTATTAAATTAATCAATTATATTATCTAACACATTCTATTGCCGGCGCGCGCTCGCGACTCGTGTACGAATTATTCCCGTGAAGCATATTTACTTTTATTTACTTGACGTTATTAAATATAATAAAACGCTCGCGCGTAGCAACCCGTCGCGGCCGCGGCGCGCCTAAATTACGCTTTCCTGGAAATCCGCGTAATCGCGTAAAGAGATTAGCTCGTAACACCCGCCGGCGGCAGCGCGAGATAATTTATATGTTATTTGCATCAAATGCTGCTGTAATCGGAGTTAAGTAGCGGCTACTGACGCGGACCTCGGGAATCATACATACATACATACTATTAAATATTAGTAAAATCCAAACAAAAACAAGTTATAGCACTAACTGTATTCAATAGAAACTCGGAACACAACAATTGTACATCTCAAAACGTTATGGCGCGAGAGCATATCCTGTCAAAAAAATGCTAGGGCTGGGCCCAGGATTGCAATTGACTAGGGATGAGATGGTTATCGCCGATTATATCTTCACATCTAACAGCTCGGCCGTCCTGCATTCCTTCGGTCCCCGAAGGTGAGTCGACAAGGTCCAGCTGCCGTCACCATACGCAGCCCGATGACTCTTGACAGCTTCTCAGGAGCAGTTGACTGCTCCAGGTAGTATTCAAATATGCTATGTGGCCCGTCAGGCAAGCATAATCTGT
The DNA here is from genome assembly GCA_951394215.1 of Glyphodes perspectalis. Classification (NCBI taxonomy): domain Eukaryota; kingdom Metazoa; phylum Arthropoda; class Insecta; order Lepidoptera; family Crambidae; genus Glyphodes; species Glyphodes perspectalis. Next base: position 18,082,973 of record OX596201.1, on the reverse strand, counting down.
TATATTCGCAAGGCTCTTGAAGCAAGCGCACATTGGCATTAGTGGTGCTGAGACCCCAAAGGCAAGCATAATACCAATTACTGCAACCCAGACCCCAAAGGCAGTTGCAATTTATCATGGCATTAGAAATGCCTTAAATTTTATCTCGACACAATGGTTTTAAGGCCCCGTAGGCAAACCTATTGCCATGACCCACAAGGCAAGTCGACCAGTATTGCTACGGCCCCTCAGGCAAGTCTAGTATCGCTAAGGCCCCTGAGGCAAGCTTAATAATATTGCTAAGGCCCCGGAGGCAAGCGTTATCATATTACTAAGGCCCCTGAGGCAAGTCTGAGTTGCTAAGGCCCCTGAAGCAAGCTTAATACTTAATTTTGCTAAGGCCCCTAAGGCAAGCGTAATAATATTGTTACGGCCCCGGAGGCAACCGTAATAATATTGCTAAGGCCCCTAAGGCAAGCTACCAAAATTTTATAAAATAACAACATTATGATTGAGACGCATCAGACATGTAATCATCAGATGAGAACTCATGGCGGGCTTGCCACAATTTCATTTTGTCGCGAGCAACAATGTTCTTATAGGCTCTCTTACCTTTAGTGGTTGACGAAACCTCATAACGATCGTTGGGCAAAACCGCTGTCACTTTGTAAGGTCCCGCGTATTTGGGTACAAGTTTGCCACTTGACAACCCCGGACGCAAAATTTTTCGTTCTACCATTACTAATGTCCCAACAGTGACCGGTTCAGTAACTCGTCGCCCTTTATCAAAACGCAATTTCATCTTCGAAGCATTCTCTTCAATCTTTTGCTCTGCCTCATTCCTTAAGCGAGCCACATCTGTCGTATAAACTGCCCCGCGGAATTCACCAGCCAATCGGGGTCTTAAGCCACATAACAATTCCAACGGTGATTTGCCGGTACCTTGACTAACCGTCGAATTTATTCCCAACTGTACCTTTGAGAGGTATGCGTCCCATCCTTTCTGTTCATCGCCCATATATGCCGTTAAAGAGCTTAAAATCGTACGATTAAGGCGTTCCACCTGTCCATTTGCTCGAGGCGATGCTACAGCATTCAATACATGCTTTATGTCATGGTCCTCAATGTATTGTTTAAATTCTCGACCCGTAAAAGCGGTACCTCTATCGCTTATTATTCGAACTGGGTAACCAAACACTTGATTCAACTTAGTCAAAGCTGTAATGGCTCCTTTAGCATTAGCGCTGGCAACGGCTTCTAGCCATACAAATTTAGTAAAGCCGTCGATCACTGCAAAAACATATGATTTTCCATTGCTTTTGCAAAATGGCCCCAAATGATCTATGTGCAATGTGTGGAAGGGCACAGGCATCCTAGAGATGGGATGCATCAATCCAGGCTGTTTCCCAGTAGGTTTCTTGGCAAATTGACACCCAATGCAACTGGCCACATATTTTCCCACACTTTTCCTCATCTTGGGGAACCAATATTTCGCCTGTATTGCCTCAAGACACTTACTCAATCCAAGATGCCCGTGATCATCATGGTACAATTTCATAATGTGCCACCTTGCGCTTTTCGGCAACACAGGTTTATTCTTACCGTCAACCAAACGACACAAAATCCCATCCACGATTTTGTAATTTTTAGCTAAGCCGTCCTTCTTTTGTTTATTAGCTTGCAGTTCCAGCTTTAAGTTTTGTATACAAGACTGAGTTTCCTCGTCTGCACTCTGAAGGGTATTAATAAAATCATTTTCTTGTATGTGATTCACTTGTAACTCAATGGGATTTCTGCTTAGAGCGTCAACATGTGCCATTGACGTCCCTGGTCTATGCTCAACATCAAAATCAAACTCCTGCAAGTCAAGCCACCATCTCGCAATACGTGGTGACAGATCGCGTTTAGACCACGCTAGACGTAACGCTGAACAATCAGTCACAACACGAAACTTGAGACCAGAAATATAGACTTTAAACTTCTGAATACTAAATACCACGGCCAAAGCCTCTAACTCAAAACTATGATAGTTAACCTCAGTGGCTGTGGTCTGCCTGCTTGCATAAGCAACAGCTTTCCATTCACCATTCTTATGCAGTTGTAACAGCACCCCACCTAGGCCCAACTTCGAAGCATCTGTGTGGACTTGCGTTTCTCGTTTCGGGTTGTAAATTGCAAGAACAGGATCGGAGGTAAGTTTCTTTTTCAGTAACTCCATAGCCTTAGCTTGCTCTGCATCCCAATGCCATTCTACAGTCTTCTTAGTCAACATGGTAAGTGGCTTTGCGATAGTTGCAAACCCTTGTATAAATTTACGGAAATAGCTTGCCAGCCCTAAGAATTGACGGAGTTCGTGTACATTACTAGGAACTCTGAAGTCAGAAACCGCGGCTAACTTATGAGGAGATGGACGTATTTCTCCTTCATGGATTTCATGCCCCAGATACTCAACAGTTTTAGTCAAAAACGAACATTTGTTACGTTTTAACTTTACACCAGCAGCATCAATCAACTCTAGAACTCTCCTCAGATTATCCAAACAGCTTGAAAAGTCTCCTCCCCATACTATTACGTCATCTATATATACTTCGGCACAGTCATGTATAACAGGAGCTAGTATTTCATTCATAGCCCTTTGAAATACCGCAGGTGCATTGCAAAGTCCAAAACTCATCATCCGATACTGGTAGTGGCCATCAGGGGTAACAAATCCTGTGTATGGTCTTGACCTTGACGCTATTTTTATTTGGTGATACCCATTGGCCAAATCCAGACAGCAAAATACTGTTTTATCAACCAGGCGGTCTAATAAATCTTGAATAACTGGTAAAGGGTATCTCTCCTTTTCAGTGATTTTATTTAGTGCTCGATAATCGACGCACATTCTGTGTCCTCCACCTTTCTTCTTCACCAATAAAACTGGGCTTGCATAAGCTGACGTTGATTTTTCAACAATACCTGCAGTCATCAACTCTGCCACAATATCTCTTATTATTTCCCTTTCGTGAAATGACATACGATATGGTTTATAATTAATCACTTTATCTTCTACTAATTTAATAGTCATTTCAATTTTGCAATTTCCTAACTCTACAGCTTTGTTAGAGAAACAACTGTTATGCTTTTCCAGAAGAGCTTCTAAAGCTTTCTGCTCCACTATTGTCAAATTATCTCCTATTTTAAACATATTGGTATTTCCATCACTCAGTTCTGCTCTTGCTACACATTCCTCACTTTTAAGACTTATTGGTACATTAGTTTGGTTTATCATCTTTATAACCATCTGTCCTTCTTCACAGTTCAATTCTTCACTCAATACATCCTTCTCACACAAAGGTTGTCGATGTTCACTGTGTTTCACCATCATAACTCCACTAGCCATAGGTTCTGTCCTCACAATAACTTTATTTAAACCAGGGTTAAGTTCCACATCAACATGAGGATATAAGCGCACCTTTTCAAAGTCTTCACAGAGTTCTGCAAGTTCTAAAGCCATATCTAAGTCTTCACTCAATACATCCTTCTCACACAAAGGTTGTCGATGTTCACTGTGTTTCACCATCATAACTCCACTAGCCATAGGTTCTGTCCTCACAATAACTTTATTTAAACCAGGGTTAAGTTCCACATCAACATGAGGATATAAGCGCACCTTTTCAAAGTCTTCACAGAGTTCTGCAAGTTCTAAAGCCATATATAAGTCTTGGACCTTGTCTGGTACAATATAAAACTGAGTTTTGATATCAACACCGTCTACAGACAATGTTGCCGTGGTTTTCCCTATTGGAATAGTTAGAGCATCACCATACCCTTTAATCACAACATCATCACTGCTGGCATGCTCCAAGTTCTGCTGTTCACAAAAGCTTCGCTTCATGGTGTTACATGAGCTCCCAAAGTCAATAAACGCTTTAGCTGGACTTCCACTAACATGAACAGTTTTAAAATATTTCTTGTCCGACAACTCACTACACACAGTCTGAATTCTACGAACTAATTTGTTCTGTGGACTGTCTCTTGACTTCTTCCTACATTCCTCTACTGTGTGACCTTTAATGTTGCAGAATGTGCACTGTTTGTGATTTCTTTTCTTGAAACAATCAATTTCTGTATGACCTGTACGATCACAAAATGAACACCTCTTTTCAAATTTGTTCTGGATTGGAACCTTTTTGTTATTTTTATAACATCTGCTAGCCTTGTGACCAGTTTTCCCACAAGAAAAACATTTAAGTTGTTTGTTTGACCTTTGGTCGCTTTTTGTTGATGTATTTGACTGATTTATTTCAGTGCCCAGTTGAGAGTAATTAACACTCGCCAAATACTTTAACAGGGAACTGGTATCATGGCATCCCGCTGATTTTGCACCAATTTCTAACAAGGGATTTCCCAGCGTACCAATCACTGCTTCAGCAATGACTTCATCACTTAAATGACACGACATCCCTATGCCCAACTTTGTATAATAAAATGCAATAGGATCCTCATTGGGTAGTTTAACTCTATTCACCAATTCTCTTATTTGAACCAATTTATTTGTGGTAAATGGGAATGCTTTTATCAGCTTTTCCTTCCATTCATTCCAGCTAATATCATACGAGGCCTGCTGTTCATACCAGCTTTTGGCATATCCACTCAACTTCGCAGTACAATTACAAATAAGAGTGCGCTCATCCCATCCATGCATTTTGGCTGTACTTTCTAAGTTTCGAATCCAATGTTCAATAGACACCGCAGTGGTCTGAGGATTAAACTCAGGGATAAAATCATTACGCCCCACATAACGCACCACAGGGCGTATACTCATACCAGTACTACTAGATGGTACCATTGACACATTTGGTGACAGAGGTGGTGTTGAACATTCTTCTTTTTTCTGTCTCAACTCCTTAACCAAACTTTCCAAAATCTTTATGCGTTTATCCTTATTCCGTAAATCTCTCCTAAATCTTTTCTCTTCCTGTTCCGATGAAGATGAAGATGAATATGAACGAGCCCTCTTTTTATGTTTATGCCGACCCATTGTAAAGTCAAAAGTATTACAATAATATTATTTATTCTGTAGCAGCATACACTGGAGAACACAGTTTAAGAATAGAAATCTAATTAATAAAGTTCACAATTAAAACAAAACAGAACTGAAGTTTTAATTTCTTAAAACTGGAACTGTTTGAGAAATTGTCTATTTTTAATTCCACTTACATTTAATAGTAACAACTTACACAGATAAAGTTTATATATGGTCTTACATGAGAAAGTCCATAAATTAAAACAAAATATGTACAGTCTGGGTGGATCTCACCAATTAACTTCTAGGTACTCCGGAGAGTGCAGCAGCAGTGTATGCATGCAACATGCATTCCTCCAACCACGATACTTGTTGACCAAGCTCAGTACCGTTAGTTAGAGCCCTCAAAACCAGCAACTAACACCGTATAACACCATGCACCACAATGACGTCACTTAGAAAAAACTTTTTGCGACATGTTTCGTAACAAGTTCACACATAAAAATATCACATAAAAAATGTCACAAAACACATAAATATCGTGTCAAATATTAGAACACGGGTTAGTTTATGTGTATTTACAAAGAAAAAGCATCCATTGTTGCCAAATATTATGAAATTAACTTTTCCACCACCGTTTAAACCTACTCACACAGTCACGTAAATTATTGACAGTTTTTCAAATCAAAGGCGCGGAATACAAAGATCTCACTTCTGAGATATTAAATATTAGTAAAATCCAAACAAAAACAAGTTATAGCACTAACTGTATTCAATAGAAACTCGGAACACAACAATTGTACATCTCAAAACGTTATGGCGCGAGAGCATATCCTGTCAAAAAAATGCTAGGGCTGGGCCCAGGATTGCAATCGACTAGGGATGAGATGGTTATCGCCGATTATATCTTCACATCTAACAATACATACATAGCATCACGGGATTCGATGTGAAAATGTATGAATGCACCAATTGTACGTACGAGAAACTTAGGTACTACCGAGGGTTCTGACAGACTGACTGAAAGGGTTCTGACTTGATTTAAAACTGGACATCAATGTACAAAATATAGCAGATAAAATATCTGCTTGTACTTTGTGTGACGATAAGATCGTCTTTTAAACAGTGGAGTAAGACAATTGCAGCTTTTTATCCCGTTTTTAGTCGAGGGGGTTTGATTTGGTGAAGTTACTTATTAAATTGAATCGACTGCCATCATTGACCATGGACACTATGATCCAAAGTGGTCTGACTGCTTGTGATGTTTTCTATCACCTCTCTTAAATATGTAGGTACCTAAATGGGCGGTAAAAATAAAATTGTTGTGTAAGGCTAAGCCCAAGCATGATAAACGAGTAACATAAATTTGTAGTTATGTATAATTTTACTAACTAACTCGGTTAATTTATTAGAAAACTTAAAGCACTTGACAACTCCCATAGGCGGGTTATCGTATTCAAATTGCCGGCTAACTTCACAACTCTTTGAGATCCCACAAACATTATTCCTTTGTGTACAACACAAACAAACTTAACCCTTTTTCTTACTTGGTATTCTAGTTTCAGAGCGGTATACATTATCCTTACCTCAATAATATTAGGTCCAATATAACTAAGAGAAGACCAGCAAGCTATTTAAGTATAAGCCCACGTATGCATTAGTCTCCTGAACATGTTTCGAATTTAAATGTAAATACTGTAATTAAAGGTCGTCGTCTTATAATTTATTTAAAAAGATTAAAATAATTGAAACATTGAGAATCTAACAAACTAGCGAGGGATCTAGTTACTAATGGGGTCAGAATAAAACAACTTTTTTGATATTTTGGCGAAACGACTCCAAATCGGAGTACCAAACAAAATGATTAAACGAGCAAATAAAGCGTAAATACAAATGAGATTATAAAAGGGATCGGGTTGATCATTTATTTTCAATTTAATTTACGAGAAATTCCTGGAACATTCTACTTTTTCCTCTGTAAATCTCTCTTTCAAGGTCATTTAATTAAAGCTGTATATAAAAGGCTTAGTCTTAACTAGAAACTCAATAGTAAACCTTTACAAATCACTGTATAATCGGTAATTGAAGAACTTTCCTGCTTCCATTTTAGTATTTTTCCTCGTATTTTCAATTTAATAAAGCCGTGGCGAGAATCTCGATAGCGACCGCGATGGCGTTGAGGACATATAAACACACAGGAACGTGTTTTTATCTAGTCTATATTCAGCCTTTATATTTATATTCGTACGATTTTAACGTTATTCAATATTCTTATGAATATTTTATGAAAAATATACTTTCGGCTATTTATTCCCATTAATAACAATGACAATGTTTTGGTAAACCAAACTAAATCTTCAATAGTCTTAGACAAGCTCGATGGCGCATTTGGTAGTGACCCTGCCCCATGCGCCAAGAGTTGTGGGTTCGATCCCCACCCAGGACAAATATTCGTATGATGAATACTTGTGTTTGTTCTGTGTCTGGGTGTTAATATCAAATATTTAAGTATATATTTGTTATACCACTGTTGATTCTGATATCCGTAACACAAGTGTTAAGCTACTTACCTCGGAGTCAGAGCAATGTATGTGATGTCGTCGGATATTTATTTATTATTTATTATATTTATAATAGTCGAACAGTTCGGTTACTTAATATTCCACAACCTATGGCGTCCCGAACAGAACAGGTCTCATAAATTATAGACCGTGCAGTAATCTTCGTGCTCTATACGCGGCCACTCGGATCAATCCGTCTGAGTGGATTAAGAGATCGCCCAGCTAAACTTTAGAGTGCTTCAAAGCTGTCTGGTGAATGCATGAATGTAATAGAATTTGATCTCATACGAATTTCAAATCCCATCCATAACGAGTCAAATGTATTCTTTTTAAAAAGCTTAAGCTGACTTTGTTCAAGAGCTTCTATTGTGCTGCGCAGTGTCGTCTAATGCAAATTCGATCTTTGTTGTCAAACGCTTTTAATACGGTGCAAATCTGGAGAGGGCCTTAATTCAAATATATTTCGACTGTTGTGTTCCTAAGGCACGTACTAGTTTCGTATGTAAGTGCTGTAACAGCTTAGGTTATCATAACATAAATAAATATTTGCGAATCGCTTACTAAATTAAGCCAGTGCTTTATAAAATAAGCTATTTATGATGTTGTTTTAAAAGCAATATTTACCAGCACCAGTATTTATCGCTCAATACGCGGTTCACATAAAAAAGTCGGAATAAGATAGCTCCTATTATTGCGTCCGTAATACATACGTATATGATGTGAGGGGGGCGCGACGCCTGCAGCGCGTCAAGTCGTGGCCGAGGATTGTGCGCCGCGCCAAGCGCCTGATAAAGAGATCACAACGGATATAAGCACGGCGCGCACTCCAGGCGGGGGCAGTGAGATAACTACCTACAATTTAGTCTTGTATCTACGTTATGGTACAAGATTCAACTCATTGAGGCAAAGTGTTTTATTTTTTAAGACTGGCACACCAATTCCCTATTCCCAAACTAAGCTCATAAGCTTGTGCTATGGATACTAGGTGAACGGATAGACATACTTAAATACGTTTATAAACATCCATGACTCGAGTACAAATATCCATGTTTATTACATGAAATATTTGCCCCTAGCGGGATTCGAACCCGCGACCCTCGGTTTCGTGGCCAGGGTCTCTGACCACTAGACCAACGGGCCAGTCAAAGATTATGTTTAAGGAGCGAATTGCTCCTTGAACTTGGCCTACCCTTCGGAGATTGCTGTTGTGGTGATATTTATGTAAGTATACGTTGCGTAGGCCATTGTGATCATCACGCGTTGTGATCAAGAATGTGCGACATTCAATGATCAAGAGGTATGGCATAAGTTATTTTACAAGATGTATGGAAACATATCATGACTTTAATGCCAGCTTAAAATCAAGTCAGTACTAGAATTTACACTGATACTTGTAAAGACTATCGAAAGAAAAATTGGTAGGTACATAAAATAGTAACTCGCATTCCTTAACTGCTAACGTGGTCATAAATACATTATAAACTTACGATTATTTCTTCACTGTTATTTGCCGTGTCTGTACCTCACATATTGGTGGAGGCAAGAAAGATTTTCCTTGAGCTTCAGTCGGTATTCGAAGTCGGCCGCTCTAATCTGACCAATCGCGGCGATGGGGATCGCGCGGATCGAGCTTGTTTGCGGCACAGGTTCCGCTTGAAGCCAGCGCGTTGGGGCTTAACTTAAACAATGTATATGTACACATGCATGTTCGGACCAAATGCGAAGGAGGAAGTACTTATTCCGGCTGGGTGTTGGGTTCAGAAACTGAGGTCTGACTAACCGTCTAGGTATATTGTGCATATTATACTTATCGGCGAGATAACTTCATCTAACGCGCTGATGGCAATTCAGGTACGGCATGATGTTGAGAATTTACTCAACGCCTTATGTTGATACATGTTGGTGCTATCGACAGCTTGACCATCGAGTGGTGTAGAAGATAGATGCCTATAGATGTCGCCACAACTTTGTTCAAGGGCGGCTCGATTGCAGCGTATTTCATTGGACGTTTAATTTAGAATAATAAAATCGTTACTCTGTCATAGTATTTTTTATTTTATTTTCAGATCTTCCATCGTTTCCACTTCGCCAGGCGTGCAGGCGCCTGTGCGTCACACTTCACTCCAAACCGCTTTGTTGCGGGTACCTTTCGTAAGTAAACAAGTATACCTACTATAGAGTAACCCACATAATGTTCAACATGAAATTAATGAAAAGATTGAAACTATTTTATATATCTTTAATTGTATAGCATCAAAAAGTATTAATAAATCACACACTCATACGTCACACACACCAGGTTCAGGTTACGGCACCTACATCCGCAACTCATCCCATACGAGATTGTAGTTCCACCAGATTTATTTTTCCCTCCTCTTCTATGTCGGCATCAAATGTTTTCCCAGTGCGAATTAAGTTGGCCAATTGTTTCAGCCATTCCAGTTTATGGCTACCAGAACCTTATTCCCAATAACGCTTGTCGACATTCTTGCCTAACCGACTATGAAGGAAAAACAGCAATAATAATAAAATAGGAGCGAGATATCGGTAACTTTGTTTCGCCACGCCCTTTCGCCCTAGACTAACGGGCATTCAATTACGCTCTTGGTCTATACAGCCTTTAACAGTGCGCTTATAGCCTTTAGTCGCGTTAAACCGCTGAGTTGCTGTTAGCCACTCCGTGTAAGTGGCCGGGCGATTCCCTTGCCTGGCCGAGCGTAAAGGGAAAAACAGCGATAAAAGTCTCCGGCGAGTCGGAAGGGGCCCCGCGCCGCCGATATTGCGTCTTGGCTCCACGCCTCACAGCCTGCGCCAGGTCGCGGCGAACCGCAGTGAGGAATATACACGTTATTAATACAAAACTATATATTACTTTTTGAAAATCATTCGGACATAGCCTTTTTTAAATGTAAAAATTTTATTTATTTATATATAACAAGGGTTAAGTTAATTTTTTTGCCATATGGCGTTCGATTTGCTCTGCCTACCCCGCTTGGGAAGTGGCGTAAAGTTTAGTTAGTTATAATAAGAGTCTATCAATCCATCCACAACTTTATATATATATTGGCGGGATAATTGAACGGGGGCTGATTGAACCTAGCGTCATGTCATAAAGAATTGGTAGTATATCGAATGATTTCTTGTTCTTAATAATGACGTTCAAAGCATGGAATATCATACGAGTGCATTACTGTTATTTCTGCACTATACTGTATATCGTCGATTCCTTGAACCAATTAAAAGGGGAATCGCCAGATAATAGCGTGTAGCGCGCCACGATTTATCGCCTACAACGACAACTATTTATTCGGTTCGGCCGGAGATGGAAACTTTATTCATTGTTCGGGATTACCGGATAATAATACAATTCGCTGTTATAATCACTTTAGGGCGATCGCCGTCTGAAATAGCGATGCGAATCTATTGTGCCCGATATATTTATCCTCTTTTTTGGTCGCGCTGATAAATGTCGGCTATAGAAATCAATAAGTGAAATGGGACGCACAAACAACTCATGGCAGTTTAATGGAGTGGTTGGCGATTCCTTTCTCCATTTGTCATTTTGTGCCTCTCTAGCACAGATATTATTTACACGTACACGACGCGCCTCAGCACAGGGGCTGAGGGAATCAAGCAAGAGGAAGAGAAAATTAATTCCCGGGCGTTACTGGTTTAACATTGACATTAACTTGCTCTGCAAAAAGTTTCTATCGAACATTACAATATTGTTTCCTTTTCTGGATAGTATAACAATTGAAGTGGTTGTTTTGTTGCAATATTGCAATATCAGACTACATCACATACATTGATCTGACTCCGAGGTAAGTAGCTTAAGCACTTGTGTTACGGATATTAGAAACAATAGTGGTATTATAAATATATACTTAAATATTAGATATTAGCACCCAGACACAAAACAAACACAAGTATTCATCACATGAATGTTTGTCCTGAGTGGGGATCGAACCCATAACTCTTGGCGCATGGGGCAGGGTCCACCGAAGGAGCCATCGAGCTTGTCAAATATGGCACGGCACTACTTCAAGTTCATTCAACGACACAGCACAATCGCCTGTTTTCATGGAAATTTAAATACCTTCTCAAAATACGACAAGGCAACAATGGCAACATTTGTGTACTATTTGCGATGATTGGATTTGAGTTTATTTTTATACAAGTATAGGATACTTGTTTCAGCAAAAGCTTTCAAATTCTTTCAAAGGGTATGTGATTGTGTAGGCGACAAGCTAGCCACTTGTCACTGCTTTTTTACAATTTTACGTCTAAACCAGACCAGTTTTGTTTTTGGCTGAATGTGGTCAAAGGGGCCTACTGCCCCTTTGACTCTATTTCCCCTTTTTTTTCGCACAAACGTAATTTATACTATTTTATTTATTTATCATGAAAAAGTAGATCACGTTCCAGATCCCATCTGATATGTGAGATGCTCAATAAAATACTGAAGTACACCAAAATAGTGTTCGTGCTAAAGTTAGTATTTTTTTGTTTCGGTATCCTGTATTCTGTTGCATGTCCAAACAATGGACGTTCATTTTATGTTTTTTAGGCGGGAATAAAACTCGTAGTGGTTTGATCTATCAATAGGAGTACTTGTTCATCGCAGTTTTGATTGCTTGTTCGTAGCGTGTTGTCGATGGCGGATGCACGCGCGGTGCGGCGCGTGTCGAGGATCGCTTGTCAGCGGGAACAACGCAAATTGGAAATACGAACTAGGCTATTTCCGGCAAAGCCATGTTAATTGAGGAATGGCCGCGATGATTTTAGTTTTTGCTACCTGATTTTTTATTGCCTTTGTGATGTTACACAGAATTTTTTTGTGTAATCTACAAGCTTAATTTTTTTTTTTCGGACACACCAATTTCCTAGTTCCAAACTAAGCTAATGCTTGGGCTATGGATACTAGGTTAACGGATAGACATACTTAAATACGTGTATAAACATCCATGGCTCAGGTACAAATGTCTATGTTCATCACACGAAACATTTGCCCCTAGCGGGATTCGAATCCGCGACTCTTGGTTTCGTGGCCAGGGTCTCTGACCACTCGACTAACGGGCCTGTCATCAATCAATTATGACGTACGTGACAAAGCCAGTATGTCAGAGTTACAGAATAAGCTTTGATTCGCTAGTTTATGTGATTTTTTATGTAAACGGGATATTTATTTGAAGATAAATATTCATATGTTGGATGTTAGATTTAAAAGTGTTTTGATACGAATATTTAAAAATATAGAATATTAAAAAATAATATCAGAAATGTCATACTACAATGGCGAGGAGCACAACAAATGCGCAAGGAAAAACATCGGGAGGAAAAACAAAATCGTTTTACGTCTTTTAGGAGAGAGCGGCCATGACAACAACAATGTTTTAACAGCTCAGAGCTCCCCAAAGTGTGCGTGCAGCGACACCTGGAGTTTATTATAGAAGTTTAATGCCTTAATTAATATACTTTTTAAAAAAGTTCCTGATTGTACTTCCGACCTATAAATCGTTCGAGCTTTGCATTGAATAACGTCGACATTGATGATTTTTAAAAATTATTCTTTCAGAAAAGCGTCGAGTCTATATCAATATAATTTATAGACTTTTTGGAGAAGATTTTTTAAGAGAAAGATTTCTTAATTTACATAGTGAATAGTAAGTATATTAGGTATAGTATGTAGTAAAGAGTGGTGGTAGCTCAATGGAAGGACACGCTCCTAGTGACCGAGGGGTGTGGGTTCAAACTCGAGCACGTACTTATGGATTTTTCAAATCTATGTACATATTTATACCACTAGCTCGGCGGTGAGGGTAAACATCCTGATGAAACCTGCCAATTTAAACAACTTGGGATTTGTAACCATGAGTACGAAAATTTTCTAATTTCCCTATCTTAGGGTAACAAAGGTCAGATCAGCAGTGGCTTCAATATACCAGCCTAGCTAAATCCTGGTTCATGATTTGAGACTATAATATTATTTAGGACCACCCACTGCAGCCTTGTTGCGCATGCTTATTTGCATCTACGAACGTATGGCACAAACCGAAACTTTGGGGAGCTCTGTGCTATGTGTCTCCGGCGTTGAGGACCATGAATCACGCGCCTCAGCAACCGTAAATCGAATGCTCAACGCAAGCTGTCCGGTTTGTTTTTGTGAGCGGCGCGGGGTGGTCGTGGGGGGGGGGGGGATGCACCGCGCGGGTCGTGCTTCATTTGTCTACAAGTTTTGTTGACGCCGTAACTCACGGCCCTTCAGGAAAAATATTTTCTTCTTTTTTCCAGAAGGACTATTGAAACATACGCTCCCTTGTAATATCTTTAAAGAAAAATTACTTTCAGTCGACCAAAGGAAAGCTGTGTTTTTTTCGCCGTGTTGTTACATGTACCTATATTAAGATAAATGATAACTGTTACGAAGTGGAAGGGTGGAAGGGAGTAAGGGAATAAAGGGCTCAGAAAAGAAACCAAATTAAAATTATATAATGTAACATTACGCCAATAATCCCCGAAGGGGTAGGCAGATTCGAAGGGGCAGCATGCGCCTTCAACTACATTCAGCTTCCAGGGTTAGATGAAAAAGTGTGAAAAAGCAGTGACAAGCGGCTAACCTGTCGCCTACACAATCACACACCTAAAACTCGATATACCATTAGTCGCCTTTTACGACCAACATGGGACAGTGGGCTGGGTTGGATGGAAAGCTGTGATAAAGGAGTGACAAGTGGCTAGCTCGTCGCCTACTCAGTCACATACCCAAAAGCCCGTAAACCATTAGTCGCCTTTTACGACATGCTAGGCCACCACAGTTGGCATATTCTTTTTAAGTCCCAGACCAACGTGGGACAGTGGGCTGGGTTGGATGGAAAGCTGTGATAAAGGAGTGACAAGTGGCTAGCTCGTCGCCTACTCAGTCACATACCCAAAAGCCCGTAAACCATTAGTCGCCTTTTACGACATGCTAGGCAAGAACCACAGTTTACACATTCTTTTTTTTTTGTCCCAGATCAACATGGGCCAAGTCCCAGTCCAACATAGGAAATTATATAATATCCACTCCAAAGTAAAATATTTAATAAAATTAAATGTACATATCCAAACATACGGTAGTACGGACCCACAGGCCGCGAGACTTTATTTTATTTTTTATTCGCGCGGTTTTCTAGTCTAAACGACCGGCAAAGGAATTAATATCCAAATCCAACGCCGAGTGTCGTTCAAATGTCGCGAGATTACATTTTGCGCGCTAAATTAATATTTTTACAGCTAATCTGTGCTTTTACGATACGAAATAAAATGTATCCTGTGAGGTCGGCGTGGGCGGCCGGGTTTATCCGTACTGCGATTTATTTTTCGTGTATAATTCGTTCTATATGAGTTTCTCGCTTACGTCTTCTTCCAGTAAAAGTTAGGCAGAGGAAAAATTGCTTAAATTATGCGTACAGAACATTTTGAGCCATCTATTATGATATAAAAATATGCATACATAACATCACGCCCGCAATCCCCGAAGGGATAGGCAGAGCCAAAGAGACAGCAAGGCCCTATAACCACATTCAGCCAAAAATAAAACTGGCTGGGTTAGATGGAAAATTGTGCAAAAGTAGTGCAGTACACGTATGACTACGACTTGTGAGGTATGAGTGGCAATTCGTCGCATCATAATTATTGCATAAATTGTATGAGTATTCACAAAATCTGTTAACTCTGTTAACAAATTAGATTAAGTTTGCGTTTTATTAGTACCTATTATCAACAGCTTTTAGCACGTATTGTTTGCAAGTCTTGTATCCCTCCAATATATCAGCAAATATAGGACGTGGCTTTATGTTTCACTCATCTGAAACAACTCTGCGGATACGGCTGAGTAAAAAAAACATCCGCTAACTATTAGACATCCGCAACATCCGCTAGACAAAAGCAATATTTAGCTTGACCCGCTTATGGTAATGTTGTGTAGGAAGGTTCGCAAAGGGCGCGGATTGATGTCGCAGGTCGTACTGAGTCTACAGCGTATATGGCAACTTCGCGAACAACTCTCGCTGAGTACGAAGTTGCGAGCAAACTCGCGGGGAAATTATCTGCCATTGCTAGGAGAGGGGTGGGGCGGGGAAGTTTTAACGACTGGACTAGATGATATTGCGTTTAGTTTTTGGGGAGAAGAGTATACGAAAGTTATTTTTCCGTCACACCGCACTCCTATTACAGTCGTATTAAGTGTCAGCCTATACAATTAGATTGTAATATAAATACGACAAACGATTCTAGTTTGGATCAAATTAATCAGCTATAGGACACCGGTAACATTTTGCGTCCAATACTTACAACGTACTTGGATGTTGTAGAAAAACTTGATCAGATAGTTTCTGTGAGCGGCGGGACAAGGAAAAGTAATGACGAATTGAGTTGCGAACGCGACGTCTCCCTCGACTCGTACATACTTAATAGCGGTACAGGAGAAACACATATACCCACTTTAGTTAATTCCACGAGATAGAAATTTGCGATCGAAATCGGATCTTAGAAATCCTTGCTTGAAGTCATTAAACTCATCCATATGGGTTTAATGACTCAAGCAGCAGTTTACTGACCATTCATTAAACCGTAATGCATATTTAAAAATATAGTAAAGCTATTGGTATCAATAAATAAAAATTGGATAGAAAGAAAACTCTTCTATCATTGGGGTGCAATATTAAAAACATTTTGCAATGTTAAATAGGCGTCGCATAACACTGACCAGTCCTCTCTAGTTTTGATACCTACATATACCTACAAATTGACGTTTTATTGACGAAACGTCCTGTGTTAACTGGCGTGTTTGCTTAATGGATTGTATTTTGACTGATAGATTCGATAAAATCAAAGGTTCGCAATAATCATGGTTTAAAACGTTTGAGAGCCCATCTAAAATTATTTGTAGCGATTAAAATGTAGCGAACGCGCTCGGGATCAAAAGCCGAACGCGCCCCAGGACACAGAACAGTCGACAATGTTTTAAAATCTGCCTTTCATCTAACCGCCGCTAGCTTGACTTTTGGCATTGTAGATCTGATAATATAAAACAAGTTACTGTATATACATATGATACGTATAATGTATTTTTTATTACGTACACATTTTTTTATAAACAGGCTATTGTATACAAAAAGATTTTACATATCTTAATTATAGTTTCTGAAATAAATAACAGAGCTACCTGCAAACTTCACGCCTTATTATATTAGTATGCAGCAGAATATTTTCGTCAAGGTAAACCTAACAATTAACTACGCAAACTAAATCGCCAGCTCACATAGTTCAAAATAGTTAATTCAATTAACATGTAGGCCAATGTCAGAGCCGTCCTCTCAAGGGAGAGCGGCTGCGCGGGCGCCGGGTCGACGGGGCGCGCCGAAATATCGCAGCAGCTGTCGCCTAAGGCAGGGGACACACGAGCGCGAGTGCAGCGCAAGCGCACAGGAACAGCATTAGGTCACTGTGCAAACGCGCGCGCCGTATTGTGGACGGTTATGCCAAGTGTGGGTCTTTCGCCGATTCGTCCCACGAGCTGTTCGTCCCGCTGAACGAATCACACAAGGCGTCATTTTGAAGTCGCTGTTTCGCATTGTGATATGAGTATGAATCGGGAAGAACTATTTTGTATTTTGTCGATTGGTACCGTGGTACGAATCACACGAAAGACCCCCCCAAGTGTCTGCTTATCACTCGTTGGTGCGCAGGATAATATAAATTGCACGATAACCATTCGCATCCTCCCTTGTATTCTGCGCATACGCAAAGGTCCGTCCTAGGTTGGCCAACTGCACTGATCTAGATTCACCCTTTCCGTAGGCAAGTTGCAGGTGACTTGCACCCAGTCGCTTGCAACAATTGATGCGAAATAAAATTAATACATTAAAAGCCGCTTATTCAGACTTCGGTTATCGTAGGGGTATAGCTATTATCTGATTTAATTTATTTATGTAGCAAAAAATCAAATGATTTTTGTAAATCGTCCGTAAAGCAATGTTTCTATGTTTATTTTTGCCTTTTGTATTTATTAAACGCGAGTCAATAGTATATGTCACGTAGCTTCTGTTATTTACTAATGTAAATACAAGTAAACTATGAACCAGTGCCAGATGTTGGACAAATTCTTGTAATTGTGCTATTCGTGTCCAGGTGACGACAGGGAATGACGCTTTAAACCGATTTAATGCGCAATGGAATTGACTGAAATTCAAACATTATAACTGATTCATTTCCCAAAAATCGCCTGGGACCCAAACAAGGAACTTCCCCGTTTTGTCCCACATTCCGTAGGAATAGTATATGAATTTATGATGTTTCTCCTCGTTTTTTTGTACGTGACTTTTAGCCGAAGAAACTATTCGAAGTGGGTTACAGCTTGCGCCGCCCGCTGCCTTCCGCGTACGGCGCGTACGCATCAGATCAGTAACGGACAGTCAATTTCCACCGCATCGTGATCGGCGCACATAAATCTCACTTCGAGGAGGCCACGTGCGGGCTGCCAAGCGATCGACAAATATGCCGGCGATGTCCACTAGAGGCGTATACACAGGCGCCGCACAACCAACGTTCATAGGAGACGGGTAAAAACCATTCCGATATATAAAATATTGCCTGAAATCATTGAATTACTTGGAGGCATCATAGACTGTTGGAATGATCTAACCTGTTGGAATAAATGTATTAGGTATGTTATTTAGGAGTATTGTGCTACTTAACAGGTTCATCACTATTATTTCAATAACACGTCAAATCAAACGCTTAACACAAGAGTTTGTTGTAAAGTATAGGTATGCAATAAATCAGTTTTACTTCGATTTATGATATATTGTTTGTATTTTTTTTGTCAAGGTCCTACAATGTGATATCTTACCGTTCCCTAACGCAAAGAGAAAGCGCAACATGTAAATGCACCCCAATCAATAGTGCATACGCAGGATGCCGCCGATGCGACAAGCGACAAGTTTCAGCGACGAGCGACAGCGTCACTCGCCGCGCGTGCAAAATAAAATTAGACATTACATTTTGATTCGCCTTTCTAATAAATGTTTTACTGTACTGAATACATCGATGGCTTAGTGTTGAGCTAAAACTATATAACTAATCGCTTTGTATCATTTGTGGTTTAGAAACCACATTCAACTTGTGGTGGCTTTTAATAAATCGCGGTCTTATAAAGACACTTCAAAAGTTGATTCGGGGACTACAAATGTTAACACAGTGGTCAGTCTGCTCAATAGATAGAAAAAATTAACACAAATTCCGCAGCTGAACTGACTTAACAATAAGAAAGAATTTGACTGCTGTTTTAAGGAGATCAAAAATAAAATACAAAAGCGAAAACTTTATGTGTACAATTTAACTGGTGATTGATGACAGAATCTTACAGCTGATGTAACAATCTGACAGCCGCTGACAGGCGAGCCGGGTAAAAGTTGGAGCACGCCGCTGCAGCGCGTATTATTAGACGGACGGATTTAGGTGCGGAGTTCCGATTTACAATTGGGTCGTTAAATTCCCTTTGATACGGTCGAGTGAATGATACGTCGTGTTTGTAAACAGGTGCCACTCCAGAGCGCGAGCGCTCACACATCTGATACGAATTTCGTGCGGGCAACTTTTGTGATTGAACTAATACGAGTATTGTTTCGTGTGAGTGGCAGCCTACGGACATTTCAGTATTTGTAGATACGTCTCCCATGCACGATCGCTCTGTAATACTCGCTCGGTACAGTTGATTATTATTTCCGAGTGGTCATAACGTATCGGAACGTATAAATATGATGTACATAGGTACATTTCGTAAAAACCGTAAACTCTTTTATACTCGTACTTGCCTCATCCAAAGCTAATATGTTTTGATAAAGTCGATTATTTAGTGAAGCCAGTTTAGCTTTTTTAGCAGTTTCGCTAGTTTAGTTTTGTGTTTATATGTATATTTTATAACATTCCGATAGCATATATTTAACGGTTACTTTTACACAATTGAAGTTATTAAATATGGATTGAAGTTTAATTTACGTAGGTATAATGAACATTGGCTACTTTTGCTACTTGCGAATCTTCAATGCAAAACATCACATCAATGAAAACTTAATAAAATAGGGTAATTGGCAATGACAAAACGATATCTATTAACTCGCGTAACGACAGAGTGCGGCGGCGGGGCGGCGCACTCGATGATAGCCGATCGCTGCAACACCGCCACGTGTCGCGAGTCGCGAACTCACCTCGGTGTTGTATACTCGTACTACAGATATGTTGCTTTATCTGCGATTGTTTATTTTCGTCACATCACCTGAGCACTGTATTATTTCTCTACAGTGTAGAGGTATTGTGGTGGTGTGTTTCGCCTGATGTGATATTTGCTCTCTAATGGTTATTGTCTCCAGCATTAGTAACCGTCGTTAGTCGGAGTCTGCTTGGGCCGTCATCCTGGATTTAGCGAATCTAGTTATTACGGTGATACGGTTGCTTCGTAACCCTTACACTGGGAAATTAGATAGCTTAAATAAATCTCACAATATATTACATAGATATCAATGTAACTCGTACGATGTGAACGTTTGAATTATTTATGAATTATCTATACTTATAATAACTCTATAGAGAGGTCAATTCTGTACATGAAATATATTTTCAAAATAATTATCAGGGGGTGATTAGTAATCGATACTGATGCCAAAAATGCAATCAGTAAAATTTTTGTCTGTCTGTCTGTCTGTCTGTCTGTATGTTCCTTATAGAAACAAAAACTACTCGACGGATTTTAACGAAACTTGGTACAATTATTCTTCATACTCCTGGGCAGGTTATAGTACACTTTTTATCACGCTACAATCAATAGGAGCAGAGTAGTGAAGGGAAATGTTGGGAAAACGGGAGAAGTTACTCCAGTTTTTAAGCTTCCGTCGCGTGTGCAGCTTTAAGGGTTAAAGTTACATAGAAATCATGTATGACGGAAATAGTCTTTATAATAAATACAGTGATCTAGTTAAACAAACGCAGCGATATATGGCAACGTGATACAATACATTTTCATCGAGTAATAAATTCTTCTTTGCAAATATATTTATATTTTCTGTACAGTGGTAACAGATATTTTGACAGCAAGAGCGTTCGTTAATTTAAAACAAGTAATATTCATGATGCAAGCTATTTATATCCCTATTTTCTGTGCAAATTGTTTGTCGCGCAATATCTGCAGCTATAACTGAGGCGCAAGTGGCGAGGTTGATATTGGTATTAAATGAGTGATTGTCATGAAACAATTTATTGATTCGTATCACGTGCATCTCAGTGCAAGTGAAGATAAATATCTTTCTTCAGGTTGGTTCCATCTAGTAGTTACATGTAGCAACATATCATTTATTCAAGTCAAAGTCTTAACTCAAGAACTGTTGGTACCTTTCAAGTCGGTACTTTTCCTTGCAGTAAAGACACCAGTAAACCCAACATGTTCATAACCGACTGGTTCTGGGTTCGTGAATGTGGCCTCTTGCATCACGTATTTAAAATGGAAACTGGACGCTCTTGTACGTATAATGTAGTAATTTGGTAGTTAGCATGTCAAAATCATGAAAAATGTGCCAAATACTTTACCTTTGTGTAAAGTTTGAAAACTATGGTTTTTTGTCTCCTCAAACTTTTTGATTTATAGGGTAACTAGCGTCTTGTCCATGTATACTGGTTGGCACGTAGCTGTACCAGTGCCAATAGACTAATCAAAAAATTAATCAGCTAATTGCAATAAAAATAACACAAAAATTCTAGAAACCGAATCCGAAGCTGATCGCAATTAGGCAAATGCATTTCGGTGAAAAGTATTTTTAGATTTAGTGTCCGATAGTCGCGCGAGCGACGCGCTCCTCATGCCCACTATGTTTAAATTGGGCGAACTATTTTCTAGCTTGACATAAGGCCAACATTTAAAATAAAGTGTTTGTTTGTCGAGAATATAATGTATACTCAAGTAACTGTACATGTGATGTCGACGGGCGGGAAAAATCGTTCACCTTATTTGTGTTCATCGAGCTTGAATAACATCTAAACGGGTATTAGTTGACAACAACTACAATAACAGCATAACATCACGCCCATAATACCCGAAGGCAGAGTCGAAGAAGCATCAAGCTCAACCCACATTCAGCCAAAAATTAAACGGTGCTGGGTTAGACAGAAAATTATGAAAAGGTGGTGACAAGCGGCTAGTTTGTCGCCTACACAATCAAATGTAGCCATGATATCTCATGGCCATGGGGCCAAGGAAATGAAATATGTCACCACATTGTCACCACTTTTTCACAATTTTCTGTCTAACCCAGCACATGCTTATGCCCTAGTAGAACAATACTAGTGATTACAATTCAGCGGCGTTTTTCCATCATTCAGCACAAGACGCTGGACCCAGCAGAGCCAAAATTGTGCTAGACACAGGTAGATTGCTTGATCCAGCATTCTAATCTCTACAGGTATTGAAATCCAGCGGCATTGCACCAGAACATATCGCTGGATCAAGCACAGCTAAAGTATACTGGGTCCCACTGGATAGCTGGAACCAGCATTGCAATCCCTAGAGAATACATTGTCGAGCTATTTCCTCGTGGTTGGTCAATAAAGTAACTTCAATAACTAGCTTGTAATCTAATATGACATAATCTTCTTAGCGTTGTGTCCCGCTCCTTGTTGAATCGAGCTTAGCAAGTCTGGCTAGAAAAGTGAGAGTTAAGGGCTACTCATTCAAATTCAAATTCAAAAATTATTTATTGCATGTCACAGTATAGTAAGAGGTGGTACATCTATACTTATAATAAATCTGTAGAGAGGTCAATTCTGTACATGAAATATATTTTCAAAATGACTATCAGGGAATGATAAGTGATGACGCCAAAAATGCAATCAGTAAATTTTTTGTCTGTCTGTCTGTATGTCTGTCTGTCTGTCTGTCTGTCTGTCTGTATGTTCCTTATAGAAACAAAAACTACTCGACGGATTTTAACGAAACTTGGTACAATTATTCTTTATACTCCTGGGCAGGTTATATTACACTTTTCATCACGCTACAATCAATAGGAGCAGAGTAGTGAAGGGAAATGTTGGGAAAACGGGAGAAGTTACTCCATTTTTAAGCTTCCGTCGCGTGTGCAGCCTTAATGGTTAAAGTTACATAGAAATCATGTATGACGGAAATAGTCTATATAATATTAACCATAAACGCGGGTGACACCGCTGGCACAGGTAGTTGTAAATAAAGAATATATTCTTATTCCCAGTTATTTAATGCCGGTTTCATCATGATGTCTTCTTTCATTGCGGAGCTGGTATGAATACGAACAAAAGATTTGAAAAATCCGGAGGAACCTATGTGCCGGACTTTTAACTAACACGACTCGCTAAGCGTACTAGGTGTCCTCGTCCCGTGCTCGCCGCTCCGCTAATATGGCTATTATGTTAAAAGCGAACCTGCGCTGTCGAAGCCGCCACAGTTTACAGATCAACGCGCCTTTAGAACACAGACCGGCGATTTTTCATAGCTGGATTGACTTTTCATAAATCACACGCCATCGCGTCGCAAATTGCCCATACCTTCTGAACGCAACTCGACCCACTCATTGCGTCGTCCATTTACTTCATCTAGAGAGAAAAATGGCATGATGAAAATGCGCTAAGGTGAATGAAAAATATGCTCTAAGGAACCGTCATGTCTGCGATCCATCAGCGGGACCGTCATATGTTAGCCGAGATTGGGCGAGCGGGCGCGGGGCGGGAGGAGAGGGGATACCTAATTCCTTTACCATTCGTAATTGTTTCGCAATGACATGCCACTTATACTCGCACAAGATTGTTTTGTTGTTATGCGAAAGTGTGTCAGGACGATTTGTTCATCATTGAGTTATGTTGCGAGGGTTACAAAGTTAGCCACCCGCTTACTACACTAGTGATGTCGTAATAACCATTATTACGAGAATCCATTCATAGTCACACTATTAGATAATTTTACTTAATGATTGGGGATTTAACTTACTTACTTACGACACATGGTTGATGTATCTTGTTTAGAGACCAGTAAATACGAATGGCATTACAATGACGATGGCAACAAATTATATTATGTTATTGAGGCATAACAAGCATTCAAGTCTTCTTTTTGGATTCAGAAGTACAAAATTTATCTTATTAAAAATATATCTATCATAGGATAGAAAGCCTTGCTAAAGTGATTCAGTTGAATGTCAGCTGTAGCTGCGTAATGTCTACAAGTTCCTCATATACATACGTTTAGACGCTCAGGGTCTGGAAACGTAAATCCCTCAACCCCTTGAGTATACTTTCTTGAATTTCCTCTAAAGGATGAAATCCGACACAACTCGAATAATATCTTTGTCCTTTAATAAAGTAAACAATATTTCAGGAGGCGAATCTTAATTCAGGTCGTGTTCTCGATACACTCCGCTTCAATTGAAATCTCTTAATAGGGGATCATAATATTTTCCGAGGCTGGAATACAAAGCAGCCTCCGGAACAGTTTTTCTCACGTCGCTATATCAACGTGTTTATTATGTATCAGGGTGACATGAAAAGAGCCTCTCGTGACACATTTATCTGCTAATTACTTAAGTACTTTGATCTTTGTTGGTGGGGAAGTGACAGGAGTTTATACGTAAGTACATATATAAGTATTTATGTGTGTGTCGGTCATTGACTTAATGCTTAAGCGCCATTTGCGGTGGTCGCAATTCAGATAGGTAGCAAAAATATAAACATGCTTATGCATTTTAAAAAGTCAAAGTGTCAAAGTGTGACTGAGCCTTTACCTAATTGTAAATTGATTTTTAATCCAAAAATACCTATGAGTTTGCAATATGCTGTTATGAGAAGGATGAAAAAGGATGTTTATAAATAATCTCGTGAGTTTTACAAAGTCTTCTGTTTTTCACAAAGTGATCGAGATACTTTGGTGATTTAATATGCGTATGTTCACGAAGGTCTCCATCTTATGATCTCAGCTCATTTTACTGGCACGATGGCTACAAGTAGTAATTATAAAAAGTCTAGGCATATTTGGTAGTTGTTAAAAAAAATCTAATTATGAACAATTTAACTTGATAATCAAGCTAATAAAGTCGCTAATGATCATTTATGCGTCCGTGATATAAAACGAGTCTTTCCTTATGTTCGCGACCTCGTGCCGTGACAGTCCAGACTGGCCAGCGCGCGGCTCCGACGAGCAGCGGACGGCACTGGCTCGTCAAATGTAACTAAATAAACATTATCTTCATTCAAAACAGTTTTATTGCTTACGCGACTATTCCCAATGATCTATCCTAGATTCTGTGCCAAAAAAAGCACATCTTAGATTTGAAGTACATCATCTTTAAACGCTTTTTTATGACTCTAACACATGTCGGATGTTTTGATGAATAGATTTCCTGTCAATAAATATGTTGTAGCAGCTTTTTCTCTTTTGCAACTTCATGTAAAATTAAATTTAAGTGCTTGGTAGTATAATAAAATATCTATAACACTTTTATCTAAACACTATAATCAAGTGTTTGTTTAGCATTTTTTTTTTCTTTCTCATTTATTTTTTCCCTGTTTGCCTTCAGAATGTCTGACACTTCGTTGATCTAAAATTTACAATTGGTCTTAGTTCATAAAATCTCTTAAAATACATATCTTCGAAATTGTCAGTTCAAAGCGGCTTCACAAGTCTCGATGTACACTAAAGACTTGAACGCTGGAGAGGCGGACGGGAACTGAAACTCATCAAAGAGAGTGAGCCGCGGCTCATACGAGCAGTCGCAGTGCCAGTCGCCATGGACGGCAGTAGGCTGTGATACATTGCCCTTTTAATAATTTCGTATGTAGGACGTCACCCGGTATGCCCGGTCTAGCCGCAATGGAGCCTTTCATCTTTACAAATCTTCTCTCTTTTGTTTACTCCACCATCAAGTTTCAGATCTCCTTATATATATGTGCCGCAGTGCCGCACGTAGTAAAATACAGCACGTACCGCACGTACGAGACATAACCTGATTAAGCATACCCTAACAGATTGACTGGTATATAAACTGTGATACGACGGTAAATAGATCAGTCATCTACCAACTTTCGTCTCATTCCACACCAGTCCCATTCGCGGTTATATTTGGTGACCCCGACGTGATGGGGTAGTTGAGACTCATACCAACTGTTGTCTCAATTACCTCATTCCCACACGTTATATATACAAAGTTCTTTTTTTTATATAGTAAGTTCGTTCATTTTGCTGTCTAGGTCATGGGACATGAGATTTAACAAATATCAAAATCAGAACATAATTATGCAAATTTTATATTATTTGCAACATAATGCACCTAAATATTAATATCATAAATAGATATGACTGAAAATAATACGTATTAAGTACCTGATTAGAAAGTTGTACTTCGTTTTGAAAATAATGAGGCAAATGTGACTATTTTGGTCTTTACTTAGCAGTATATAATTATTAGCTCCTAGTTACTTCTCGGTTCTTAACTTTGCTGTGTTAACATTCTCGCTGAGACAACACGCAAGTCCATTTGTGCAGATATTCCCATGAAGCTAAATCAGTCCCCGATACGGGTAAACGATCTCTTTCAATCGCCACACAAGATTATGTTCAAACATTGTAGAGGCATAATCATTATTCAGAAACGTATTTCATTCTAGTTACGTAGGCATATACAAAGTAAAATTTGTCATCTCATTCAGCTCAATTTTATTTTTGGCTGAAAGTTATTGAAAGGGCTTCCTGCTGAGTCCTAGGGACTCTGCGTACCCCTTCGGGAATTGCGAGTATGATGGTATGTATGTAAAAAAATATTTATTCTTTTTTTTTATACATATTATTTTTATCGTCTCAGTCCAACAAAGTTAATGGAGTCTAAAATTCACACTCATTAAGCAACTTTTGTTTAAGACTTAACTTCTATCTTTTCATTACCAACTATAACACTATTTTTCCTTACTCATCTTGCAATCAGCCTTCACTACAAGACGATAAAAACATGCTGAAATATGGCGGAAAACAATATCAATTTTTATATAGATAATTTCCAGTCACGCGAGCTGATCGTACACAAATAATTCCTCAAGACACATTTACGCGCGACAATGTTCCGATGTTTCCGAAAAGCTTGGTTATGTTTTTGTTATGTTTTGATGCGACATTTTCGCTCCACTAGTCGCGTGCGGCGTGTCGCTCGACAGGCCGGATGTCACGCGCCAGTCGCGGGAGTACTGCCGGATATCCGTGGAGGACTAGGTCTAGAATTTTCATGTCTGACTAAGTCTAAGGATAACCTTACAGAATATTAATATATAATAATTTCAATGGAATAGGCAGAATAAAATATTGAAAAAAATATAAAATAGTGAAGATTTTTGATATTTCTTTCGGAAGATTTCGGGGCAACAATGTTTATAATATTTTTCTATCTACTGACACTATAATGGTGCAATTGTACTTATTTTACGCTTAAAGTAGTTTAAGCGTGAACGAAATTGGCTGAAATATAAATGTTTTGCCGTGGGGTAATAATGTCCTGGATGGTATTTCTCTTTGACAAAATTCAGGGTCTACAACAGTCACGAGAAGGAACTCTCTTATAGGGGAATAAACCTTGTAAGTAATCGCCTGTTATTATAGTATAGTAATATATTATAGTTCGTGGTTGGACTGCTCCTGTCGGTAAATATTTCGCATGTGATCCGGTAATGAGCTTGTAAAGCAATTCTTTATTTCCGTACTTCTGTCACCCTCGAAGCGAACGTCACAAATTGTTTCTCCTTTAACAGACACCAGAATAAATAACACTTTTTGTTCGCGACGGATGTTAACGCCAAATAACTTTCTTGTTTTTATCTCGAGCTGTGGATAATTCGCCGCGCGCTGAATTTAGATCCGAACGGAGCGCTTCTTGTTAAAAAGAACTCTTCTTTGTTTCGCTACGAAATGGATGATTACAGTAAAACGGAATTTACTTTACGTCCTCGTATGGGAGCGCGGGCCGGCTCGCTCCCTACATGTGATATTTTTACTTAGTTTACGAAAGACCCAAATCTAAGTTTATATGTCAAATGATTATTATTTTACCAACTGTCAGATACAAGTTATGTACATGGGAGTTATTTAACTTTTTAATAAACTAATGTATGTCCGATACATACATTTGCATAGGTAATTATACTGTGGTTTTAGTTTGTGCACACATTCATACTCTCATTATTTCACTGATGATGTTCAAATATGTGGGTATGTTAACGTTTTCAACTTTCTACATTTGATATACTTACATACATTATATGCTGTCACGTTTACATAATATCTCGTAGGATTGTTTTTTTATCAAATTGACCTGCATGCTGTATATATAATTATGTAATATGCATAATTATTAACATAATGGATTGCAAAGGTTTAGTTTTGTCTATATTTAATTATCCATTTTCATATTATTTAATAATCATTATAATAATTATTATCCATGTTTAATATGTGCATACTCCAGATGTGTAGTTCAGACATCAATTATGTATTGTATGAATATGATGTTACAAAAAATTTTTCAGGAAATGTAACTTTTGATTGAGTCATCATTAAAGCAGAGGCCACAACTTCATGTCTTAACAAATTTAAACCAAACAGATAACAGATTCCGCCACATGTCACGTGACAATTTTAAACCCTTATGGGACCCTGATGGGTTACTGAACAGCGGGCAGTCTGTTTGTTTGTCCGGCATCACGCGTCACGCGTTATGACGTCATTGATCATTTTGATTCTGCCCCTAATCCGCGGTAATTGAGGTCATGGTGGTGCCGCCAGGTCGACGGCTGCTTTTGGATCCAAATTGAAACTGAATGTGGAATATATATGTACGCTGTAACAGCGCGGTTTTTATCGAAAGTGTGTGAAACTTCATGCGTTCGTTTTATGAGCAACGCTATAAGTTATGAAACCAGAAACTCGGATAAATCTAAAATATCGAGTAATAATAACATTGGCATCGAATCAGTTCGCTGATTTGTTATTTTCTATACGATTCTTATTATAAGTAATTTGTTTCTCAAAATGTCTTAAGTATCGTGAAAACATTTATAAACATATTTACGTTATACATGTTAAATGTATCATACCTATATCTCGTACTAGAAATCTCATTAGCTTTTTTGCTGAAGTTGATTATTTATTGAGGTCCCACTGGTCCTCCCTACAGGCTTTACACAATCTCCGAGCATTTCATTGTCAGATATTAAATAGCCGGCCGCAGCATGAGCCGGGTCGCCCCCGGGGGCGCCGGGCGCAGCCATCCCGCGCGCCCTGGGAATGCTCCTCAAAGACGTACAATTACACATACGCCAGCCGGGCTTGTATCAGCGGCTAATGGAATAATGTAGTGTCTAGGTATTTGGTTAGAGGGTTACCGCGACGTACGCAGGAGTGGATGATAATGTATCACGGTTGACTGACATAAGCTGTTAATACAGACACGTCGGATATGTCTGTGCTATTCAAAATAGACTGATAATTTTGTGGGAGCGTAGTCCCGTCGCTTTTTAACATTATTCTCAATGGAGTGGCCATGGAAAGTGAAAATTACTTCATGATTCCACGAAAGTGATATTTTTATGTAAAAGTCATCTCAAAATTAAAACAACTTTAAGATATATTCTTTAACCTTTTGAAATTTATTATCGTTTCAAACTTTCGGTAGCGGTTTAAATGTGACAACGGATAGATAGTCATTTTAAAATTTGCAATTGCATGGATTGTATATTTGTTGGATCTCTTTATCTGATGACAAAATAAGGCCAATTTTCTAAAAAAAGTTAACTTCCATTTTACGTAATACACATATGTAACATTACATTCGGCTATCGTAACATACGGGATCACCTTTATCGTAGCTCATTTGCATCTGACGGCGCGCCTCGTTATTCATTCCGTGAATTTTGAGTTTCAATGTTATTCATTTTAAGTCTCCGGTGGAACATCAGATTGCATTCAGCGTTCGTTACGAAAATTATCATAGTTGATACAGTGCAATTACTGTTTGTAAGTAGCTTTTAATATTATTGGCTTTAATATTTGTGCAGGTAATTCGATTAATCAATGAAATTAAATAGTTAATTAAAAGCAAAATTAATAAAAGTCTCAAATGAAATGCACAAATTGGTTTAAAATAGATTACACTCGAAAACATGGCTCCGAAACGAATGTTGTTTTCGACGTTGGTGCGAGTCCCGTATTTAAATAATTGCCGAATAGAGTTAATGTCGGATTCTCTTTCGACAAGAGAGAGCGATACGACGTTAGCGACTCACCGCCTCGTTCACGACCGGCTGGGCGGTTAATAAACATTAATAATAATAAATGATAATAGCTATATATTCTCCAGACTGACATACCAATTGCCTAGTTCCAAACTAAGCTTATATGCCTGCTATGGATACTAAGAGAACGGGTAGACATACTTAAATACGTTTATAAACATCAATGAATCCATGTTCATCACACGAAACATTTGCACCTAACGGGAGTCGAACCCGTGACGCGACGTTTCGTGGCCAGGGTGTTTGACCACTCGACCACCGGGCCTGTGTGACATGACATTGTTTACTCCTCGTGCGAGCGGCGGTCGCTTTCGCCCGCGCCCGCGCCGGCTGCTCTAGTCGCGCATGTGTCCGGCGGCGCGGCCGCCGCGTCATGCGCCGCGTCACTCAAGGTCGGGGCCCGTCTTTATTTACCGCGCGACACATGTCAAGAGCGGTGCTAGCTCTGTTTATAAAGACGTGGTGTCAAATCTGAACAAATAAATGTTTGTTCTTCATCCTCATCCGATCGATCCAAATGAAATAGCCTTATAGTAAAATCAACAAATTCATTTTGTGATCGCCGAAGCAAAATAAATGTTTAGAATCCACGTTTCCTATACTCAAAAATAAAAAGACCAAAACAATTTAGTAAACACATTCAATTGAAGTAAAATTATAATGTAACCTAAAATAAGACATCATTTCTTAAATTTTACGCAATGGATCAACATTTTAACGAAACACGAATTCGCGGAAGAAATTTCGCGCTTCCAGCTGTCATGCGCAGACGCCGACGCGTCACCTGACGTCACGTACCTGAATGCGTGCCAAAATGACACTTTCAAAGTTAAAACGGCGCGGTATGAATATATTGAGCAGCTGCGCGTAAAAATAATGCTGTCCCGCGTCGCCCGGCGGCGCGCCGCCTCGCGCCATGCGGCGGGCGTGCGCGCGAGTGGTCGGCGGCGGGCGGTCAACCCGCGAGTAATCTTCACGGTCCCTTCATCCCTTCATCCTTAACCTAAAAACCATTTTTCAAGATTTGAAACTGGGTACCTATTCTACGGATATCAACTCATATATCTACATACATAACATAACATCACGCCCATAATCCCCGAAGGGGTAGGCAAGTCAAAGAGGCAGCAGGCCCCTTTAACCACATTCAGCCAGAAACAAAACTGGGCTGGGCTAGACTGAAAATTGTGAAAAAGTGGTAACAAGTGGCTAGCCTGTCACCCACACAATCACATCCCAAAACCCGATACACCATTAGTCGTCTTCTACGACATGCTAGGTAAGAAACACAGTTGGCACATTATTTCTAACTCCCCGACCAACATAGAACATGGACACCTATATATCTACATATTTATAATTTGAAACATACATACAATACATAACACATAATCCCCGAAGGTAGGTAAGGTAACATTTGAAATATGTATATTTAGTATGAAATAATTTTTTAAATTGTCGGAAATATTCACTAGCCGATAATCGGTGATCATTACAAAAACCCCAAATGAAATGTTTACTTTTATAAGTTAATTTATATTTTATTTTGTGTTGAATAACGGAAATTGATTAATCAAGAGCTTTGAATTTAATCGGAACGGTTTTCATTTGCATCCTCAACACTGTATTTAGCATAATTAAAGTCTATTTTGGAAAATTAACGAGTAAAACTGGCCCGCTAAATACTCTAAACTACATTTTAACGCACGCAATTTATGCAGCATTAATTTATTGTTTACAATAAAAATAATACATTTACAATAAAAATGTACGAAGAATCTGGCGGGAGCTTACTCCATTAAGGCAAATCCTCAAAATCTCAACTTATCTTCGTCTTATCGCAAATTGGTTTCCTTATGGCGATAAGTAATCTCGCAGGAGGAAGCGATTGTGACATCGTGTTTGTGTCACTACTTATTTACCTTATCGCGATCAACAGATACAACTTTAATTTCTATTTCAGTTTCACTCCTTATTTAAAGATAAACCCCTTATACAATGATATTTGTACTTGTGCACCCATGTGTAGTTGTCTACATTTTTCCCTTAACAAATGGGGATTTTCTAAACGGCTGACCTGGGTAATATTATGATGATTATGTTCTTGACGACTAGAGCGGTAGTTCAATGCCAAGGACACGCGAGGAGAGCTGGTTCGAGCCCGGACTCGTGACGGACCCTGCACATAGAAATAATGGATGGATTTACAATCTTGATCAAAGTCTGATTCCTCTATCTAAAGGTTACGAATTTAAAATATGCAGACACTTCAATGAAGCATGACTTGTTAGAACCGTGATTATAGTCTTAGCGGACCCCGAGTAGGCTCGTGAGATATTTAACTTGTAGATGATGAAGGCTCTGGGCGTCTCCGTCCGCTGCACCATAGCTGATTACACCAGCCTCCTCAAATATTAATATTCAGCCGCAGTCCGCGATTAAGCGAGTTAGGGCAACAAATTAACAAGTTTGCCCAATTAAATTAAGTAACCATCGCCATCATTTGCCAATTTAAATGTCATCGCAAATTACTGCTAAGGTGTCGCTTAATCAAAACGGAAGTCCACTTAATTGGCGCTCATGGGGAACTTGACCTATGATGTCGCTTTCACACCTGTATTTTTTCCATTCTAGAAACGATTTATTTCATCTAATCATAATAAAATACATAAACGATATACGATAAAATAATAAGTAGACTTTTCCTGCTTGATATTAACGTTTATTTATTCTATTTGGCTTTATTATGTAAAGTTTTCTATTTAACTGTAAGTGCTTTCTAATGTAGAGCAGATATTCCAAGTTGACATTTGGAAAGAGCATATCATAACATACATACAAAAAAAAATAAAAAAAAAAAATAAAAAAAAATCAGTCGAATTGAGAACCTCCTCCTTTTTTTTGAAGTCGGTTAAAAATCTATAAAATCACTGTGTGGAGTGGAGTGGAGCTACCAAACTTATAAAATTCTGGTGTATAAAGTTAGAATGCTGTTGTATTAGAAAATATAAAAAAATACCCTAAAGGAGTTGTACAAATTGTTCAAATTACACCATCAGTAGCGCAAGTACCTAAAGGCCGTTTTCCGGCGCTCGCCGTCCGCCTCGTCGCCCTCGCCATCGGACCATTAAAACAATCTGAAACGAACTGAGCCGTAAGTGCCTAACCGAACGTTTTTGCGAACGATTCGGCCTACTTGCCAGTCCTGAGATAAAGTAAAAACACTTATAGCGGGGCCCGAGGCGTTCGCACTCCACTAAATATGGCCCGCGATTAACCCTCCGCCGGCCGCCGGGAATTCGCGATGAGGCGCGAACTACGGGCTCGAACTAACGCAGTGTCGATCTGACGTCTGAAAATAAAGGTATATTCTTTCAAATGAATGATTTATTTATTTTATGTCTCTAGGCAAAATCACGGGATGAGCTCGTGCCTTTGAGGCATGCCTTGAGACATGGTCCGTCATGCGCCTTCTAAAAGATTACTCCAAATATGTAATGGAATACAGCGGTTAGCTTGCCCCTAGATGCAGAATAGCATACACTCAAAAGCTAAAGTACCACTAAAGTCAAAGAGACTAAAATTGTGGAGTTAAGTTCTGTGGGCTGCATACCAGTACCCACGGTCATGGAGTTCTGTCACAAACATCTTTTTTGAATTTAGCCGTATTAGTTTTTATGATAGCCTGAAAAGCCAGATTTTCAGCTTCAAAAGAAATTAAGTACATAATTGAGTATATTAAAAAAATGTCAAAAATTAGTTATTATATAAGATATAGGCAGACTATAAAGCTTTATGACCCTAATGGAGAGTAATATGAGAAAGTTACCTTTATGTTATTCATACGCACGGTAAGCTATGTAATGTCTTTTTTCATACTTCGACTATGACTGGACAAGGCAATGCCGGCGACTGGGAGACGTATCCCTTGGGCGCCTGCGATGTCCGGCCATTCCCGGCACGCCGCCCGCGCGCCGTTGGCAAATTATTGTTTATCCCACGAGAGGCGCTGATTTTGTTATGAGCATAAATTACCAGAACCGGTAATTTCAGGTAACAGAATATTTTATAATAAAATATAATTATGGTTCTATTCTCTCTGCCTACCCCGCTAGGGAAGTGGCGTGAAGTTAAGTTAGTTAGAGTGATTTTATAGTATTGATGGTCTAGCTAAATATTCGTTATGTATAATATGACATGTATATAAAATTCCTTTCCTAAAAGGTTCTGTTTACGATAAATATAGTTTCATTTAAGTAGTCTACATTGGCATATGTCATCTAATATTCTTCATTGTTTCAATGAGTTGCTAATAAGACATGGGTTTCGTGCGATGTCTTTAGATCCCTTGAACGCTACTATATCAATTGTCACTGAATTCTAATTACGGCTCCGGTACACAAATAGCCCCGCAAACGACAAAAATACAAAACATTGGAAATATATTCGGCTGGGGAGGAGCCGGGGTCAGCTCGGTGCTGCCGGCCCTTGCTGCTGGTCGATTGGACAATGCTAACATTGCTTCGTATGGCGTATTTGGGCATACGGTTACCTGGACACGAAGTAGAATACATCATTCTGAAGCAGCATCTGTGAAGTGGACAAACTGGACTTACTAAGAGCTTGCAGAATGAAAATCTCCTGAAGGTAAATTAAATTAAGACAATATTCAGTTACCTTCTGCTTTAAGCATTACAGCAAGTATACTGTGTGTGTACGAGTCTAAGTTTACATGGCATACGTATTTCTGTAGAAGAATACACTGCATCAGCAAATGCGTGCAGGAGCTGGCACTGGCTAATTACAAATAAACGC
The DNA here is from genome assembly GCA_951394215.1 of Glyphodes perspectalis. Taxonomy (NCBI): domain Eukaryota; kingdom Metazoa; phylum Arthropoda; class Insecta; order Lepidoptera; family Crambidae; genus Glyphodes; species Glyphodes perspectalis. Next base: position 18,048,233 of record OX596201.1, on the reverse strand, counting down.
ATTTCTTAAACACACTTGGTGTGTTTTTTGTCATTAAGATAGGTATATGAAGTCGGTTAAAAATAGAAAACGTCGCAGAAAATAAATTCTTTATTTTAGGTACTGTTTCCATTTTAAATTACTATTAAATTCATCATGTTAATCGGTTCGTTTACGGCATTGTATGTCTGTAAGCCGTCATTTATTTGTGAAAACATGCTCGATGGCAGAAATAATTAATTTATTTTCAGCCTCGAATTTCATTGCGCTGTAAACAGCCGGCCTGCATTCACATCAGATGTTTAATTGGTTTCTCGTTACTGACAAGCAGAAAGAACAGCATAGCTTTTACATAATGCTATTATCTCACTACCTATACTCACAAAATTGTTATCATGCGTTTGAGTCATATTTCATAAGACCAGTTTCATCATCTTCCTGGCGTCATGTCCCGTGCTTGGACGGGGTCCGCTTAGATCATGATCCAGGATTTTCCGGGTCTGGAAAGCGACTGCCAATCTGACCTTCATAATTTTATGAATTTGATTCGTAATTTTGATTATTTAACAAGCTCACAAATATTTTTTTTTAACCTAAAACAGATTTATACCTACACTGCATACTTGTAAGAAAAATATTAAGTTATAAAATACATTCTGATATAGTTTTGGAGCGACGAAGTTACCGCCATAATTTTAGAAACACAAATAAAAAAAAACTTATAAAAAAACATGGACAAACTATGGAAAAAGCAACATCATTACTGACGCTGTGCAGCTGTATAATAAATTACCCAATGAAGAGCAATGAACCCAATGAAGAGTATAATAAATTACCCACGAAGACACCGATAGGTTTAATATATTTAAATAAAGGTCAAAGTCAATATCTATATTAAAATATACTAAGTCCTGTACACCGTTTCGAATTGCTGTCCTATGTATAATATGAACTTAAGCTAACTATGTATTTGAAAATCTCATGTAAGCGAACTATGTTCTTTTGAGAAATAAACTAACCAACTAAACTTCACGCCACTTCCCTAGCGGGGTAGGCAGAGAGAACCGAACGCCATATGGCACGATCCTTACACACCTCTCTCGCCTCTTCAACATTCATAATCCTTTTCATACAAGCTCTACGATTTTTATGACTCCTAACATCACCTTCTTTTAATACAAGACCAATCTGGTCGTGGTAGGTGAGCCTGGGCCTTCCGCGGCTCCTACATCCTTCCACATTCACATATCAATACTATTATCGGAATAAACCATCTAAGTGCTACATTTAAGTCATGTTCTGTTCTAATGTTTAGATGATCCAGAAATAAACATTACAACATACGCACCCTTAGGTTCATTATCATTTTATATTAGTAACACAAGTTCTTGTTATAGAATATTTGTTTAACATCTTTGAACTAAATATAAAATGAAATGAAATTGTCTCTATTTAAGTAGACTGTAATCGTCGGATGAGATCAATATCTACCGGTTCAAAAAGTAGATTCCACCGAGAAATAAAAATCTTAAGCACTACAAAGAGCCACGCTTTAGCGAATACTGAAGAATTAAATATTATAAGTTCCGATGATATCGATGCCAGGCTATAGAGAAGTTTTCAAGAAAAATGTTATAAAAATATTTCTCAGCGAGCTTGCTCCAACAATTCAAAATCTTTCGTCGTGAATTCTCTAATCGGATCTGATACCGCTAAATTGAAGTCCCATTTGAAACTTGGGACTCTCCGGGACCAATTAAACGTCCCCCGGGACGCTCCGTGTCCCACCTCGGTCTAATAAGATTCTTCGAATGTTCGGACGTCACAGTTGGCAAAATTCCCGCGAAAACAGAATTTTAATATCGTTTTATAAGATTTGCCTTACAGGCAATAATGTGTAGGAACTATATAGTGGTAAGTTTTCTGTAAATCTACAAATAATGAGAGATGCTGTAGAAAATGACAATTATAAACCGCTGGATAACAATTAGCTGCGTCAATATATTAAGTGATCACCAGCTTTTTATGTAAATAAAATAAATAAATAAATAAATATCAGACTACATCATATACATTGATCTGACTCCGAGGTAAGTAGCTTAAGCACTTGTGTTACGGATATCAGAAACAACAGTGGTATTACAAATACATACTTAAATATAGAATATTAACACCCAGACATAGAACAAACACAAATATTCATCATACGAATATTTGTCCTGGGTGGGGATCGAACCCACAACTCTTGGCGCATGGGGCAGGGTCACTGCCGAATGCGCCATCGAGCTTGTCGAAATGCTTATGGACTGAAAGTGTGACGTTATAAATATAAAATCCCATGGTGTTTTCATTAAGTACTTACTTATTTTTTATACCAACTTAACATAGTCACTAAAACGAGGTAGGTTTCTCACACAAACATTGTGGTGTGGCGGGGTGTGTAGCCACCGCCACGCGGGCCAACAAAACATGGGGAAATCTGTAATACTTAATCGTATCTTGGCCAACCAGGGCGCGATGCACCCCGGCAGACAGTAAAGCCACCTGGTGGCACAGCCCAGGGTGCTTCTCTACTCCGCCGAGCGCCTCGGATTGGCTGTAACTTCAAGTCCGTTCTAGGTGGCGATACACAGCGAGTTAATTCTGCAGATGATAGGTAATTTTTCAGCTGCTTTTAATTGTTCAAGACTTATTGTGTAGAAACACCTAAATGCTAAGCAGTCGTGGTATTGAAGCTAATCAATTGTGCGTGGTAGCGCAGAATTGATTCTCAGTAGTGCCATATAAATGTATTCATTACTCCTACATTTTGAATTATAATTCATAGATTTTGCGTAGTCAAAAAATTCTAAATCTATGTTATAATTACATCCTGAATTATAATTGCTTTGAAATACAAACAACGCCATCTATGATAGAGGAGAAAAATTATCCTTATATCAGTGTTCGGTTTGAACCTGGGTTTGGTAACTACTTTTTTAGAGGTATAGTACATTAAACCGTTTTTCAAAAGGATGAAAGTATGTTGTATGTTATAGGACTAGTAAGTTATGCTGTTATCGACTAAAGTAAAAACGACCAATCCAACAAAATGACTAATTTCATGACATGCCACTCCTACTAGTTTTGACTGTTCTGTGGAAACACCAAAGTCCGATGACGGCTGCTGTCACCAAACGAGGCCAAACATTCACCGGGAAGCAATACCGCGAGGCTATTTGGTGTGATAGGTTTTATTAGCAAAAACTAAAACCTCACGCTACTTCCCTGGCGGGGTAGGCAGAGAGAACCGTTTTATTAGCAAAACAGGGGAAAATTAGAGAATACATGTATGGGTGTTTAAAAAACTAAATGAAATAAAATATGGCAACTCGCGTAACCAATGTGCGAGTGATATACTTTGTACTTGATTTGTCATAGGACAGGAAAGGCCGCGATCCCAAAGCTATAAAGCATTATTAAAAACAGAAACAATGGGATCGCCATACGTCACAATTTCGGCAGCGTCGCCGAGCCGCCGTGAAATAAATGCGCGAAATAAATCGCATGGGGGGGGATGTCGATGTAATCAATTACTACCTTTACCCGTGATTTTTTGAGATAAATTGTAGTGTACTTAGAGTACTCTTGTATGGTTTTGGAGATGAAAGGGGTAACAAAAAATAAAGGTTAGTAGTACTGTGAGAGACGGAAAGAATTAATTTAGACATATCTATGATTAATATTTGAATGCTAGGTAATTATTATTCAACTATTGGGTTTAGTTACAAGAGAGTTAGTTTTAACTTGTCAAACTCGTTGTACATTCCATTGTACTGCGTTAGCCGTGATCAGGGTCGATGGGAGACGCGCGGCATCATTAAGTAAAGCACTTTCCGTTCCCTTATTTTACTAAAAAACTTCCTCCAGTAACTAGGTTAGTACAATAAAAAAAAGTTTATGCTGAGCTGAGATTACGCTGCGAGGACCGTCCAGCCCCGCCAGACACTGGTTGCCAATCTATATCATTACGCATCCCCTGTAAGGAATCCGGGCGGCAATCATTCAACCAATTTCTTTTTCTAGCTAAAAGGCTGGTGGGACGAGCAAAAAGTCCGCCTGATTTGGGGCAGTCTCCTTTAGCCGTTAAACTTTATTTGCTGTTCTCTATATAGTATCGCCTATTACACTAGCCGAAACAATTGATATCAATAAATATTTAATGATCTGCGTCTTCTTATGTGTTGATATCTCTGTTAACTACTCACGACATCATGATATAAAAATGTTCAGAATACGTAAAAGATATAATCAGAATAATATTTGGTGTATCATGTTGCCATTTTTTCTATTGGTTCCTTATAAGCTTGAATTAATTCCACTATCTATGTCTTTCACCGATATTTAAATCGGCTCCTAAATGACTGCACCCAATGGAGTCGCGACTGAGCGATGTTTTGTGAAACACTGTCCGAAGGCATTAATTATTCTCGCCTTAAGTTTAGCCTCAAGTTGGCATTAAATACACAATGAACAAGGAAACAACGCCATCACTTCGCGCAAACTTTCGGGAGTCTCCCCTTCACTTCGCCGCGTCTTTTGTCGGATGCAACTTCGGAAGTAGCCGGCCCGCGCCGGATGACTACCAACTTGACTGCTCTGAGGGCCGCTCCGTCATCTGGGCACTTCACATTCATATAGTTAGTATGCTTTAGATTGTTTTGTGTACTTACTAAAGTTTTAAATTAGTCATACTAAGTTGAGGTGGCAGATTAAATTGACGCCGGGTTAAAAATCAAACTTATAAAAGGAAAATTAATAAACCTAATTTATACTGTGCTTTTCCTTTTACTTGCAAAATAAAATCTTGTCAAATTAATAATAATCAAGAGTTTATAATCATAATTTATGTGTCAATCTATAAGCCAGGAAACAAAATTATAAATATTATGATTGTAATTATTTAAAGAAATGAAAAAAATAAGGGATTGGGTATTCTTGTGTTTAACCATATTCTGCAAGAATATCCACACTTACACCTGGTATACAGTATAATAATAGAACAATCTGCTCATTGAATCATTAATATTACTATATGTTTAATTTGTTGTTGAGATGTGGTCTCGAGTGGCGAGGCAACACTAACCACGCGGCGCTAGACGCTGCTTGCGAGTCGACGCGTCGGCTGCCACCGGGGAATATTTCGCCCGCGCAACACTCGCTACACACCAACAGCACGGGAATAAATATAAATATATACCACTTGCTTTGTGTTGCCAAATTTATACATAACATCTACATTAATAAATATACAATACGATACATAAGGCACAACGGTGAATAACAATCTCGTCGTTTGACTATTGATGTTCAACATCAGTTATAAACTACGGCACGCTTCGAATTGGATGTAAATAAGTATGTATGTGAGTAAATGAAGAAGTATTTACTGTGGAAAATCAAAGTAATAAGTTCGGAATTTGGTTATTCCTACGATGTGACCCTTACGCGGCGGGTGCGGGAGCGGTCCGGATGGAAAGTGAAACTCTGACTTCACTTTTGACTGATCAGGACGGACCGGAATTTGCTTGTTGGATAACTCCGCTTTAATGATGATATTTTCCATATTTATGAGGGTCGGGGAGCGAACTTCTTGTATTGTTCAAAAGAAAACAAAATGCAAAAGACTGATGATAATTAAAAGACTGCCTTGAAGGTTGAAACTAAGGGGCTAACGAAACACTAGAGGCGTCCCAAAATACTGAAGAGTTTTGGTCTGATAAGATCACAGCTATTGAATTTTCTTTATGTTTTAATAATACGAGGAATATCAAGACATCTTTCCGCTTGACACAACGTCTGACACATATCACCGAAATTAATCCAGAGGTCAACAGATGACATTGTCATTGGTGGAAAAGAATAGTCCGCGATGAATCCGCAGCGGAAGCGCCCGAAATAGACAACAACCGACGCAGGCGCCGCTGCCAACGTGCCGATATAAATACCAGTCGGTGGCGACCGGCGCGGCGCGTGCGGGACCAGCCGGGGACGCTTACATGTTTCTTTTTGTGTGGTCATCATACTCTCGGCTATTTTCTTCTCAGAGTAGCAAGCAGTATAGGCAAACTAGTGTTCGATATAGAAGCCGCAAAAAAAATGGTGGTGAGAAAAAAAAATTGGCATTTTTTATTCTCACCACCATTGCTTGAGTTATTGCAATTTTATCAGTTGCAGTAGTGCATGTGCTACTTTCTTTCTTGAGTTTTTTTTTCAGTAAAACTGGTTTTTTGTTTAGTAAAACTGTCCCGTATTGGTCTGGAATTATAAAAGAATTTGCCAACTGTGTTTCTTGCCTAGCATGTCGTAAAAGGCGACTAATTGTATATGGGGTTTTGGGTATGTGATTGTGTAGGCGACGAGCTAGCCACTTGTCACTACTTTTTCACAATTTTCCATCTAACCCAGCCCAGTTTTATTTTTGGCTGAAAGTGGTTAAAGGGGACTGCTACCCGTTTGACTCTGCCTACCCTTTGGGGGATTACGGGCGTGATGTTATGTTTAAAACTTCTTAGAGAATCCAGCCACATGGGGTACCTAATGTACTTAACAAGTTTCAGTAATATTTTCGCTTATTGCGGACATGTTAAATCCAGCATGCACATGAAGTGCATATGAAATTAATTTTGAGAAATGTGCGAATAAGTTGGACTGATACCACTAGCTTGCTCAACTTTGCGACACTAGACGCACAACTTGGCACCCTCACATCATTGATATTCCATCCATCCGCAGTAAGCGATTCGCAAACTTCTTTATAATATGGGAAAAAAATCAAACGAGCTGCCATAAGTAACTTGGGCTTCTTTAGTTGGCTTGAGTCAGCTCTGAAGACGTGTAAGATTCTATAATCACAATTCACTATATCTGAGAATAAAAGTTTGCGGCAAACTTGTGTTAAGTAGTTAATAAATTAACGAATGGGATACCTACAAGTCATCATTTCACGTACCTACCATGCAACTATGGTCAAATATTTCCTTATTAAGGAAACCGTTAGTCAAACAAATTCAGTTCAGTGTCAGCGTCTACAATAGTGACGATGACTGGATGTTACCAGGTGCCTCCTGAAATACTAGCTAATCACCTAATAGCCCACAAGGTTGTTGTCAGGCGTCAGTGAAATGGAAACCGGATATTGTTTTGAAATACAGCTCTCTACTCTGTTTGATTACATTTAAATGGGCTCAGACCACACCTTTGACTTCATATAACCAAATTGACTTATTAACTTTGGATGTGTAAAAATTATATTCTATTATACAAAAGAATTATTGACCTATTGTATGGCATCAATGCCGTACATTATGTAAAGAGGTGTGGGTGCGTATGGGTAAAAATATTTAGTTAAATAAATTGCCCCGTTATAAAGTCAGGTCATTGTTTGACTCGACCGCGTGTAGCGGGTCGCTACAGGAGAAATTCCTGTAATACAAGAGAAACTCCGTACGAACTCGCCTAACAAGATAATGTGTTAACATTATATACCTTCATTCGTACGATATACAGTAGGTTAGTGTACATTGTACCTATTAAAATAGAAATAAAAATTACGAATGAAGGTAGCTACCATAAATACCCAGACCCAGGACAATATCTGTTTCACGGACAAATATTTGTCTCGGTGAGAGCGTTGAGCCCAACGAGGCTCGACTAACATACTGATACGTATTTTATTCATGGTATACGTACATATATGGCCGTATTGTCCACTTACCATTAAAATACTACGCCATCCATATTTACAAAAAAATAAGAAATATTCACTTTTTTATTAAACATGTTCATTATACATATACACACATTATACGAAAAAAAAAACAATTCAGAAACAAAATCCTCCACATCACGCCAACTTCTTTATCCGATAGAAAAAAGTCTACGTTATTTAAAACAACGCCCTTATAAGATATTACAACGAAGTTTTACGAATATAAGATTCGAGGAAAAGTTATGCGCAGCTAGTTCATAAAAATTTACAACCGCGCGCAAGTTATATGCCGATTTCGTAAACTTGAGATAATCTGCGCTCGACTCGAGCTTTTGTTGTTCTTCTTGTAGATTGCCGGCTTGTTTATTATACTGGTCAATATACTTTTACTTGTCTGTCGTCAGACACTAAATAGGAAGTGGCCTCGAAGTTTCCAAGCCTTCGTTCGCGTCCAAAGTGGCTTATCGAACATAGGATATTGCGACAATTTTCGAGACCAGCTGCAGTTGAACTTTGGCCTTTTTAGTAAAACAACGTAAAATGGTTTGAAAACTCAGTCCGTCATCATCGCCAAACACGAGTAAAAAAGGCATCTTTTCTCTTGGTACAGTTGCGTCATTTACAAGGATATAAACTACATATTCATTTAAAGAGCTCAGTGCCCTATAGACTCGGCCCTCCCCTTTGGGGATTGTAGGCATGATGATATGTATGTAATAAGTCAATAAGATATTTAATTTATTACTAATTAGTAAGTACCGAGCTTTTACCTTCGATCCGCCTGTCCGCGACAAAAGGCATTTTTTTCCGGATCGAAAAGTACTTATGCCTTTTTCGCTTACCTCCATCTTTTTAATATTTGAATTTCATCACAGCCGGTGCAGACATTTAGACAGACAGAGTCACATTCTTATATATTATACCTAATATTATTTTATATGACGTTGCAATGTCGGCAACATGCTGCTACCCGTAGAGAAAACACAAACCGTTTTGGAAACTGTTCCAACTTACTGTGTTTTTGGGAGCGCGGAGTCCGCCGGTTAATTTACATCTCGTTGTGGCGAATTAATTAGCATTTTACAATCCGGGGCGGGTCGCGCTCGCGGGCACCCGGCGGCCCACGCGACTGTGACGCGGCGCGGTCACTGCTATCAGAAACCGGTTTCTGACCATCAGTTTTCCCTGTGTAGTTTTTCCCTGCTTTCGACTCTGTTCTATACGATCCAAGCCGAAATTAATCTTTCGTGTTAACAAAATTTGACTCTGCCTACCCCTTCGGGGATTACGGGTGTGATGTTATGTGTATGATTGTACTTATGTAAAACGTTGTTTCTATTAGGTATGAATAGAACAGGCTATACGTATATTGGAATGCCGGTGTGTTTTTTTGGGTAGTCATATTTTGCTGTTCCAACACTGGCAATCTGAGCTCTCTTCAAAAGCCTCAATCAGCTAAATTCTCACGTAATCTCTTGGTAAAGCAGAATATCTGATTTCACCACAGACTTTTACTAAAGAGTTTGTGGTGTAAGCAGATATTTCGCGTTACATTTCGGTTCATTTCGTTTAGGCGCGAGTGTGCGCCGCGCCGGCGAGCGCTCCGGGCACTAGTTCGCGCCGCTGTTTAAGTAATGAGCCCGGAGCTTGTGTGTCGTCGAGCCTATCTATTAGCCTGGGACGGTTCCACTAGTGATAGAGCTGCAGTTTTATACTTTTTATATTTACAACGATTGTTTAAATACCATAAATAAACATGTCACCTGGGGCAATATTGCCGATATGGGGCAAGATAAGTGCATTGAACAAGCAATTTTATATATTGATTGAACACGAGGATTGTATATTATATTTTAATTGATAATTACAACAGGTGTTATTTTCGTAATCTTTATCAAAACAAATACATACATTTGTACCTATTTCAATAACGTCTAGTGCTCAGTACCCGTATGTATGAGTCAGCAGCACTATCCTACTTCAAACATAAAACTAACTAACTAAACTTCAGGCCACTTGCCTAGCGGGGCGGGGTAGGCAGAGGGAACCGAACGCCATATGGCACGATCCTTACACACCTTACTTCAAACATTATTAGCCAAAAATAAAACTGAGTTGTGTTAAATGACAGTTGTGAAAAGTAGTGACAAGTGGCAAGCTCGTCGCCTACACGACCACAATATTAATACCCAATGACCATTAGTTAGGCAAGGAACAGGAGTGGTACTTTATTTTAAGATCACAGACCAACATGGAACTTAATAACTCAATATAAATTTTATATAATAGCACCCGGTAAAGTTCTCCTTAAATATGCAGATACATAGTACGCGCTATTTATCGGGCACCGCGAAAATTACCGGCTCACATCGGTTATAACATAAACATTTTGGTGCGTATGTATGAATATTATTTATATACACTTTCTATTTATTTACACTTTGGTGTCGGTTGGTAAGCGTATAGTATGAAGTTAGTTCGCCAGCTGTTAACTACCGAGTGTTGTGTCTACTTACACTAAAGCGGAAGCATGAGATTATATATAAGAAATTCGGCAAGTTTTTATCATTCGAACAATTTCACATATGTATTTTTATGGGTGTTGCTTTGGCTATAGGGAGTCGGATGGTAATTCTAAGCTCAGAATAACTAAATATTGAAATATTATTACTAAACACAAGATTTGAGAAATGAATAAAAGAAAAGAGGCCATTTCATTATACTGACCGATACGTTCGTTATTAATTGTATTTGATTAGACCAGCTATGTGAGTCATGGGCTATTTGATACGGTGTAACAGATGTGTTGTTGCTATTATATTCATTCCGTGATAACATTAAGCGCGCTCTACGTGGCATCCATCAGTCCGATATTTATTGCGATGCGAAGGTCGCAATAAATCTCGCAGTAAACAGCAGCAAGTTTTAAAACACGTCGCTATTTATGCGTCGGAGCATGGTGGAGCCGCGCCGTGGAGATAGCGCGCCTGCGACCACTTGCGGTTATTTTGGCTCCGCAAAGGTAAATTTCACTGAACACAGACGTTCAGAAGGCAAGTAGCATACTTTCAAACCTACCCTAGCTGGTATTTTGCTTGTTCATTCATCATCGTCTTCTTGACGTTGACAGTGTCCCTAGTCAAGGTACCTACGCTTTGACCGTAATCCTCAACAAAATAAGTGTAGTCATTACATTTAAGCAACCTCCGTCTGATCTTCGTAACGCAGATATAAGAACTATATCTATTAGATAAATTAAATCGTTTGGATTATGATCAGGTGTCCTTGCGATGCTTTCGTCACCGCCGTGTTATTGCTACCTACTGTTGTATGTGAAACGCGCGATGTCATTTCCGATTTCTCGTCTTTCTTCATTAATAGGTCAGAATGATAACCATATAAATGTGAAATACGTTTGTTCATATTTTCAGGACTTACAAATCTATCTAAAACCCCGTTTCCCCTGGTGTAACAAGTCTTGCCTTCTGTTAATTACTACTCTTGCACCGCTCGACTTTTATTAGTTATTTTTAAATAAAACAGAGATTGATGAGTCAACCTACTTCTTTACCTGTATATTTACACTGACTACGAAAAAATTATATATAGCAGCTTATTGTATAATAACTTTATCTCACATAAAAAAATAAAATATCAATTAATAGTAGGTACGTTTCTATATTCCTTTATGTTCATATGTATATCCTGACATTGAATCTCTTCAATGTCTATAACTTAAATGTTTCTTGCTGAAGTTCTCGCTGGTAACAACTTCAAAACCGGTAGTAGAAACATACTTATTGTCTAAAATTCTGAATTTAACGATTTATAATTGTCTGTATTTGGACTTTAACTTTAAGAAATAATAAACGCGTTAAAAGAACTACTTCCTAAAACGTTACTTGTTTCTGAAGGCGGTTGTCAAGTGCTAATGGATATTGCCTCATAGTAGTCGACGTTCGGCCGGTGACGGCTCCTGACGGCTCCTGCCGGCTCCTGACGGCTCCTGACAGCTGCCTAGGATCTTAATTTCCCTGCGGCAGCGTCCTTGAAACTTCTCAGTACCGCAACTCCGCTTCCCAACTTATATCAGTCAACCCATTCGTTAGAGATAAGAAATATTCGTTCGGGTCGTGTAGCTTGAGTTATGACGATCTCATCGGTGCAGCGGGTTGAGCGCTCGGGAGTCGCCAGAGTTTATTTGGGTTCACTGAAGTGATTTCTTTTAGATATATTTTAGTGTTTTCCATGTGGTTCTCTAGAAATTGTATACTATGTTATTTGGTTTAAAGCGTAGGTAAGGATAAAACAATGATATTTTTTTCACCTTTAGTACACTTTCTAATAGATACTAATATTTTTTTTACAATATTCTAAAACGTTATATTAATGAACAAGCATTACATATTCAATCTACATATTTCATATGTTCGAAGAGTATAAGAAAAGGTTTTCTATGTGAAATGTTGAGGAACGTTAAATGTTCTCACTATCCAAGTTATAGATGTATGATAGTTTTATTGCGATTGGCTTCCTCAAGGGATGTGATAGGATAATGGTCTGATATTCAGCTAAACCTATACAATTTTGTACTAATTACACCGAATACACAAGGAAACACATTTATCATGTATTTGATTGCTGTATCATCAGATTGATGTTCATTGATCGAAGCCTAAGAATGGCTTGACGTTTTTTCTTCTTTTTTAAACATTCCTAATAAGGCTTGGTTCATAAATATAGGAGGACCTGCCGAGGAAATATAAAACATAGACATAATCTGTATATTTGTCTATTCAACATTTGGCAAGGCAGATACATGCAGTGCATATATTACAGTTGCATCAAATACGCTCATAGTTTCAACATCGATTCCGGTCAGATCCGGCGTCAGTGCAGGTGAAGTTAACGGCTACCGGGCCAGATCTCACTGGATAGCTATCTCATTATTTCTATCCTAAATGTGATTTGATTTAATATCGCAACGACTTACATAATTATAATTCGCTCTTAAGATTTTGGTCAGTTCACGTAAGTCCTGTAAGCTGTGAAGTCCTTATAATTTAGGTTGTATTTTCCTTCTAATATCGGGTTTAATTAACATTTTAGCGCAAGTCGGAATATATCGTGCTTGTTGGTAATCCCATCCATCATGTCGGATCGTTATTACCCAGTGGAGCTGCGCCGTCGGGAGGGCAATCACCGCGTGGCGGAAGCCAGGAGCAGGGCCCTGGCGGGGGACGCACCATACAAGCCTTAGACAACACAATACTGTAAACATCCACATGCCAAGTTAAATTATGATAATATGTACAAGAATCAGCGTCCTGGCAGAACATACACGAACCCAACGTGTTTGGTCTAGCTCATGACATCAAAATCTGAAAGAGTGTGCAAGTAACAGAGGAACGGTATGAAATATAAGAAAAACAAAATGATTAAATTAACTAAGTAAATTGTAAATCATTGAAAATACGTATATGTGGCTTATAGGTGTCGGCTGCACGTAGCAAATCGCACTTTAGTAGATATAAATAAATACTTTACAATATAACACCTAAGTATTAAGGCGATAACGACATCAGTATCCTAATGCAGAGCCGTGTGTCGAGTACATCGCGCGTAATCACCTCTTTAACGGGCGCGCGATTCACGACGATTGACATAAGGGGTGCCACTGAGAGTTAATTTATCATTTTCCCTATTTGTTTCAAACAACTTATCGTTTTTGATCTTCATTACTTCTTATTATTGATAACAGACACATTATTAACTGGAACATTTACTATTCCTGCTATTAGTGACACAAATTTATTACAAGAGTGTCGATTGAAATATGTCAATACCATTTTGAACAAAAAAACAAATGTAAATCTTTACGCGCGAATAAAATCTAACTCCCACAGAGTGCTGTATGAGTGCACATCGCAAATCAGAAGTAATTTAAATGTTGCTTTTGTTTAATTTCCATATAAAGTGTTCATATCAAGCGTAACACTCGGATGAGGAGCGAGCGGGCGCGCATTTAAATCACGAGCTAATCACCATATTAATAATATGTGATTCATGCGCGCGCCGAAAGGTTGCACGGATATGTGATTCTCTATTCTGGCGCATAAAATATTAGCTCACATAATTCTTTTATTTATGTCGTTTTAAACGGCTTAATGTGCGGAGGTGAGTGAAAAATAAACGTGATATTTTTCTTACTTTCAATTTGTTTTACGGTGCGACTGATGTGTAAACACAGCTCCGTCGTTCCGTGATTAATTTCCAGTGATGCGGTTACATTAATATTGTTATTACGATATTCTAGACCACACAACGTATTGCTTTGTAATCCTTTGTGATTGAACGTCTACCAAGCGAGTGTCTGTCACAGTTCCCGGAGCGCTTTTTCTTAACAATGCTACCGTTTAATATGCCACAATTGGATCCTATTACACACAATTGTTTCGGGTCATTCGTTGATCGTTCGAGACACTATTTACAAGACTAATATAACATGATTCTAGGTCGGCTCATGAAAGAGTTAATAAGCATTTCCTGTGCGCGTTGAAAGATCTTCAAAGGCGGTTACGGAAAATTGATGTATTAAAAACATATTTCGATTTCGTAAAAGGCGACTAATGATATATCGGGTTTTGGGCGTGTGATTGTGTAGGCGACAGATTAGCCGCTTGTCACTGCTTTTTCACAATTTTCAATCTAACCCAGCCCGGCTTTATTTTTTGGCTGAATGTGGTTGAAGGGGCTTGCTGCCCCTTCGACTCTTCCTACCCCTTCGGGCATTATGGGCGTGATGATGATGTTCGATTTTATTGTGATCATTAATATGTTTTACGATGCGCTTTATTTTTTATTCAAAGTCTGGACAAAGTACCTACATTTAAGAGAACAGAAGATAATTATATTGATTATCTACTCGTTTGAAAATATTTAACAAACACGACTTACATTATGTATTCCGTAGTGAGTATGCAAACACGCTGCAGTGTTAGTAAGTTGGCAAGCTTCCTAGAGTTAATTATCTTCAATCAATGGGGTGTGTAAACACGGCCGTTATTATAGAAGCGCGCTCGAGCCGTGTAAATAGAATTATGCTGCGCGAGTAATAACAGCAGGAGAGCTGCCACCAATTTCTGGGTTGGTATTTAAGCAAGCTGAAAACTTGTCCCATGGCTCTCCTGTTATACCCCAACACGGAACTGCAGACCTGGCCGGTGAGTAGCGGGGCTAACTCAAGGTAGATAGATTGTTAGATCACCTAGCAGGTAGAAAGTCCCACCGAAATGATCTGTGTTTTTTAGAATCCTACTTTTTAGTTATAAATATAAAGTTAACTCAATTTATTTTTTTTGCAAAATACTTAATCGTCTTGCTTATTTTGTTTTAATTCTTTAATTAATGTTTAATGTTTATTATTATTGTAAAAATTGGATACTGCCACAAATATATTTTTGGAAAAAAATAATATTGATATTAAAAAGGAAAAAAAAGGAAAGCCCCGCTACTCGTCTGCCCGGTGTACAGTTCCGTGTTGAGGTATAAATAGGAGAAGCATAGGACAAGATTTCAGCTTGCCTCAAACACCAACCCAAAAATTGTTGCCAGCTCTCGGACCATAAGTAAGTAATGCGTCAGATCCGCTGCGGTCCATTAACGAGCTGTTTTGACGCAGCCGTCGAAATCGCCGCGCGGGATTAGTGGCAGCGCGGACATCTCTCGATTTTCGATTCGCACATTGACAAAATTTATTATTTTTCATATTTCAACTTAAAATAGGTTCCCTAAATCTGTCATCAGCTCTGCGGCAGTGTCCGCACGCTGCGTCTATGACGACGTTCAACAACTATGACCAACTTGTTTGGGCCGCTATCCAATGTTGAGCGATAAAAAAAATTCTTACCAAATTTTTGTAACATCTACTTATTTCACTCCTTGTTTACCTATCACCTACCTACATTAGTCTATCTATTTTACAGGTTTAACATTAGTCTATATATTTATATAAAATTCCAATAACAATAAGTATATGCATAATTTCATTTGATAAATAGTCGATAAACTGTGAGACGAAATAGAGCTACTGTTGGTTTTCCTTCAAAAATCTTTAAATTCTCCCAAATTTAGCGGTTCATCTATCTGTCATTATATTTGTGTTGGCAACACTGCTGCCATCTTCGTTGGTATCGCGATATCATCATGGCGTCAATTGTTTGCACTGTCATGTAAAACAATTGAAGTAACGGCGTCGAGGCGGATCATGTGACACCGGTGCTGTACCATGTGTTCACGATAAGCGTGGTGTCTGTTATATGAAACAAATGGCCTTGAAATACTTCGCATAGTATGAATATGCGTAAAAATATACAAGAAGATCATTAGTCAATAGTAATCAATTCTATTATTTATGTACATTAAATGAAACAAAATAAAATAGTCTTTATTTGTTCGGAGCTTTTTATCCAAGCATCATTTGGTCCGACTTTAAAACTGACAGGTATAATATTTACCACACCTTTTAAACGAACGGGAATTGTTATTGTTTAGACGTTTTTATTATTTAGTTTAAGTTTTTATAAAAATTATCATCTTTTGTAATAAATATAAATTGCGAATTGTGCAATTATTTACCGTAAGAAATTAATAATTGTATTATACATTGCAAAATACATTAATAACGATGTTAACGACTCGTTGAATGCTTACAGGTATATCATAAACAAACCCATGTAACTGTAATTAGTATGTAGTTACAACTTTCAGCAATTTTCCATAATGGGCCAATATTAGTTCTGTAGAAAGCAATTAAAACGGTCCAATTGGGCGCTTCCATTAGTCACGTGCGATATCATCTGCCACCACAGGGGCCGTCACTACTATTAACCTTTATTCGTTTGAAACATTCTTTTTTAATTAAGAAACATTTGTCAATATCTAGAAATGCAGTATTTGTGTTCTTGGATACCTCTCTGACATAAACATGTATTCTTGACTGCATAAATACTGTTTACATATTGATAAGAATAGCTCTTCTCAATTCCAGATTATTTACGCAGATGTTTTCTTTGTTGCAGGTGCAAGCGCATCTTTAACGACGACGCCTTGAGGATTACAATATTGGACCAAAATCGCAAAGGTGAGTTATTTAATTTCCAACATTAAAATTTACTACCCAATGTAGGTAGGTAATATGAATCTTTTCGCTCGAAGTTAACCGGTTATCACATTTCAACGTCAACATGACTTCGCTCGCTCCTGAACGACATAATGGTCACCAAAAGGCTGCGTTTAATCCACACAGCTGATAGCTTTTCTCCGTAACCAGCCGCTCAGGGTATCTGTTCGGCTAATTTAGTCCCGCGCTACCCCGTCCGCGTGGCCACCGCCGCCACACGCCGCCCGCCGCGCGCCGCGCGCGTCATCTGCCTACCGGACAAACATAACCTAATTTATGGGCACAACTCGGCGCGCTGACCTTTTGATAGCACATTGAGCCTTTTGAGAGGACGCTACGTTAATTATTAATTATTATTGATTAATTATTAATTAATAGAAAATGAGGATGGCAAATGACGTAGTTAAATTGATTGCGAAATAGCAAGCCACGGTCACTTCAGTTTTTTTGCGGAAAGACATTACAATACATATAATAGTCAAGCCAGGTGGTAAAGTTTGCCCACAAGAGTCAATGTGAATAGAGATTAACTATAACTTTCAAAACATACAAACAAAGTATTTCTTTAAAGTTTTTACTTAAACAGGAACCTATTCAGTTGAGAAGTCTAATATTTCCATTCTCGGGAGTACCGGAACAAAGGCGCGTGTGCGCCGCAGCTGGCGGCCCGTGGCAGAAGTTCGACTCGCGCGAGTTTTTGTTGTGCAAAAGCTGGTACCGCCGTGGGTCGGACGCGCAACTGCCGCTCGTCACCGCTTATTGCAGCTGCTTCTCACTCAATTCTGTCTTAATAAATAAAAAGTCCCATGTTGTTCTGGGACTTAAAAAAAATGTGCCAACTAACTAACTAACTACTTCACGCCACTTCCCTAGCGGGGTAGGCAGAGAGAACCAATCGCAATATGTTACAATCCTTACACACCTCACTATGTTCTTTATTTATTTACTAATGATTCCATAATATGTTGTATATATTATATATGTATAATATATGTTCCATAATAAAATAAAATAAAAAAATGGTAAATCGGGTTTTTGGTATGTAATTGTGTAGGCGACGCGCCATTCATCATTATTTTTGGTCCCGGAGTTTGTTTTGTCCGAAAGGCCATTATTTTCTATATACATACTATCACACCACACCCTTAATCAGAGCAAAATTTTTGGTAAAAATAAATGTAGTTGGATTAGATGGAAAATTATAAGAAGTTTTGAGTGACAAGCGGCTAGCTCGTCATCTACTCCACCCCAGACCAACATCGTTCCGCTACGAGCAAGTTTTGAAGCGCCATTAAGTAGAGTATTAGTCAACGACACAATCTAGTTGCTCTCCGGAATACTGTGGTTATACTGCTGAACTACATTTGCACATTCCCCGTCACGGACTTCAAAGGCCAATACAATAACCAAGTTGTTAAAAGTTGCGGGTAACTAATCGGTTGCGTGCAAACTATGCCGCAACTCGCAACTCGCTTAGGCCGCGAAGTTTTTCCGCAACGCAACCACAACTCGATAATTGGCTCTAGGCTAGATCGACTTACGTGTGATTGGGTATTATCATAGTTTTATTATGAGCTTGCTGATTCCGGGAAGATTTGCAAATATTATGTAGTCATGTTAATTGCGATATAGCCATTGATAATAATGCATTTGTAGATTGGTCTATATAAACATTATGGCGTTTGATAAGTGATGACCAAAGACTGAAGAAAGCGACTGACTGAATTAGTCCTAGCTAAACAGGGATATATATATACCACGCTACTTTACAAATAATAAAGCTCCAGCGTAAGTCGTATGAGTAGCTTGTTTCATTTCGAATAGGTAAACATACGATAGACTAACGTTCTAAGCTAACTGGACCGAAAAACTAGGACCTTACAGGTAATTTTGAACAGAAAGAATTAATCACATCACCCCGCGCTTGTGCAAATATTAGGTGCGAGTTGTCCGGCGCCGGGCGCCACCAGAGTGCGTAATGTAATTAGCTAACAGGGTGCGGGCAGTTTGGTGCTGGTTTTAGGCTGCTTTTCCACCGAAGATGAGGCACCAAGTATGATATTCTTCGATGAGGATTGTTTTTTGCACATGAGCTAAAGGGTCACCGCCGCCTTTAGACTACTGCAAAAAACCAGAGGAATAGCTGATGCATTCCGAGCCTTTAAGGGAGTTGGGCCTACGGCCCTCTCTCTGGCCAAAACATACCAGCACAGCTGCTGCAATTTCTCGTCAATTTCCTTTGAGAGGGTGGTACTGCCCCGGTCGGCCAGACCGGCTTAAGCAGAGACATAAATATTTTTATACCTCACCTTAGCACTGGCAGAAGCTATTTTTTTTTATATTCCATATTATGGAAGGATGTGGATCCTGATTCTGGCTAATTATTCATGCCCAGCTCCACTACACCGCTTAGCGTTAGTGGAAGCAGTCACATAGTTTTGACCTCGCTCCCTAATAAACTGCCTCGCGCATCGCTGGTGGCAGCAGCTGCAGCGCTCGCGCATCGCTGGTGGCAGCAGCTGCAGCGCTCGCACATCGCTGGTGGCAGCAGCTGCAGCGCTCGCGCGGCGCGTGCGCTCATGCGGACTATCGCGTTAAGCCCGACCCGCTGATGGGAATTAGTATTGCTGGCACTTAAATCGTCCCGTTTATACAGCGTCAGTCAAAGTAACATTTTATAACTGACTCAAAATGGGGCCTGCTTGCTTATTACTAATTAATTGACTAATACAATTTATTATGCCCGATATTTAATAATAATTACTCGATTTTATTTCTTTTTCTGATCAATATCCTAGATTGATAAGGAGAGGGAGCGATGACTGGTGGTACCTAGGACCTGCCCAATGTTTATAGTTTTTATTACATTATCTACATCAAACCGTTTAACTTATTTTTTTTACTAAGAACATGCTATCAAATAACTTTCGCCACGTATAGTTACAAAAAAATGCTAGTATATATTTTTCGTTTATTCTTGAAATCTCTTTGAGCAAATTCAAAGTATGTAGACGAGAATTTCCACGGGGAAAAAGGGGTAACTGTAAAGAACAAATGAGAGAAGAAAGAGCCCTGAGGAAATCGTTGTACCTACAATTTATTCAAAGGCTGACAACGCCTAATCGGCGTCCTGTGAGTTGCCCATCCTGTTATCGCAGATTTAGATACGCGCCCACTCGTACAACAAAAATACATTCGGAATAAGTGACTCACGTACCTGGAGCTACAGGTTAGCTAACATCCACGGTCGTACGTGAGCGGCGATACTAATGCTGATTAACTGTAATTTCATTCAATCCCTGGGCGAAGGTGGGCTCGTTTGTGTGCGAGGTGCCCAGTGGCGTCCTCGCGGGCCAGTTCCGCGAAGCAGGGCTAATCGCCAGTAATGCGATTAGCTTACGGGCGCCGGAGTGCGCGCGCGTCTCGTTGGGTCCGCCGAGCGGGTGCTGAAGCTGACTGAGCATTAACCATTTTGTGGAATTAGCTATCAGAAATTATTATTGACACAAACGTATCGTTTACCCATCCACATCCAAGGTATGCTTGGGAAAACACAAGCAGAAGGAAAATTAGGGTATACATTTTAGGCCTTCTTTTAAATAGCTTCTATCTGTGACTAGGTCTAGGTGTAAAATACCTTAAAAATGAAACCAATAGTTGCATTTCATAGTTTAGCGCTTGTCAAGTAAATTAGAGCCAATTTGAGAGTGTCTGCTGAGTGTCATTTATTTTGAAGTTGGCATCAGGTGTTAGTATAGAAGAAATGGCGTAAAATTTGATTTAGTTGATAGGTGAAATTGAAGGAGTAGCTATTGTTGAATTTTTATGATATATATACTATGTTTATTTTCGTGTTGTATTAGCAAATTACCTATTGGCAAAAACCAAAGAACTTTCTTGAAATACTAGTAGTATTTCAAGAAAGTTCAGTAGTCAGCTACAAAATGGAAATCTAATGTTTTAATTCGAAACTCATTGCATTAAATGAAAAGAACAAGCAATGTTGAAAAGTCAGGTTTTGTACACACTCCGCTTAATTATTTCCCACAATGCAATTTAATTCAACGGGTTTACCTAATTATTTGTCTTTCTTTGCTTTGTTAGCGGATTGAAAAGTTCACGGCGTCTTTCCCGGGTTAAATTACATCTTATGAATTAATTTAGCTAATACCTACTTCCGCCAGCTCAATAAAGCGGGATGTTTAAACGAGCCGCCAGTGAAACTGTTTGTTTGTGCACGTACCGCGGAACTTTGCCTTTGCTCCCTCAAGCGGCAGCGCGCGGCAACACGCCGGCCGCGTTCTCGTAGCTGCGAGCTACGAGCTACGGCGCTCGCTACACCGACCACTGCGCGCTACGAGGGCGCCGTAGCGGCTGGGTGCCGGTGCATGTAGTTGACCTTGCACCGGTTCATTGATTCAAGTACATTACACCCCGTAGGTTAATAATTTGATTCTGAAGTTAGAGGTATTGAAATTTAAAACATCAGTGCACATAAGTCCTACCTAACAGGCTTAAACATTGATCGTTAAAGTAGGAAATTGTCCATTTGTCAGGCCGACTAAAAATTGTGGAGAAAGATCCTTCGAAGTGTAATTAACATATTATGTTGATAAGTCTCAACTATGTTTACATATGAACAGTTTAGATGGATGTTATATGTTAGATTCGAGAATGTTAGTTTGAAAACTAACCAAAAAGTTGGTTAAAAGTAAAAGCTAGTCCGAAATGTGCTTTGTCTTTATAATATATTTTCGAAATTATTCGTAGATATTTCTATATTTTAACTGCATCAAATGTTAACTTGTAACTTTTTTTGTTAGCCATTTAGAAAGTATGATTTAATCTGTATTGAATAAATAACATACATAGATTATTATTATTAGCAAGTGGCTGTTTGAAATCGTTAATGACGAGGATTACATTTCTATGCACAAAGGGATGTTAAATGACATGCGGGTGCATGTCATTTAACATCGCATTTGGTCTCGCTTGATAAAGTTGGCGCTAACTTGTACTCCGGGGTAGTCATTTGCATTTTGATGCCAGGGAAATAATGCACTTTGATTTTCTGTTAGGTACCTAGTGGTTACATCCAACTGCATTTCTAAAATAAACAATATAATTTTTTTTTTGTTCTAGGTACATTTAGTCACTGTATTTTATTAGTATAGGCTTTGCACTGCGTTATGGACTGGCAACCAATGGATGAGTAAAACATCATCACTCTTTAAAAAAAATACATAAATCTTTGTACGATAAGACACAAGGCAATTTCTTAACACTAATTGTCCAGTTAGCTTCACTGTGTACAGTGCAGTCTACGGCTACTTTCTTTGGACGGGATTTGAAATCGAAATGCCTGACAAGTGAGCCGACGGGAACGACCCACCTGACCATCTCACTTTTTCATCTAACCGGTGCACTTTTATTTGAGGCTAAAAAGGGCTTGCCTCTCTCTGAGAGGATAACATATACATAGCATCTGCATGATGTTATGTAAGTATGTATGTAAATCATATTTTCATAACTAGGACTCTTTTTACCAGGGTCCAAGGATGGAAAGGTAACAAATGACCCCACCAGTATCCCAAAAAATGCTGTCGGTCCATGCGCCAAACACGCTAAATAATAGAAATATTTGTAACCCGCAGTTAAATTATAGTTCAATTTAACTGCGGGTAAAAAAAGGATTTAGGTAGCAAACATCATCAAACATATTAAAATATGTAAGCATAATGGAAAAAATTAATGACGAATACGGGTTTATTTGAAGCTACACTCGAAATGTGTTCGTAAATATGGTGCGTGAGGTTTGTCCTCATTATTCAGGGGAGAGAAGCTGTTGTAATGCGTGTCATGGCGGCGCCGGAGCCCTCGTGTCGCTGTTTATCTCGCGCCCAAAGTGAAACGTCGCGCGCAATATTGTCAAAAAAACAAGATTAAAATGCAAATTAGCGCCAAAACGAGTTCCACACAAATATTTTTGAAGTAACGTGACGAGCTCGTTCATTTTTTGATTGTATTAGATACATAATAATGGCATCGCAATTAATTTGTAATGTCTATGTACATAACCACTACTATTTTATACATATTGATATCAATATATACCATAGTATTGATTAGAAATTCTTTATTGCGGGTTATAATATTACTAAATTTTTAAGAAGATTTAATTAAATTTGTTTCATACTAATACAGTTTCTTTACTATGCATTTGTGCAGGTTTCATCATGAGGGTTTCCTCACTGACAATAAAGTAATATAAATACGCGAAATAAAATCAATATCGGAGTACATCCCATACATTGATCTGACTCCGAGGTAAGTAGCTTAAGCACTTGTGTTACGGATATCAGAAACAACAGTGGTATTACAAATATATACTTAAATACTGGATATTAACACCCAGACACAAAACGAACACAAGTATTGATCATACAAATATTTGTCCTAGGCGGGGATCGAACCCACAACTCTTGGCGCATGGGGCAGGGTCACTACCGAATGCGCCAACGAGCTTGTCAAAATACGTACATAGATTTAAAAGCACCCATGCGCTAAGAGGCGCGTGGCCTTACCATTGAACTATCACCGGTCTCGTAATAAACGTAATATCAACAGTTCGATCAGCTTGTCGCGCGTGCGGCGCCGCGCCGGCTGCGCGCAGTAATTGAGCGACGCGTTCGAACACGTTAATACACCAATAACGATGCGCGCTAACAATATTAATATCAGCATCGAGCTGATGCGCGTCCCGTGTGTGCTCGAGTGTGCCGGCGGTACTGATATTGTGTAGCGACTGACAATTTTGTTATATGTAATACAAAATCAGTACGTCCTTATTTTAGTGTGCGTTTACGAAGACCTGAAAATTATTTGTACAGAATCGTTAACAGAATCGATAACAATACTTTTTATACCATGTTATATTTAACCTAAAAATAATTTACAAGACATTGTATTTCATTCATAGAATCGCATTCACTATCCGAATATTTTAAAAGTTTTGTACTTATTTAATCTGCGAGGAAACCTTCTAAGTGACTTAACAACTGTCACATTGCTATATTCATTTGAGTAATTAACAATAATTGTTAAAGTTGGGGGCATATTCAAGTTCAATCGCATACCGTAGGTATTTTTTATATTTGCAAAAGCGTATATTGCAAGAGTGTCTTGTCATTGTCCTAGCTCCTATAGTTACAGCATCTGCGCGTGTCATAATGCGCGACAGTATTGAGTGGAATAGCGGATCGGCTTCATAACTCATAGCAATAATTTAATGGCTGTCATATAAATATAACGGCCTACATATAAATTGATGGCTGCCATAACCAGAGCCATAGTGAAGCGTCTACTAGCTTCACACATCTCACACTGTGACTGCAGGGGGCTATAATTTTGTATTAACACCCCCCCTTCTCTGTGATCGGTCAATAAAACCGTTGCTTAAGAACATATAAGTACTTAATATTCATCAACATGATCTTATAGCTAGGGTAGTGGCGTGAAGGTTAGTTAGTTAGTAAGCTCCTTGAAGAAAATAGGATTGAGTTGGTTAAGATAGAAAATAGTGAAAAAGTAGTGAAAAGTGGCCAGCTCGTCGACCACATAATAGCAAACCGACTCCCCAATACACCATTAGTCGAGTTTTCCGACGTGCTAGGCGAGCATCTATATTATTAATTGTTGCGAAATACACGTACTTACACATAAATATTATTTATTGTACACATGATTTATTATTAAACACACAAAACATAATTATATGAACTATGATATAGTAACATATATAGATAGAACATACATTAACATATATAGATGATTTATTACATATACAATTTTGGTATCAAATAAACATATTTTCTTTCTTTCTTTCCGTCTTTCAAAATACACCATTAAAGTTATTGATATCTGGACACGTTCTATCAATATAATATATGTATACTATATCGCACTCAATTAAATGTACATGTAACACGATTATAAATGTTAAGCGTTATCATTTTAGTTGAAATAAGTTTGGATTGGAAGGACCGTTTAATGAACGAAGTTGTGAACAGCACCTTATGTGGAGCGGCGCTCGTAGGGGTGACGGGGCGCCGGGAGGAGCGGCCAGGTGCGAGCCGGATCGGCCCACCTAGAGACCTTTATGTACTCAAGGTAATAATGTGGAGATGAAGGATCCATCGTGCAAAACCATTGATGACCTTGACATTATAGAACTACTAGCCTCTGCTGACACTGACAAAAATAACGTATATCATTCCAAAAATGCTTAGCGCACATTCTTAATGACAATGACAAACAATCTGAGGACTATACTAATATTGCCAGTTTTACGGCTTCATTGACTCGATAAAAACCTTCAAAGAGATTTTGATCAACTTACCAACATGCCGTGTCGTCGTTTGAATTTGAGAAATTGGAAAATTAGAGGCTTTGTTATCTACAAATCAATATAATATTATTATATTTTTCCCTATAACTTCGTTGATGAGACTTTAGATCAATATCAAAATAGATTTTGACTGATTTAGTAAGAAAAATAATCGTTCTATGTAAACAAATAGTAACTCGTCGTGTTTATTGCAGCAGCTCATTTACAATTTGTATATTTTGTTCACGCTTAATTTAGTAATACAGTCAGGAGTTAAGAGCCTCTTACAGGATAAAACGTTTCGCATTCAATCGCGCTGTGGAGAAACCATTTGCCAATTTAGGAATGGTATTTTAAGGGTTTCCTCCATCATAAAATGGAACCCTGTAAAAATGATTATGGGTCGCAAAATGGCCGCCGTTGAACTTTTAATTGCTCCTCCTATCCGGCCGGAGAATTTGATGCCTCAATATCCGATGCCAATTTACAGCTCTCTATAATGTCGCTCATTACAGCAAGTTCACATTACAAATGATATTCGATATTTTGCGTATCCTAGAGTTTCGAGAATAATATTAATGCTCGGTGGAACAAAAGCGACACGATCGGGATATACCGCCTATTTTGTAACATTCCTATCACATATAAATATTATGTTTCATCAAAGCAACGTATTACACTTTTTAGATGTATGGTCTCTGAACTCATGGTGCCTGCCTTTGGCCGCGCGAGATATTAGCAGAGCCCCGCTACGGCATTATCCGCGCATCTTTTCATTGGCAAACGATAGCATTTGAAATAGAATTGAATATAGAAACGAGCATATACAAATATGTATTTAAGACCTTTAGAATTTAACGCGAGGAATGATAACTCACCGGGAACATTTCATTTCAATCTGATGTTTCGGCTCGAGATTCTTCTTATTGTTACATTCCAGTTAAGCGGACCCGTGGTGACCCTCACTACAAGTCCATTATATGCAAGCCATGCCAGCATGTTCTAAATTGCGAGTTGGCTTTATTAGTAACTGTCTAATTTTTACCTTCTTTTGGCTGAAACCGAATTCTAAGAAAACATGATTTAAGATGATTATATGAAATTGGCAATAAACTCATCAAAGGAAAAAATCTATAAAAATATTAATTTATGTGCCAAAATAATTATTCACTAAGCGGCTTACCTCCTGCGAATGTTTGCAAAAAGCAAATGAAACCACGTCGCCATGGCGACAAGTGCGCCCGCTGTCTGTATTTGAACATGCTTATTACGCAGAGGTATATATTTAACACCCTCGTCTCATAAGCCCGACGACATCATAAAACACATCATTTATGAAATATACAAAACGACGGCTGTTTCCTTGCAAAGTGCTTATATTTGTATTAACCCAAAACAAAACTAAACTAATATTTTTATGCATTATCTTCATAAATAGGTAGTAGTAGTAATACTATACTGGAGGCCGCACTCATAATACTATCTGTCCAAACCAAAATACCTTAGCAACAAGTTATACTGCTTAGTACTCCCTAAGTCGTAAATCATGACATTGGTTTTGTCTGTAAAAGCCTTAAGCTCGTTGATTTATTGGAAGCAATAATTAAATCACGCTTTTTTATATATCTGATACATATTTTTTTCAAATTCAAATACAGATAATTATAAATGAGGGTTTCCCATAAATCATAACCATTTCCCGCGTGAAGGCGGCGCGGGCGCGTAACGCGATCGCTCTTTGATCAGCCGCTCTTTGACGGCGCCGCGTTATGCGAACAATCTACACGCATGAATATACGTTATAAGGGTCGCTTTCATGTTTCATTATATTTATTTAAATAAATAACCATTCTATATCCGAACGTTTTCGCTCGCCGTGAAAACGCCTAATCGAAGTC
The DNA here is from genome assembly GCA_951394215.1 of Glyphodes perspectalis. NCBI lineage: Eukaryota > Metazoa > Arthropoda > Insecta > Lepidoptera > Crambidae > Glyphodes > Glyphodes perspectalis. The sequence continues at coordinate 18,021,039 of OX596201.1, read as the reverse complement.
TTTCATCTATAAATATCATCACATCCGCAATCACGGGACCACATTTAGGAAAAAATACAATTGAGTTAGGTGAGACAGAAAATTGTGGAAAAGTAGTGACAAGTAGCCGGATGGTTGCCGACATGACACACACCCGACACACAATATACCAATAAACTTCTGTATAAATCTGAAAAAAATATTTATTTAAAAGTTATTTGCGTAAGTTTCTTTTACTGAAAAAAAAAAACAGATAACTTTCCTATACCAACTTCAAGGTTGACGGCGCAAATAATATAAACGAAAATTTTGAAATAAAGTTCTTTAAGATAATGATAAAAAATCTTCGGATAAAAATAAAATAATCTTCTTAGAACAGTAGTTGAGTTAAACAAAAATGCAAATGGAATGATCCTCTACAATAAAAGGACGCTCAGTTGGACCGCGGAGCGCCGTAAACTCGTCGAAGCCGCACACTTTTCTTTCATCTCTGAGTGTTTGTTATCTCATTTGCAGTATTCAATATTTTATGGCAGGTTTATTGCCCTTCGATAGTAAAAATGTACTTTCATTTGTTATTAGAAAATACACATTTATAAATATTTTTTTTATATCTTACGAGAAGTGTCAATAAAGCGGAATATGTTTCTTTTTATTTCAGTCTTATCACTTAAGAAGCAAATATTTTTAAACTATCGAACTATATGTTGACCGGAAAATTGTTTCAACTTCAGGATATTTCGCCATCTAATCTAATCTTTTTAAATAAATAATAGTTAAATTTATAAGCAAAGTATAACTGTACCAAGCTTCCGATCTGCGATGATCGTTGCCGTTGCCGTAAAGGTTTACACGGCCCCTATATATTCCGACAACAATATCTGAACAATATCTAGCTGAAAATGAAATGAAAAATGAAAAATATTTATTTACAATAAGGTTTGTTCCTATTGTAAAATAGGCGCTCATACCGTAGTTCATAATTTAGTCGTCTAGCATTGTTCAGCGGCAATCACTGCTCGTTAGATGAGCTCCCGACTCGCGCCGCGCCGCGACGCCGCACCGCGCGCCGGCTGAGCAATCAACCAATAGAGACAATTCGGCGGGCTGTTAATGTCATGCATATCACCCCGCGGTCGTTACAACTAGTTCGCTAGTTAGCGGCCCGGCGTGGCGTGGCGGCTTCAATGGAACTTTACGTGAAGTTAGTGCGAAATTTCACGGTTGAAGTAACGCAGAGTTGAGTAACTACGTTGTGAAGCAATTTTCTGCACCCGACCGGGGATCGGATTCATAACTTATCTCGTTAAGTCATTTGCCAAGCGAAACACCTCAACATCATCAATCATTTTTGTTTAGAGAATTGTTTTACTACATTGTTAAGTAACACGTACCTTTATTTATTTATTTACTTATTACACATACTAATCTATAAAAGTTGAGAAACCGCTCATATTTTAATATTTAACATTTTTTACATAACAGTGTATATTCACGTTTAAATATTTTCTATGTTTGTTTAATTACATGTTAGTATTAAGTGTGTATTTTTTTTCTTTCTCTTGTTAAAATGTTGCCACTCTAAAAATGGGTCCCGCCAAAATACCAGCTAGTCAAGATAACGCCGCAGGAGCATAATGCTGAGGCAGGGACCCAATTGGCGCCAATCTGTTACTTCTTTTTTTTACTGATTTTCCTTTCCTTTCCTTTGTGTTCTATTTTGTCCTGTGTCAAATTTCGTTTTCCTGTGTATCTATTAACAATTGCGCGTCCAGTAATTGTTATTCCTTTCTTTCTTATATTTTCAAAATAGTCTGAAAATAATTTATTTAATAAAAGAATTACGAATTCCTGCTATGTTTGAAGCAAATTTAATTTCAAGAAACAAAAGCCATTAATTAGATGCTCAAAATCACACCCCATAAAACATGCACGATGCGGGCAGGGCTCAAAGCGACAAATAAAATAATAATTGTAATAAAATCGCGCGCCAAACCGCTGCTGTGTGCGGTCGCGACGCGCGCGCCGCGGCGTGCCAGCAACAGTGCGGTTTATCGCTGTGCCAATTTTTTATTGCGATTTTAGTCCATTGAGCCTTTAACAAAAAATAGTTGCGGTCACATTTGTCGAGGAACACAGACAGGTCAATACCAGTAAACATTGCAGTATGTGAATTTCGTTAAAAATGCTGTGGAATAAAAATTGGCTTGTACCTCTAAATATTGGCTTATAGAAATTGGAATGTTAGAGCACGCACATTTAATATTTAAAGGATAAGTCCAACCCAATAGGTAAACAACGCCAAAAAGAAGACGCTAAAAACTATAGAACAACGCCGTTTGAAAAGAAATTGCTTAAACCACTAACTAGCGACTACTATTTCAAAACCTCAGTGGTCAGTTACTAAGATAAGAACGCTGCAAGTGACAGCTCATTGAAGTTTATACCGGGTTACCTGCCTGCTTAGGAGTATCTCCGTAAAACTTGTAGCTTCTTGTCTTGACTTTCAACTCAGCTCAACCGTCTCCCGGCATCATTCATCTTCCAGTAGCTAGCTTTTTATTGTGTTAAAATTTGGAACAGCGCCTTATGAATATTGAACTATTCAGTCAAAAATCCAATTCCGTGTACATAGGACATACCAATCACGGCACAAAGCCCTGTGTACACAGTGAAGGAGCTGTTTCTCGTGCACTTAACAGAGTGTGTTGCTATTGCGCTCAGGATGCGCGCAAGGAGCACGTCACGGTGCCACTCGACGGGCACTCAACAATAAACCGGGCTTGTGACGTCGGCATACCAAACACTCGAAAATCTGCCGATGGCAATTTAGATTCAGTTCAATGTATCAGGAGTCTACCTGCAAATATTATTGGTACATTGAACTGCAACATCTAGATAAATAACTGTATTAAATTGTTTACGTTCAAAGTAAATTGAGCTTTTAGGCAGAATTCCAAAGTCGCCTATAATAGTAATTTACTGTCTAGGTATGCCTGTTACAGTTAAAGTGGTCTGAGATCGATATTATGGCGTAAATCGTAAGTAACATATTGGTTACAAAATATGTGTCAATCATTCGTTGTTGTCACATGTGGTGCTTCTGCGGTCGGAGCGACCTTTCGTTCCGCTTTCTTCTTCTTTGCGTGGTAGAGGCGGTGTGGGGGGGGGGGGGGGTGACGGGAAAAGTGATCTTGTCATTCCTCCACTCTGACGGGCGGAGGACGGAGGTACGAGATCTCCCACACTCAGCAGAATGACGGTCCGTAAAGCATTTTGGCTGTTCTTGATGCGCACCTCTATGGGCGTTAAGGCGACAAACATGGACAAGTTTGCTGAAGGTAGCAAAGGCTGACGACAACGTAACAATGTATTTAATCGCCGCAGTCCCACAGCTCATTTACGATGTTTCTTTATTCTTTATTAACGCTCCACTTCTAATAAATAAAATCTGTGTAACACAACTTGTTACAATGTAAATCCTTCCATTGAAAAGGTTTAACGAACAAGTTTCTTGTCGGTATCTTGTAGGTAGAATTAGTATTCCGAAGCGGTGGTGTTATCAGATTATGCTTGATTTATATTTAACCATTTACAGGGGCTGTTTAGGAGGCTTATTTATGTAAATAAGTCATTATTAACACAAACTTACCTTACGGACATTGTCTAAGTTGTATTTGGCTTCCCTTAACTAAATGTAAAATTGTCTGTCCTGTCTTGACTTATCGAATTGTAAACGCACGGGATAAACTACTAACTCTAAACAAGGTATAAGCACGCGGTAAGGAAGGGTTTATAAAAAATTTTTAAACTTTAAAATTAAATTAGGTAGCGGGGGTATCGGTTATTTAAGTAGGAACTTTAAAATAGGATTACTTTTTTTTTATTATATATTCATAATCATATATTTCTAAATATTTAAAAAAAAAAATTACCTATGCGTAAATACTTTAATTAAAAATTATGAACAATTTAAGTAATTCATACAAAGCAAGGGTTGAAGTGCAAATTGGGTCTTCTATAAAATACGCAATCTCCAATAGTTTATGGCGCCGGTAGCGACGCTGAGCCCTTTATATCCGCTTATTACGCAGTCAGAGGTTAGGTAAGCTTGCTCGTAAAGTATTAGTCATATTGTAACACAATTTACCCTGCTCTTATGCTCCTTAGACATTGCTAACGTACATATTTAGCTTTGTATATCGACACATGTGTTTTGTTATTTCTTTCTTCCAAGGTTTCACTTGAGCAGCTTATCATACAATAATACATATTAGCTTATCATATCGAGCTTATCATACAAATATACATTTACCTCAATCAGTCAACTGTTAAAGACATATATATCGTTGCAGTTTAACCAATTATGTTATATCGTATACCGAATAAATAGTCAAATAAAATAAAAAACTCAATAAATCAAACCATTTTATATAAATGCTAATAAAATAATTTGTGCCAAATAGGAACAAGTATTGAACAGTAAATGGCAAATTTAAACCGCTGAAATTGTAGCGTAATAATCGTAAAACAAATACGTCGGCTGCTCACAGCGCCGATGGTATCATAGCCATTTTTCAAACGCCCACAATTTATCTAGTTAGGGACACTCGGTCCAAACTTATCCCGCGAAAATATTTTTAAAGTAAACAACAACAGTAAATCATTCGTTCACGCGATGCTGTCAGGGAACGACGATATTGTTGTTTCTTCCTCAATTGTACGTCGTGACGTTTGAGTTTCTATCTGCGACTATCGGAGGCGAAGCGATATAAATTCAGTCAACAACTGAAAGCTTATTGCTCTTAATATGCGTCTTTGAAGTGGATGTCTGTACATTAAAATCCATAGTTTAAAATTAGTTCATCAATCACAACATTTTATCCGGTTGAAGCCTTCTGGTTTGGCATGGATTTGTTTTAAATAATAAACAGACGGGTAGAGCTGCCTTCACAGATTTTTTAACTAACTAACTAGAAATAATTTAACATGATTTGGCCGGCTTAGCTTCTCGTATCGATCTAGCTAGAAGCATTGCTAGCTAAAAGAATTGCGAAATTAAAAAACAATAAAGATAATTTTTCATCGGACGCTGAAAGGACTGACGTCCGACTACATCTGGTCGCCGGGGGCGCGCAGGGCGCCTAATTTAGATTCTGTCAGCGGCAAGCCCTCACGGGGCGAGTGCCCTAAAAAGCGGGGTCGCTCGAGAGGCCTCCTGCAAATTGCCGGCCGTCGAGTGTGTCCCCGCCCGTTCAGTTTTTCCCCAAATTTTTCCCATCTGGGGAAAAAGTCCCGGCTGACGAGAGACGAGAGCGCGTAACGACAAAATGATCAGCTTCCATTAATCAATTACGCTTCGACACGCTCGTGAACATCAAATGACGTAGAACAATCTCTACCTCTTTGCTTACGCTAGGTGCTTACGTTATACATATTTTTTTCCAATTGTCATTTAGCCATTGCATAGCCTTTTCTTTGTGCATAGTTTTTTTTTTTTTATGTTTTATAATTTATCTAAAGTCAAAGACCAGATTGGTTACCGGTTTATCTTTAACTTTCGTGTCAATAGTGACTAAACTAGCGCCAGTTACGCCTTAAAGTCTTACGCAGAGACAAGTCTAGCTAGACGGATTACGCCTGCCTAGAGGAGACTATAAATCGCTGTCCTGAAGGGCTTTTCTCTTGTTCGTGGAATAATTCCCGCTCTTCCGGGGTCACGGGGTACCTTCAGCGACGTAACTTAAACGAAGAATATCTTCTTATCTTTATTAAATATTAAATAACAATCTTATAATAAACATTGGATTAAAGGTTTTTAACCAATTCGCTTAAACTGAAATTAGAGAGAAATTGTAACCAAAGAACTAGCACGTTTGTCAAGTGATCCGAGACCCTGGCCACAAAAGCAAGGGTCGCGGGTTTGAATCCCGCTAGGGGCAAATGTTTCGTGTGATGAACATGGACATTTGTACCCAAGTCATGAATGTTTATAAACGTATTTAAGTATGTCTCTCCGTTCACCTAGTATCTACATATTACGTATAAGCATAAGCATTAGTTTCGAACTAGGGTATTGGTGTGTCAGTCTGGGGAATCAAAAACAATATGTATATATATATATATATATATATATAAATATATATATATATATATATATAAATATCTTACTAAAGAGTCTGATAACGATTATTATCCGATATTACTTTCAAGGGAATTTGAAGTTCGGCCGGCGTCGAGCATTTATTAAGTTCCGACTAAAATAATCCGAACGCCTGAAACTCAACCAGTGTTCGCTCGGAGACACTACACAAGGAAGTGAACTCTATTGTCAAGATTGCGCCAATTGAAAAACCGTAGAGGGTTGTAATAAATTCATTAAAGAATTTGTAGTTTGATTTACACTAAATGTGTCCTCGCCTCCGTCCACGTACGTTGATATTTGAAGGATATGCATAATACATAAGGATCAATTGAAAACCAGAATATTTGTTAGGTTACCCTTTATGTGATAATATTATTGTTAAATGGACATTTAGATAAAAAATAATTGCACCTTCGTGGTTATTGGTAAAAAATAAATGAAACTATAAATGTAAAAACTATTACTATTGTAGAATTTATAGCGTACATACTTATTATAGTTAGGTAAAAGCACATACCTATTAAAAACGTATGTTCTGTATGTATGTAAATATTATTTTTTAGTAGTTATCTACATCAATTTTATAGCAAAAAACCATGCTTAACCCCATTCATCGGACAATGCTCACATAAGAACACAATTATTGTAGTTAAAAGTATTGTAAATAAACTTGGTTGTATTTTAACTGATAGTAAAATGACAATCTTTATCGTACGCAAACATTCAAAATTGAAATGATGACCGCGTATTCTGTTGTGCGTATAAATAATGCGCTCGTTGTTGAATAACAAAGCGTCAAGTTGACGGCAGTTGCGACAGCGAAGTGTGTCGGCGGCAATAAAGCGGCGATCAAAGCGTAGCGAGAGAAATATGCGCGTGCGCCGCGCGTGGGAGCAGAGCGCGCGGCGAGATCACTAGCACTGAAAAATATTCTTATTTAAGGACAGAACATAAACTTAACTAATAGGTATTATTAGGTATGTATTATAAATGCGAAAGTAAGTCTATACAACAACCAACTAAACAGCGGACGGGCCGGGCACAGCTTGGTCCAAAACAATTTTTAGAATATATATTATAATAGTAGCACCTTTAGCGGCATCTTCGATACAGATAATATGAACGATCAAGTTCGACTCTATAATATGCAAATATTATTAAATACGTAACTAATTGAAACCTGTTAATTGACTAATGAATCTACGTGAAACACTTATCATGTTTTGTATTTCAATGTTTCCTAGTATCAATAAATTGTAGTCGAATAATTCAAATCACGGAACCAAGCATAGAATTTCGGTGGTCATTATTTTTTATTACCTACGTCCATTGGGATGATTGCGTGATGCGTCATTGGGCGAAGAGATAAACAAGAATTGCGAGAATTTATTGAATTTCCAATTTGTAATGTGATCAAACATCGGGGGTAAATTGAATTGAATATTCGCTTGTTCTGGAGCTGGACTACTTAGCGAACATTTTTAAATTATCTGGAAAGTTTAAGCAGCATTAGTCCAATTAGTTTTGGTTAAATTTGTACAAAACATTAAAGATATTTTAATGCAATAAATGATCTTATCATCACATTGCAAGTAAATATATAAAAAAGTCCACTTCCGAATAAACTTCGGATTAAAATCGAATCTGAATCGTGTGTCTGGTGTTCAACAAATTAACTATTTACTCACAGAATGGCACAACTCGCAGAATATTAAGGCAAAAAACACAGAAGGTAACATTTATCTACATACGTACATACACAACGTCATCAAGCACCCAATCCTCGAAGGGGTAGGCATAATTAAAGGGGCAGATGGGCCCTTTAACCATACTCAGCCAAAAATAAAATTGGGGCTGGGTTAGATGAAAAAAATATGAAAAAGTATTGAAAAATGGCTAGCTCGTCGCCTACACAATCACATACCCAAACCTGATTTACCATTAGTCGCCTTTTACGACATGCTGGGCAAGGAATACAGTTGGTACATTCTTTAAGGCTCAGACCAACATGGGATAATTTAAACATTTATCTATTTAACATTTTATATTTTTTTCCTAATTTTAATTCTGAATGTTTTCGTAGCTAATATAAAATTTAATATTTTCATTTCCAGAGCAAACCATAGTATCTTGAGCAACACTCTCAGCCAACTTGTATACGAGTAGATAGATATAGGCCTTCCTTTATGGCGATGGGGCACAAAGGGCAAGTAAAAGAAAAATGAAAACTGCAGGAATGTTTAAAGGCAGGTTGGAACGACGCAGTTCCAATTCAAAGGCGTTCTCCGGGATGCCGGGCAAACTAGTTCGACCTCTGTGTTCTGCCTTCAGACGTCGTTTAACTAATTATGTATACACACTTTTTTCTACAAAATACTATCTACTTATATCAATTATAATTGCATCTACAACGGTCATGTTACTTCTCTTCGGTTCACTAACAATGTTTTACGATACAACGCTCTTCACATAATACGTTATCAAGAAAAAATTTACTCAAACAAATTTGAAATCAAAATCGCCCTTCTCGAGTGCTTATTTTAGTTTACTAATGTTTGCGTGTCGACAGATATAAAATTACAAAGTGGTTTTATAACACAATAAAGTAGCAAAAATGAAAAGTGTAATCATAATGAATATTATGTGGTTCTGAGGAATTTTCATAACTCGTAAGATATTAGGGAATCCGTTTATAAGAAGAGAATAACAATAGAATATTTTAAAATTTAATACAAAAAATTGTATATCATCTATGTAGCGACAATATTTTTGGCACCTCTCCGAAAACATGCATTTTAAAATACATTGTGTGAGAAGCAATTATTTTTATGCGAGCTTTATTATTGTAAACAACGAGCTTGTAATATGAACGCTTTATCGATCTGCATGCCTGCCTATTGTATCTATGAGTTATTGCTGTGTAACTATTGGCATGTGTGTGTGTCGTAGCCGGCCCGCTATCGGTTACGATTCGTTGATTGCTTTTTTATGAAAAGAGGAAATCATGCTACAAGAGTAAAAATACATCAACCAATTACGGTAGTTAGTTAGTAGTCTTACTAATACATCGAACAAGAGAAGTCGAAATATAAATACATTTTGAAATTTAAAGGTAAAAAAAAACATCTGGAATGATTAAAAATAAATATTTTGTTCAGTTTTTTATGTGTTCAGGCAGACACCTTGAAGTCGTATGATAAGTCTGAATTGCATCAATCAATACGTATAGCGTATTTCTAAAATTTATCTTTATTTTTTTGACTATCACAGAAACATAATCTGTTAACTTTTATATAATGCTATTTTGATACGAGCAATACAATCACAACTCCTTATAGAAACATTAGACATTCCAACGAGCAATAGGTAACAATCTCGATCTAGCCGTAAGTGTCCACCGGCCCCCTGCACGACACAGGCGGCTCCGCGGCGACCGCGGCTGTAATCCTCGCGATAACACCGCCCGCCCGCTCGCTATTCACGCGATTACACAATTAATGCTTCCGCAAACAATACATGTGATGTGGGTTTAGAACAAACACCTAATATAGTTAAGCCTCCAGCTACGAATGATCTGAAGTAGGCATGTCGGTCAATTCTCTCACAGTGTATCTATAAACAATATCAGCGCACAATAATGTATTTGAGAACTTAAATTTAAGCGCAAAAATACTTCAAAGAGTTCCATTTGCTAATTGTAAATGTATGAACATTAATATTCGCTTCTAAAATTGACGCGATACGCAATTTTTGACACAAAGGAAATGAAACGCGATGCAAACAATAAGCCTGACGCATTACTCGACAGGAGACACTGCACGCCATTTTCCTCAACATTCATTACATATTGTATGTAGGATACGATGTTGCTATAATAGCTACATGCTATTAAATTAAAGCTATGAGCGAAAGAAGAAAATATGTATAGAACTGTGTAAAGCTCTATGTATATTACATTGTTGTGAGATATATTCGTTGCGTCTCTGCAGAAGAAGTCTTCAACTCACCAATACCAAACAGTTCAACTGTCTAGTACCATGTGGACGCAGAAGATTGCGAATTATTTATTTGTATTCACATACGAGTACTTTGGTGCTACAACTCCATTTATTCCGTTGCGAGGCACCCTCTAGTGTCTTATCTCAGATGTTCCTGACGCGACGTCCGGCGCGGCGCGTCACTCGATTGACGCGGGCGACAAGACGCACCATTAATTAAGATTAGCGCAGACGCCATTAATCAACACCGTAAAAGTGTTCCGAATGAAGCGAGGATCTGCTGACGCCTGACGACATCTTTTTGTTCCAAGTGTGTAATTGAAACATTACTTTATGATGACTATCTAACTATCGGCTTCTGAGTTTTGGACGACTTGAACTGTTATTTAGTCTTGCTCGGCACATGTGGAAATACTAAAGCACAACTATGTATTTAAAATTTAGGTGTGACTTTAAAATTCGTTAAACTTTTATTTTGATTATGATTAAACCGTTGAAACCCGTTGAGGTTAGGTGTCTATGCATTGATGTATTTGTTAACTAGCGTCGCGTCCCATTCGTGGTCCGGGTCCGCCCGGTAGTGGCAATAAATTGTGCCCTAAACACGTTTCGGGATAGCTGTGGCGGTACTGTTATAAATCTGTTGTAGCTAAGAGCCCGGTGTAATCCTGGACGCGGCGGGCTCAGCCGGCTTACGAGGAGTCCGCCCGCCGGCGGCCGGCGGCGCCTTTCATCTTCACGGACCATTCTTATTTTCAATTTACGATAAAAATAAGTAGTTCTTAAATGCTACTTATCATTTTCCTCGCATCTGCAGAGTAATAACTTCTTTGGAACAAAGGGACCGACAGTATTGTTTTACCTATTGTGTATGTTTTATGTAGGTACCCACTCAGAGAGATACAAAAACTATACAAAAAATATTCGCCCACTTTTGTTCCTTTTCGTGATTAATCGTGTTAACCAGGTATTTGAACGTTATCTAGAGTTCTGTATAAACCTGTCTTTAATGAAGAAAACCTATTTTTAAAACTTAGTTATTTAGCCATGATGGTTGTCTTAGGGTTTAAAATTTACGAGGATATTATTCTGGTTTTCATTATGATGCAGCCCAATACAAAAATTACTGCCAACCGTTAGGATTGTAGAGGTAGCAGTTCTTGCTTATTCTTGCAGATTGGGTTATTTGCTAGAGTAAGCAAGAACCGCTCCGCCATCGACGCGACCCCGCGCGCCGCGCATCTGTTTACAAATCTATTTATCACGCAGCCCACATCGCGCATCCGCGGGAAACTGCCTCTTCCGCCTTACTACTATATAAATTCATTCTGGCCATTTTTACTGACATTAGTTGTGGGCTTTCAATTTTATGTGGCGACCCACATTAAACTTACAAATTGCTGTAACGAAATTGTGTTAAGGACATTGATTTATTTATTCACACTGACGTTATTAATTTATGTCTCATGTTGGTCTGGGGCTTAAAAAGAATGTGCCAACTATGTTCTCCAACTAGCATGTCGTAAAAGGCGACTAATGGGGTTTTGAGTATGTGATTGTGTAGGCAACAAGCTAGCCACTTGTCACCACTTTTTTTGAATTTTCCATCTAACCCAGCCCATTTTTATTTTAGGCTGAATGTGGTTAAAAGGGCTTTATGTCCCTTTGACTCTGCCTACTTCTTTGGGGGATTGCGGACGTGAATAAAAGTTTAATTTTTGATTAAAATATATACTTATTTATTTGACGAAATTGGGTTAAGATAAACCAAAAGGATTTATTGTTACTCCTGCTTTTTAATTCATGTCACTGAAACATATTGTTATATGTAGTAAAAATAGCCAAATACCAATAAAATATTTGGATATTTATACTTTCGTATCCACGTTTAATGTATTCGGTAAATACACTTACCGATAAGACGCCATAATTGTTGTTATCCATTCTATCTCATAAATAATCATATTTTTTTCCATTAACATTATCGCCACCTTTGTTGAGAGCATGTAACGACAATCAGCTAAACATCTGTTTGATTACATTTACTGACGGATCCTTGTAATTAGCAATATTAAAATGAACTAATTAGCGACGCGTGACGCGCGCATGTTATGTGTAGCTGGTCTAACCGAAATGAATCGAATGCTGCGAGGTCTGTCCGAATGTGTCACGCCGGCGTGGCGTCACAACAACTGCTCTGCGGTGACGTCAACCGCGCTGCGAATGTTCTAATGTGTTGATCGTGTTGCGGCTCTTAAGTAGCTCTTGTGCTCATTGAACGGGGACTTGAACTTGAACGAGGTTTGCCATAGACACCGGGAACAATTTGCCGTATCAGTGTAATGTTAAAGCTAAATGTTACGACAAACACGTTTCATATGAGACTTTAACACTGCATGGAAGAAGCTTAAAGGCTTAAAATATCTATACTTATAATAAATCTGTAGAGAGGTCAATTCTGTACATGAAATAAATTTTCAAAATAACTATCAGGGGTTTGTGAGGGGTGATTAGTGATCGATACTGATGCCAAAAATGCAATCAGTAAAATTTTTGTCTGTCTGTCTGTCTGTCTGTATGTTCCTTATAGAAACAAAAACTACTCGACGGATTTTAACGAAACTTGGTACAATTATTCTTCATACTCCTGGGCAGGTTATAGTATACTTTTCATCACGCTACAATCAATAGGAGCAGAGTAGTGAAGGGAAATGTTAGGAAAACGGGAGAAGTTACTCCATTTTTTAAGCTTCCGTCGCGTGTGCAGCCTTAATGGTAAAAGTTACATAGAAATCATGTATGATGGAAATATAATATTAACCATAACCGCTGGCACAGCTAGTTAGATAATATTGACTTAAATTACCACGTAGAAAACTAATGTCCGCAATAAGTTATTTTGAAACTTCAAAATTGTACTAGCAAATTTGGTTTTGATAATACTTTTTATGATCAGTTCAAAAGGGCATAATTAATAATTTGTACAGCATCTGAATCATCTGCATCATGAATATACAGTCAAACCGTTAGTGGACACCAATTTCGCAGTATTCCCCTCAGCACAGTGTAATGAACTTAAAAAATTATTACTCGAGTCATGGATGTTCATAAACATATATTGTAAGTATGTCTATCCGTTCACCTAGTATCAATAGCACAAGCACAGCTTAGTTTGGAACTAGAGAATTGGTATGTCAGTCTGGAGAATTTATTTATTTACTTGGAAATTTGCTCTCGGAAGTTTTATTTATGGTCATGCTGCTGTCAGGCGCGTGCAGCTTCTGTGCCTAGGCATTAATTATTTTTGTAGATATAATTTAACATTACACAGAAACTAGAGAACAAACAATTAGCCTCGTTTTCATGTGTATAAGCGATTTTATTGAAACCGGTAAATAATAACAAAATGCCATTAATCCACAGTAGTAGCTTAAGCATTTGCTTAAGCTACTACTTTACATTATTGTGTAAACTGAATTTTCAGTTTACACAATAATACATGCTTTCCTGACGTTGAAATTTGTAACCCATTAATATAAGGCCACATTACTAAAATTAGTCTCGAACGCACTATTAATGGCACTGGTCAGCGATACGATTGGTCCGCACGGCCTCGTTTGTACGACATTTGTACCAAGGACACAATTTCATCCTGCCAGCAAAGCAGAGTTCGCTCCAGCCTCGCAGGACAAAGTTTAAAGTACAATGTGCACTCATCCCGCTTAGTTAGAGGCGCGTAACGCTGTTATGTGCCGGAGCTCTATTAACGCGTGTTTAGCTCTACACGGCCCTCCTGACTCTACTTCACTGCCTCTACTTACAATTATTATTCCATTACAACAGTGTACAATCTTTAGAGCGGGAAGGTGTTTAATTTTTATTTCATCGCTTTTTTCTTCTTTCTAGTAACCAATTAATGTATATTGAATCTACTGAATCCTAACATTTATCATACTTCAGTGACAGTTGCTTGTATTAAAAGTCGCTATAATTTTTACTTTTTTTGTATTAATAAGACGATTATTATCTTAAACATATTATATGATAGAGCTAATAGGCTGCCTCTGTAAATAATTGTGTAATAGAAGACCAAAGAAAACGATAATGAAATGAATCCCTTGGTATAATTAACACTGCTAATATCTGCCGCGGACCGTATCAATAGATCACAAGAGCTCCTTTTGATAACTCGTAATCTTATTTCTTGTAATTACCACCTTTCAGTTAGTCTTAGAGATCAGTTTTTATACCAAAATTTATGTTCATATTCCTGCATCTTCCTTAACGATGCATTTGTTTGAATCTCAGGAAATTTCATAATTTATGTCCTGTTATGAAGTTTCGCTCAGACTCCGTTTTCACCTTGAAGTAACTGCCACCTGACCTCGCTTGTGGAGCATGTATTCTTGCCGCTGCTCTTCGTCATTTTAGGATACTTGTTTTGCCTTTATTTTGTAAGGTTTTATGGTCTCTTGTATTACAGATGTTTCATGGTTTAATATGACACCTTTGATTTCTGACCTCAATGTTTTTATCAGTCTATTCAGATTCTAATTGGTTCTGAGGACTAGAGTACATAGACAGGTAGCGCCTAGGTAACCACCTAGCGTCTGAGGTCACGTTCTGAATTAAAATATACAGTTCTACTCACCTTTTAATGGTTTGTCAGCTAGTGATGGTGCATTATATCGATATTCCAGCTTAACTGTTCTAACTAATAACGATACAAAAATCTACTACAAATGGAGCAACAACAACAAGATAGCTCGTACTTATCGTACAAATCAGACATTATCGAATGTTTTATTAAAACAAAAAACTGTAAGCCGTTTTAATAACCCTCATGCTTTTAATTTTAACATATTCTCGCTCAGACGCATAAAACGGAGGTGGGACTATCGTATATCAATGTGTTGCTAAGTTTTATATTGTTTACGGGTTTAAAAGACAGATTCTGGACTGATTGAATTTCGATATCAATACTATCATCGGGTAGGCTTTACTACCGCCGGCCTGCGCCACAGTGAAGAGCCATCGAGGAGTTCCAATCGGACCGCTAAACAGCAGGAAATTGTGTTGACGCAGCCGAATAGTTCCATTACGCGCCCGCCCCGCGCCGACCGCCTATTTACTAACTGTTCATCTTTACCGTTTGGTAAACCTTAAGCAGATAAATTGAATTTATAAGTGTTGCTTGAGTTAAATTTCCCTCTTCCATTGCTTCGTGTTCGCAGGCCACGGATACAAGAGGACACGAAGTATGTACTTAGATTGAAAATGTATGATATGGGTATTCAAATGTATTATCATACGACTAAATTATACGGTTTTAACATCATTAGAATTACATACCTGCATTTAAATACATCGCTATGGTATGGCAGACGTACATTGCTAATACGCGACGTCATAAGGTATTTGTTTAGCGTTAGTCTCAGCGGTCCGGCCGTTAGAAGATGGTCCACTTGATTGAATAAGTTCGAGGGCACCTGCCCGGACGGGGCGCGCTCGTGACGACTGGACCGCGCCCGGCCGGGGGCTGGCCTTCTATGTGCTCACATGTGTATTTATTGGTAATATAGTAATTATGCCCATTCCAAGGTCGTGCGAAATCAGCACAACCTAAATAAAAATCTAAACGTGATCTTAAACCGATTTGCTGAAATTTGTACCTCTGTAATGCAATGCCCGAAGCCTAGTGTTATCAATTCGTAACCGTCCCCCAGTAGTCAATCTAGCACTCATAAAACTTAATTTGTGGCTATTTTGGTTTGCATTGTCACTAGAGATTATAAATAATTGGATAGGTAATATATATCAAAATGGTACCGTTCCTGATTTCATTGGTTTAAATTGTTACATCCCTGAACGGCGGAGACGCGAAACTTCGCTTGCGGTGTGAGCGCGCGGATAATGTGGCGTCTAACTTAATGAGCTTACTTCATTCATGGAAGTTATTTTAGGATATTTAAAATTGAAAGCGTCTTCAGGACTAACATTTTTGTCAAAGGATTTTCTTATAAAGCTGCGACCTCAACTTAGTTAAAAAGCATATTCAGCACAAGTTCTGGCGCCAGAGCGCGCGAAGCTGCTTTGTCTGCTCGCTTGAGATAAGGTTTAAACGAATACAGTTGGAAGACACCATCGCGCTTATGTTCTTATTATGTATTCCTAGAGGATTTTATTCCGAGACTGCTAAGAGGTTGCGATGCAGCGCGGCGACAAGGTTGCGGTTCCGGTGTCGGTCGAGCGACGCGACAGCGACACGGCGACAAGTCGCGACCGCGGCGACGCGCGACGTGACAGCCGAACACGGAAACGTATTCTTATAATAAAGTGAAACTAGATCGGCGCTGCGAATGCACACGGCGTTTTAATATTTTATTACATTCTTGCTCTCTCGGGCTTTACGTTTCACTCTTATTTAAAATGCTTTAACTTTTACACTACATGTGAAGCTGAGGAGTCAATGAAAGTTGTAATTTTAAGATGCTGTTTTAAATGTTTTTAAAACGATCGACCTATTTAAAGCTTTTATGTATTCTATTATTAAAATAGAAGTGTAAAGACTGAAACCTGAACCAACATAGTAGTTTAAGCGTCTGCGCTTAGGTATACTATTAAACCTTAGGTATTGTCTCGTTTTGATTTGTCCAAATTGTTCCCTGTAACAATATGGCAGTTACCACAGCTGTAGAAATGGGACCAATTCAGTTCATTATTCCAATTTTAATTATAATGTGAGAGTCTACAATGGCGTAGTTTGTCGTTGTAGCATTAATTGAGAAACTTTATAATGGTATTCGAAATAATATTGCTTAACTAAATTAATAAGACGCTAGCGGCCCGCCTCAGCCACGTTCGGATCGCACGTAGAATAGTTTTAAGTTTTTGAAACAATATAACCATGTATTTGTAATTAATTTATTCAATCAATAGTTATCATACTAACCAAAATTAATCAAAATTGCAAAATTTGCAAGTTCCGTATTGTATCAAATACGTCGAGACAAGCTGAAGTGCCTGATATTTTCGGTAAAATAACAGAACTTTCTAATGCTTATGATTTCGTTGATATTTGTTCCGATTTTTTTTACATCAATTGTGATGTTACTTTATTAAAATAATGATATCTCCGAGCTCGATCAAGTTATTTTGAAATCGAATTGAAACCACCCGTGCAACTATTAGAGCCGTCGTCTGTTCGATCGCATCACATAAAATAATACGAGTAGGTACAATTCTGTTGCGGCGTCTGTCGGCGGCATTATCGGGGCCATTGTGTTGTGCGCCGCTGGGCGCTGGGCGCTGTGCGCGGCGGGTGGCGCTGTTTGCGAATTCGCGATTGCTTTCAGCCTCGCCAGGAGATATTTTGTATCACATAATATTTTACCTTATAGGGAGGAACTCGGCACTAACTATTACGTCACAGATTCTTAATACGTTTAAAATGATTATTAAATAATTTAAAATGCCTATTTTTGTACTTAATTAGAATTTCTTCGTACTCTTATCTAAAACCATTGTTGTAATGCATTATCATACTAAATTAAAATTAAAATTGTGTTTATTTATGTGGGCCTCAAAAAAGCACTTATAAATAGTCAGGTGTTCAAAATCTACAAAGCAATTTGAATCTACCACCGGTTCGGAATGTTGATTCTACCGGGAAAAAACCGGCAAGAACCTCAGTAGTTACTCTTTCCATCGTTAAAATATACATGGGGTTGGGCACACATAAATTAAGTACACTGAGTTCTAAACCAAACCATCAATTACTGTGGAAGATGACATCTCATAATTACAATTTAAGTGTTACATTAACCCCCTAAAATATTTATTTTATTCTGTTTTTTGCTATTTATTGTTGTAGCGGCAACAGAAATACATCATCTGTGAAAATTTCAACTGTCAGCCTGGTGACAAACGGACGGACGGATAGCGGATTCTTAGTAATAGGGTTCCATTTTACCCTTTGGGTACGGAAC
Organism: Glyphodes perspectalis; assembly: GCA_951394215.1. Lineage (NCBI taxonomy): Eukaryota > Metazoa > Arthropoda > Insecta > Lepidoptera > Crambidae > Glyphodes > Glyphodes perspectalis. The sequence continues at coordinate 18,002,929 of OX596201.1, read as the reverse complement.
TCTAGAAACGTATAGAAAAACGTAGACGTATATAAAAAAATGTAGTACGGCTGACCAAGTTACTTTGTTAGCCCAAGTTAATGTTTATTACCTACTAGCGGATCATTGAGGTATGTTCAGCGTACGCTAAGTGGCCGCTGACCTCACGGTCAAAGTTCAAAAAGTACTACGACTATAAATATTTCCAAATACTCGCACACGAACCCCGCGCTTGCTGTTGCGTTACCATGAACTTCGCTGAGAGTGAGAGTGGCAACTGATATATCACCGTCAGGCAGTTGTTGGACAAAGTGCTACAAGTGCGAGTGGCGCGAGGGGCGAGCGGCGAGGAGCGGCGAGGAGCGGCGAGGAGCGGCGAGGAGCGGCGAGGAGCCGCGCGGCTCGTAAAGATGTTATTGTCGTGTTTAGTAACTCATAAAGCGATGTTTGCTCATAAATAACTTGGTGTGTTCGTATAAAATTTATCCGACAATAAGCCCGCTCGGCCCCGCCCTCTCCTCGTTTTTGTGGCTTTCCTCTCCTTTCGAGTATGAAGGCGGTTTTCGAGAAAAACTGGAACGATGTTTTTACGCATCAAATGCCGATAATTTAGTTATGTTATGATACTGAGCTTTGCAATCTTAGAGAAATATCAAGGCCCCTTTTTTTGTTCCAGGTAACTATCTACCTATCTACTTGGTAACAACACGAGGGCTCATTGTTAAATGACACAGAATTTGAAAAAAATACGAGAAGATACGCAAGTACCATTAAAATAATAAAAATGTATTATTTTTTAATAATCTTATACAAGTACTAGCCTACTATTGTTATAAATAGTAGAAGTTTGAACGTGCTTGAATAAATCACGCTGTAATCATTGTACGTACATAATTAAATAAATAGTACACAAACATAAAGATATTCATCATATTAAGTACGTAGGATAAGTTTTATCTTGATCTTATAATACCACGGGGATACATCCCCGTGTGATTATTAACTTAATTCTTCTGCAGAACTTTGTCAGAAGCTAGTGTTGATATAAATCTAATGATACGTGTTGACATACCTTAAGCGGGTATAATTAGAACTACAATCCTCCCCCCCGCCGGGGTCCTCGGTTTGTCGTACCGGGGGGGCTTAGTAGGCCCTGCCATGGCAGGGCTGAAGCGAAGAGGGACCCCGAGGTGAGCCGCGACTGCACGACTTGCATCCGGGCAGTTGCGGCGGTCCGGTCGTATACAGGCCCATTGCGACCGGACCAGGGTTGCCGAGGAAGAGGAGGAGCTGAGTGTTGTCGTTGCTCGCCTCCCTATCCTCGGCAACCCGACAGGGGCGCGCTGGGTCGCGGAGGGATTGAGCGTCTCGATGCTCTCCCTCCGTGACGACAGGGCTCTGCCCTCAATTTGGGTCGCCGGGCGGAAGGCGGCCCCCCTGACGAGACGCTCTCCGCGTGCCCTCTGGCTTAGCAGAGGGCACAGCGCGAGAGTGGGCCCACGACGCCGGTCACGGGGACGATCGGCGTCTGAATCCTGGGCGGAGTAGTTGAGACATGCTGGGTGGCCTGGCATGTCTCGACGCGCGCGCGTGCTCGGTGCTGTGCATCCGACGACTGATGGCGTGGGCTGCACAGCATCGACCACCGCCGCGCGAGGTGAGCCGCGCAGCGCGGCACGCGCACTACCGGAGGAGCTGTCGTATAGTCCCGACAGTGGGGATACCGGCTCCTCCGGAACTGCGCCGATGGAGGCCACCTTGGGGTTTAATCGGTTCGAGTCCGACACACCGCCCTCTGGATCCCCGTCCGGAGGGTGACGGCTCGTGGGAGTTCCCCAAGTAAAAAAAAAAAAAAAAAAAAGAACTACAATCCTAGCTAGCTAACTACATATGTACATGTAGCTGTAGTTATCCATTTGGCGTGTTCAACAACTAAGTTACTTGAGTGTCGCAAGTTTTGACATCAACATTCATGCCGCAATACCACAACCGTTTATTTTTACGAGTGCAATCCCGCGACAGCACTCGAGTGGTGTCGCTTCCACAGGAACACTTTGTGGTTGTGGTACGCTTTTACGTTCCGTACCCGGTACATGAATCACCGTGAACGATGCGTCCTAATGGTGGAAGTGGCGTGATTGCAGCGATCACGGCGCGACGCGACGCGACGGCGAATTTAATAAGTGCGCGAGATTGATGGGCAGGTGGCGGCCGCCGAGCCGGCCCTCAATCTCAATGAGGCGACCGCTCGTCGCGCGCGCACTCACACATGTTGTGTACTCGTCATTGAAGTGTAAACGGGGGAGCGCAATCAATGCGCTACACCGAACTAACTTGTATGTACAAATTCATAGTTCATGATGTACACAATTTATGCCAATAACGAGCGATTTCTCGGATTGTGTATAACAATAAGTATCAAACGATTCTATCGTAATCGTTACTTATATTTTGATTCGATTAAACTATTTGCACATTTCAGGTAAATAAGTTAAATACAAGAAGCAGCAAAATGTATATTACATATTGATTATAAATTTTGCCGCTAAGGTCAGTCTAGCCTGATTTCCAAGACTTGAAGACATAAACAGAAAAGTTTGATTTTATTCATAAGCATTTAAAGAAATTTTTATTTACGTGTTATTTTGTATGCACATATATTATGTGCAGACTGATAGAGTGATTGTATGATTGCGGCGCGTGAGAGGACGCCCGTCAGTCGCAACGAGCGCGCGCCGGACGCGACGCCGCGTGCGCGACGCGCATTTGCATAGTGATGTGATACTGCTGTGTCAATGTTTACTCATAAGAAATAGATAAGAATCCTAAATGAATTTATTTATTTACTAAAAAAAGAAGCCCTTAAGTTTTCAATTAGACTCTTCGAACACTTTAAAAACTCATTAACCTCTTGACAAAGGAGCAAAAATCGATGCGATTTACTCAACTCGGCTCGCAGAAGGCTCGGTATGGCTCTTGCGTCTACTTTTACGAGGATTTTTCATTTCATTTCGTATTCAGACGTCACAGTCGTGACGAAGTGATTTAGGAGTTGGCAAGCTGCCACGCGCACACTGCGCCGATATCGCGAAAAACATAAATCTAAGATATTTGGGCTACAATCCATTGTGCGGCGGCGGCACTTGTATACGTATTATAAGCACATAATACACATAATACGTATTATTGAAACACTATGATGGTACTATCAAATGTTTCAGCGATCTATGTGATTTTTATGAGGTAACTTTGAATAGCCGCATAGAACAAGGAAAATGTGCATTCAGTAATGAAATAATAGTGCAGGTATGAGAACCCCTAGGCCGGCGAGCTAGAACCCAGCTGACTATCTGTCGCATTAGCATATGTCGATATGAGCTTGAAGCTGATATCCGAGATAAAGTTCGATGGAGATCTCATCGATATAGTTAAGTGATGTGATGACGAAACGATCTCTAATTAGACATCTTAAATATCGGAGGAAATGGAATTAATTTAATTTATATCGAATAGACTTAAATGACTAAATATTTTAGTTCATATCAATTTGAAAATGTAGTTATTGTCTTAGAGATATAAATATCGTATACACAAATAGTAACTCATGTTTCATCAATATGATCGTATTATCTTTGGCAATCGGCGTTGTGTTTGAGCACCCGCGCGTGCTTAGTAAATTAAGTCTAGATGGATTATGAGAGATAACGTGCACAGAGTCGGAGCCGCTTTGTATGCATGAGCGCCGCTGCTTAATGACGACCGGCCGGGCAGCGAGTGCGACCGGCTCGCTCCGGAGACTATTAGTGGTAATTGAATGGGTCAATCGGTGGCCGCGGCTCATCCGTCATGCGCCCCTGTCGCTGTTGCGGCCGGCCTCTTGGGCGCGACAGGATACCCACTGCGCTCATTTGTACTGCAAACCAGTGGAAGATTTAGAGGATTATAGATCACTTGGGGTGGGGTGTCGGTGAGTGAAGCATAATATTGTTGAATTGTTATTATATAAGGGGGCAGTTCAAATCGCCATGCTAGTATTTACTTTTCAATTCTACTAGTATTTCATCTAAAATAACATGTTACAACATATTGGCGACCAATTTTTTGTTAACATATTAAAACAAAATTGGCCGCTTTTACCAAGGTTTTCGGCTTTTACGTATGCTATTCCTTGAATCTACCCAATGACCCCATAATACCCTAAACCCATATTTATAAATGTAATATTTTAGTTTCGTTACGTACGTGACTTTTCTCAGATCACTTTTAAAGTACATACATGACTGTTATAATTAATTAAATGTGTTCGAATGTAATGTATCTTTCGGTTCTCCTGATGAATGGATGTGTACCGGTCAAATAGCGACAAGTGTGATGTGTGAACCATGTTGATGTAAATGTTTACATTTCGATTTGTTTATAATGTTACTGCACGATTAGAGATTATCACAATATAACTATTAATGACCAATTGAATATAGATAAATAAATAAATTCAAACTAAGCTTATAAGCTTGTGCTATGGATACTTGGTGATTAATTAAATTTAAATTTGTTCACCTGTGTAAATGCAGTTGCTACAATTTTGAGATGCAATAATACTCGTCTGGCTGGGATTTGAGCATTTACAGTGCGGGCACGCGCGGCGCGGGCGCTTACCAATGCACCACCTTGTCGTTGGCAGGCGCTGCGACGAGCGGGGGCGCGAACAAACATGGGCTAACTACATGTTATTGTTATTAGACAAGGGTTCCTCCAAAGGAGATACACTTATTTTATTACTTACGTTCTATACGCGGATGAAGCTGATATGAACATTGAGGTCAATTCTAAACGGTTTATCTTTTAGCACTATGCGTACTTTAGAACTAAATAAAAACTTTAGCTACTCCCATGTTTTAGCATTTAGGCATCCACTGACAATGTACTGTAGGTATATACTAATTAAAAAATAATATGATTTGGTAATTCAAGGATTTGAAACATTTTAGCCTCTCGAATTCTTTTTAAGTGAAGACTCTAAATTGTAGTTTAAAACTAAACGTAATAGTTCAACTATTATGCATACGCAGTGTTGCCTAGAGTCTAGGCTCTAGATTAATCTCTGCTTCATTGACTCATAAATGGAAAGTCCCGTATTATTTCTGCATGTTAATACGCTTTCATATTATTCTCATTCCCGTCGTTTCAATTGTGATGAATATATTAACTGATAACAAACAGTCACCAGGTGCTGCGCCGACCTCGGCCCGCTCCTGACCCCGCTCCGCACAACTTTTGTCTCGGCCGGCGCGGCCAATCTTCCGCCCAACTCGATACATCATGTTGTCTCCCTGCATCCGACGATATCTATCATGTGTTGGTTTCCATGAATATTGCTGCGTTTTATTCATTTTTCTCATGAAACGAAGCATCATTCATAGTATTTGAATGTTACATTACCAATATTAATATGAGGATACAATTATTTCACACAAAAAATAATTTTCTAGCAAACCATATTAAACTATTATTATTAAATTATTTTAGTCATCGTGCATTACTTATAAAAAAAAAAATTTCATCCTGCAAGGAGGCTCATGAAAGAAGTCGTAAACAATACATTGAACGTAGCAGCCTACCTCCGATCGTATCGGCCACTATTAACGATAGCAATGTACTTGTCTGTATGTGCCTCACTTCTTCTGCTACGACGCAATGAGCCAGACGCGTCACGGCTCGTGTGACGTGTCCGAACCGCGATTTACGCCGCCCTTCCGCGTATTCATTCGCTTCATATTTCATGGTCAATAAAGAGTAATGGTGACCATATTTTGTCCTTAAGCGCCCATAAGCGCAATGTGCAAAAGAGCCGACCTATGGCGTCACCGCGACGTCACACCCGCAGCCGCGCATAAACACACAACAATGAGCGAAATAATAAAACATGTTGTACTATTCAGATGAAGCCATTGTTATTTATGATAGTATTTGTAGAAGTTACAATTATGACAATTGGAGTTTGTTGTGGAATTCAACCCCTAGATTATTATAGCATTTCACTTTTGATTTTTATGATCATGAAAAAAAAACTATATTATGTTATTATATATTATATCTATTTATGAAGTACAACATACTTTTAAGTGGTCTTCAAGTGGCGTATCCGTCAAACGTTGTCGTGGGCGGATCTATTTCCTCGATGGACAATATAGCAGCTATTAATCACCTCTGAGGCGACGATAGCGCCAGGCGCCGCATAAAGGCCTGTGACGACACGGAACGCGCCGGGTCGGCTCAAAATTGGCTCAATACGCATCAATGGCCGACAATGACGTCACCTCTCGAGGGCGGGAATTGAAAGCGCTCCGATTGTGGCATGATTTGTTGCCTCGTGAGTACTGCTCTGCCTTTTTTGACTCAAATGCGTCAGAAGAGGATAATGGTTTATATATATTTACTTGCTTTAAAAAAAGGAGTGCTAAATTTGACAGAGGCTTTTGTATATTTATGGTGCTATGAATATGTTTTACTGTGTGATATTGGCGGTTTTTTTTGCTTAAGTTCTGATAGATTTTATTTTTGTTTGTGATTTGTATGTCGGCACATTGATTTTACCGATCAGACACTTTGTAGTGTTTTATGTAATTTTTCTATTTATTATATAACATTAGCGTTATACGGCGCACTCAGGTATTAAAAAAACCGCAAACAGCAGATGAGCCGCTAAACGTGACACCCCACCTGGATGACGTCCCATGAAAAAATTCACTCGCAGGGCGGCGCGGGCGCGGCGGAAGCGCCGCTGGATCACGGCTCATGCTAATGGCTCTCGCGGCGCACTTCCTGCAGATATTTGTAAATAATGATCGCCGAAATAGCCTTTGGCTGCGACCGAAATATTTCATCGCGTAGGTACTGCATCGCTGGAAAATCTTGGATAATACCGAGGTGCGGGCTGAATGTCAAGTGTACACTCGTTCGGTGTGAAATATAGGCGTTGGCGACGACCGTTTGGGGGCAATTGAGTAGGCCGTCTCGTCGCTTGTGCGTATATTGTAACACGTTCTGACAGATTAAATGCTGATCTTTCAACGTCTCGAGACAAGCATGTTGTGTGTTTGCATGTAAATTGTATGTCTGTGTATATTATGTCTAGAAAATGCATAAAAAGGCTTTTGGATTGTTTCCCAATTTGCATGTCCTGTTCTTTGTAGTAATATCCTTAAGTTATTTACCAATAACGTTGATTACAGGTTTTTGACACTTTTGGAGAATCGGCTTTTAGGTACGAAAAGTGCACAATCGAAAACACCGCTTTTAGCAGATCGACTTAACACGCTCGGCCGTCTCGCGTTTGAAATAGATTTACCGGAGCGCGATCTGATTCGCGCCCGTGCTCGCGATATGACGCCTGCTGCCTATCGCACCAGCGTAATACAAAATTATCATCATAATATTTTTTACTACAAGAAATAAAGAATACCTATACATGGTATCGGAAGATTAAAAGATGAATATTGTACTACATAATTAATTTTACTACATTCAAAAGAATTTGCTCTCATGAATCTATTTATAGGAAGTAGTAGTCGTGATTATTTTCCATGTTATGCCTAAAACATAAAATGAAAACAAATCTGTAACTTCGCAGGCATATGAATACGGTTTGGAAAAATAGAGATTTCTCTAAGTAAAACGTATTTGAGATTGTATAGGTATGGTATAAGTCGTAGGTCAATATTGTTTCCTCTAAATCCATTTACCGGTTAACCAGCTGCTGTAACCCGGCTACCTTTTATTAATTCCCGACTAACCGTCGGATAACTGATGTGGGCGCAAGATTGCGCCTCGGCCCCAAACGACGTATTTGCTATAAATCAATGGCGGCGCCGAGCAAATTACTTCGTCCGCGCTGACCGCTCCATTTATTTCTCTACAATATATTAGCTCTTTGACATTTTCTTGACGCACACTATCTGCCATCGTTTGGAATATCATATGAATTGTTAAGTGTTCTGTACGAGCCCATGTCTGAAGATATTTTATATTTGATTTATTTGAAAACACGCCGCGTAGGCTCATTGAAGCAGACACGTTTTTCGATCGCTCCCGAATATTTTTTCTTAAAACCGTTACTTTTGCCACATAATCTTACAAAATCCATTACGAAACCGTGCCGAGTGTTCTTATCCAGACAGAAGTGAAAACAGTGTCTTGAAAACATAACTAACTCAAAAGTTATAAACAAAAACCTAAACAAAATTATTGTAAATACTCCGTGTAACTGACCTACGACACAAAGGCGGTCTTGTTGCGTGCACTGTGTACTCGACGACGCGGAGCTGCCCGACGGCGCCCGAACACCTCCGAGCCGCCCTACGGACCCAACATCTCCGAGGCGCACGAGTCCGCACGACGCCGCCCCGAATAACGCCGATCATCGTATCACTGGAGTGACGAGTGAATTCTACGTGCTACGGCTACAGACTACGGCGACTCGTGCGCTGCGTTTCTTATAGTGGTACACACTTAAACTACGTTGCGTATCGATCTCCCTTGTTCTGCTTTTGTACTACATCATAGCCGCGGACGTTGTTTATTTACATTCAAGCCCATATAATGTCAAGCACTGCGCAGGTAAACAAGTGTGCGGGGTGCAACAAAGTGCCCCCAAGCAAGGACATCCTGAAGTGTTCAACGTGTAGGGCAAATTACGACCTTGAGTGTGCCAATGTGTCATACAAGAGATACTCCACGATGGAACAACGACAGAAAAGTAGTTGGAAATGCCCGGCATGCCGCTGTAACCAACCCAAAACAGGCAACATCAACACTCCCCTTCGCCCGACACCGGTTAGTGATACTGACTCGAACGATGACACCGGATACTCAAATGTTACCATAAGAGGCAAGAGTAAAACCGAATCCCACCAAAATATCCCTACCTCCCTAACAGAGGAAAGATTTCGCGAGATCATCACATCAGAAATTAAAAAAGCAAATGCTATCACAATCAATGAACTCAAGAATTTAAGCGAAAAAATTTCGGGTTTCCACGAGTCACTGAATTTTCTTAATCAGAAATTTGAAGAACTCAAAACTAACCTAGAAGAAAAAACTGCTACTATTGCTGCTCTGAAAAAAGATAATGAGGAATTGAAAAATACATTAAATGACGTAACGAGTCGGCTAAACACAGTTGAACTTCACATGCGCGAAAGTAATATCGAGTTAAATGGCATTCCTGAAAACAAGAACGAAAACCTAATAAATACCATAGTCCAATTGGCAAAGGCAGTAGACAACGAAATAAAACCCGAAGATGTCATACAGGTTACAAGAGTTGCCAAATTAATTAAAAACAATGATAGGCCTCGCGCTGTAGTAGTGAAACTGCGCAATCCACGTGTCCGCGACTCTGTCCTTGCTGCCGTTGCCAAATTTAATAAAAAACACACCCAGGATAAACTCAGCTCTCACCATCTAGGCATAGGAGGTACGCGATCGCCTGTTTTTGTGTCGGAACATTTGACGCCAGCGAATAAATACTTACATGCAGCAGCCCGTACAAGGGCAAAGGAAATATTGTATAAGTTTGTTTGGGTCCGTAACGGACGTATCTACATGCGCAAAAGCGAAACCACACAGGCAGTTCTCATTAAAAGTGTCGATGGTCTTAAGCACTTAACTTAGTATTGTGTAATTTAGATAATGATTTATGGATTTATCGGGCGTTATGCTTGACATATATTATCAGAATGTCCAAGGTTTGAGAACAAAATCAAACTACCTATTAAGGAACATTCTAACCACTAATCACAGGGTCATAGCATTTACCGAAACTTGGCTTAACGATAAGATCTCTAGTAATGAAATTATAGATGACAGGTACGTAGTATACCGTAGGGACCGATCCAGTTCTTCCAGCTTGAAAAAGGATGGTGGGGGGGTTATGTTAGCTATTTCGCGTGACATTCCCTCTACTCGCGAAACTAGCTGGGAATCCGATATAGAAGATCTCTGGGTAACCCTACAGGTAAAAGTCGACAGAACTATAAAAAAGATCTCAATTGGTGTTGTTTATCTACCTCCACCTGTTAAGTCTGAAGTCCTATCACGGTTTTTTGAGAACTTGGATCGCAAGCTGGATCAGTGTGATGACCTTGTGATTCTTGGAGATTTCAACCTTGGTTTCATTCGCTGGGATTTAAAAGAACATCACTGCCAAATGCTCCCATCCAACTACGATAGTATTCTAGGATATACGTTGGTTGATTCTATAGCTGCATACAATCTTTACCAGTTAAATTGTATAAGTAATAATGATAACCGATATCTCGATTTAATCATAAGTAATTTTGTTGATGCTTCTGTAACACGTCCCCAAACTGATCTAGTTAAGTGTAATCAATATCATCCTAGCTTATTGTTAACCCTATCCCATAATAATGTTAAATATCTTCCTGCAAAGATCAGTGTTAGATATCATTTCTACAAGGCCAACTATGAGGCAATGGTAAATAAACTTAAATCTGTGAATTGGCTCAGCGAACTATCTCCCTGTGAAGATGTTAATGTTATGGTCTCTAACTTATACAAAGTCTTGGATAATGTTATTGAGGAATTTGTACCTAAAAAGAAACCCATTAGATCGGGGTTCCCATTATGGTTCAGTCCTGCTCTTATCAAATTATTATCTGAAAAGAACAAAATTCGCAAAAAGTACCTTAAATACGGCAATCCGCGAGACGAACTGGAGTTTCGCTTGGTCCGTGATCGGTGCCATAGGCTTTATGATAATTGTCTCCGAGGCTATAAGAATACTATAGAATCCAACATTTCTACTAATCCCAAGGCATTTTGGGGCTATATTAAGAATAAAAGAGGTGGACCTTCACATACACCTACTAAAATGCAACTGAATCAAACAATTGCCCAATCTGGTCCGGATATTGTAAACCTATTTGTTTCCCATTTTCGATCTGTATACTCGAGCAATTCCACAGGAAACATTGACAATAGTGGAAACTATGCCAATGACTGCTTTGCTTTAGCTAAATTCACCGAAAAATCTGTTTTTAAACAAATTAAAAAAGTTGACTCATTTAAAGGAGCAGGCCCGGATTCAATACCGCCTTTCTTTGTCAAAAGATGTGGAAGCGCATTGGCATTACCTCTCACAATGATCTTCAATTGTTCTTTGGAGAAGGGCAAATTCCCGGAAGCTTGGAAGAGAGCTCGAGTTGTACCAGTTTATAAGAAGGGTCAGCAAAGCGATATTAAAAACTATCGACCCATCTCCATACTTTCCTGTTTCTCTAAAATTTTCGAATCGCTCCTCTACCCGATGGTTTCTGTATTTGTTGAGAGTAAAGTTTCTGATCACCAGCATGGTTTTAGACCAGGTCGTTCAACACTAACGAATCTTGTACCATTTGTTTCTGACTTGTCTGAAGAAATTGATAGGGGTTCCCAAGTCGATGCTATATATACAGATTTTAGTAGTGCCTTTGATAAAGTCGACCACAACATCCTCTTACATAAGCTTAACATGATTGGCTTTTCAGGTCCTATGCTGAGATGGTTCCAATCATATCTGATACAAAGACCTCAAAATGTTGTAGTGAGTGGTTACGAATCAGAGACCTATATTGCTGAATCTGGAGTCCCACAGGGCTCTCATCTGGGTCCCATTTTATTTTTAATTTTTATAAATGACATAACGGATCAAGTCAAACATTCTAAAATTTCCCTCTTTGCAGACGATCTCAAAATCTATAAGCCAGTGAAAACTCTTGGAGATGCCCGACTCATACAGGACGATCTTGACGGTATCGTGAAGTGGTGTGACGCTAATAATATGAAACTCAACGCGAGTAAATGCTTTCATATAAAATACTCCAGGAAAAGAAAGCCCTTAGTAACGATATATAATATTGGTGGCGTAACGCTACAGGAGGTTACGGAGATAAGGGATCTAGGAATTACTATCGACAACCAGCTCAAATTTAATTCGCACATTGATATAGTGGTCACAAAAGCTGCTCAAATGCTAGGATTCTTAAAAAGAAATACCAAGGGTTTTAAAACTAAGACCAAATTAATCCTTTACAATTCTTTGATACGTAGCCACCTTGAGTACGCTAGTACAGCGTGGAGTCCTTACTATGCAATACACTCGCAACGCGTTGAGAGCATTCAAAGAGCCTTTACCAGACACCTTGCTTTTTGCTCCAGTGAGTTTTCACACAGAAGTCCATATACGTTACGCCTAAAAAGGTTTAGTATGATAGCTCTCCGCAGTCGCAGGTTCCTATTGGGTATGAGCTTCCTATATAAGATCGTAAACGGTCAAGCGCAATGCAGCAGTCTCCTTCAACGTATTCTCCTCTCTATTCCTTACAGTTACCCTAGACATAAAATTAATAAAATATTCGCAACGCTTCCCTGCAGAACCAATTTAGGCAATCAATGTCCCATTAATAGAATTCTAACAGAGTACAATACGCTTCAAAGCAAGATACAAGACTTAGACATATTCTTTGACAGCCATTCGAGTTTTAAAAGAAAAATATTACAGTTCGCTGAGACAACAAACTAAAATATCACTATTTCTTTTATTATTATTTTTCCAAATTTTTGTTTAGTTTTAGTATTAACGTAAAATGTAAGCTTCATTATCAATGATGTGCTCACCTGTTATTGACATATATATCAGATAAATTACCCAGCATCACATGTCTAAATTTAATGTACAATATATTATGTTGTTGGTGTGCCTATTCAAATAAATAAATAAATAAATATTTGATTTGTATGTCACGTGGGTCAGGCCCAATGTTACTCATGTCTGTGTATAGTCGGTTGAATCTATTAATAATAATGCTATTATGGGCTTCAAAAAGCTCTGGATTAAAATTAGTTTTTTGTTACGACTTACACTTAATAAACTACGCTTTATATAATTTTGTGCTATGAAAATTAAGTCATCATGATAAATACTTAAATCACAGGAACCTTAATTTTCAGATTATACTAAACATCATTTATATTAAACCACTTAGGGAATCGTGTGAGAATTGTAATGATGGTGTGTTTCGGTACGAAGACAAATATAAATAAACGAAGTCATACAATTAGCGAGGATAACTTCGTAACTAGAGAACAAACAAGCCCGTTGAAGTTAAACAAGCGAGACGGAACAATCACCGGCCGGCCTGGCCGATAACTATTTCAGTTAATTTTAAATTCGATCAGAATTAACGAACAGCTATTAGTTTTTCAATATGCAATTTGCTGATAGTTTTCGGCAGTATCTCCCCTTTAACTGCATTTAGCTATACTTATTCTATTCTTACTCCGGTTCTCTCTGCCTACACCGCTAGGGAAGTGGCGTGAAGTTTAGTTAGTTGTTACTCCATAAAAGACTAAATTATTGTCCTACATAATCTGCATTCATTGATTGCATAAGAAATGTCGACGCTAACCACAAATTATCAGCCAGTACCCACCAACTCAGTAGGCGGTGTCGCAAGTGCAGCTGCAGCCGCTGCCGCAGCCGCGGCTCGCGGCGGGGGCGCCGCACGCGCCGAGAGCGCGCCACTCCAGTACCATATACGCTAAACCCTGTTACCGGACAAACTGCTAATTCAAGTACCTACTTTTAGCACTGAATTATATTTAAATATATTGGAAATTTAATCACACCGTATAGATCAATAACAAACAAATCGACGCAAAACAAATGTATCATTTAATAACAGCAGATGACATTCTAAAGATGTCAGACTTCCATATAAATAGCGGTATTTATATAGATATCAATGTCACTAAATTGATATGATGTTCAATGTTTACTATGTAAGCTTTCTTGACATAGATGGAGGGCAAAATATTTTTGTATAATATAATAAACGATTGTATCAGAACCTCCAAAATAAGAGATATGGCACTGGCTTGTCAGGAACTATACGATTACATATACATATTTAAAAAAACTAAGTTATAATATAATATTTTATATTTTATGTGAATTGTAATTATCATACTTTCACTAATATTATAAAGAGGAAAGATTTGATTGTTTGATTGTCTGTTTGTTTGCATTGAATAGGCATAATATTTAAATATTAATTAGCATAAATGCCCTAAATGCAAATACTAACATAGTCGCAGATAAACCATTGTGATACGAAAAGGTGAAGATAATCAAGAAATGTATTTGGTAAATGACTGAAATTACACACGAACACCATCTCGCTCGTCACCTTCCTGTCTGTGTCCCAGTTCAGCGATTGTTTATCAACATGCGTATGAGCGTGTGAGCGCCGACCTGATCCAGAGCCGATACATTCGCTCACTGAGTTCCTTTACATTAACCTTAACACTCCATTTCACCGTCATCACGGTTGAATTATTTCAGCAGTTTTGACTTCGTATTAATTGAGAGGCCTTTCTTCTTAAATATGTGATTTCAAGTCTTTACTTATTCATGTAAAAGAGGTAAGTTATTAGTATGCCAAGGAGACGAGTACAAGAGGGCCATTCGAACAATGTTTAGTTACATCAGCAGATTGGCGCTTCTGAACGAAGAAACCTAATGTATAACACGAAAACAGTACAGTTGTAGTAGTATATCAAAACTGTTGAACATGATTCCAACTTGTATAGAGAAGACTCCTTACAGGATTAATATATTTTAATAGTGTAACCTTGAAGATATGGTTTTATTTTGAGTTACATTAATTGTTCAGACACGTTTACACACATGTCACTTAAAACGACGCAGATATTGCATAGGTACGAATCATCGGCGCGGGCGCACAAAGTCCAGCCGTAGCAGCTCGTGCTACGAGTCGCTTCAGCTACGAGCCGCTTCAGCTACGAGCCGCTTCAGCTACGAGTTGCTTGAGCTACGAGCCGCTTGAGCTACGAGTTGCTTGAGCTACGAGCCGCTGAACGTTTCCGCAGCTGGTTTTGGACACAAGTTTAGTGCTACGTACGCTGTTTCATATTATCCTTGCATTTAATTTTTATTAAGAGACTAAGATTTAATTCCTTACCTACTTCGCGCCATTGTCAATCTAAGATCAGTTAGTAGCCAGACGCATAAAACAAGGAATCTGTTAAATACTATATTTGTATCAAATAACAATGCTCGAGGACATGTCTGAACGTCTATAGCCAGGTTCGATGATTTATACGTTTCTAGAAGGTTGCAGTATATAAAAAGAAGCTTGAGTGTGAAACATGAGCTTCGCTTCCAGCTGGTTTTTATTCATGGGGCGTCGCGCGCCGGCTCCGTCGATATTGGACATATTTGAAAGATTTACTCACTTCCCGTGCAGGGAGTGTTTTAAATTACCGCCTTTGTTCTTCTTTATGTCGCCGTCCCGGGGGACCGCTATCTGTGCCTCACGGACGACCAAAAATCTACTTCTTATACTTTGTTTTTAGAAAACAAAGAGCGTAGTAAATATTTTAGCCTCCATTAGCAAATGGATTCGCAAACAAATCTTAGGTTGTTGTTGATATCTTTAACGATCGCATTTAAAACACTCTCTCTTCTAGCCACGAAAACATTATACACTTTTTAAAATCAATTACTCTTCTCTATCCCTCTTTTGTTCCCAAAAAAATAAATTGTAAACTATAATATAATGTAGGATATACTTTTTATTCCTTTTTATCGACGACTTTTATGTCACACATATTATTCTACAGTTATTACATATATGAATAACTAACACGTTATCATTTATTTATTAGAATTGGGTATATTTACTTGCCTAACACTTGTTTCAGATAAGGGAATAGTGATCAAAACTTTTTTTCAACGAAACCCTAAGCTTCAACTCTTTTTATGATATTCGTCCGAGTCGACAGACCGCTTACCGGGCTGACTGTACCGGGCGCCGTATAAATCGCGCCCGGTCGTCAACAAGTTCTCTCGCCGGAATCAAAGGTGGAATTTATGACGGAGGTATTAACTTCTTTCCAAGAATTTGTACGTTTTTTGTAACGCTGCGGTCGTTCATAGCCACAAGTTGGCAATTTGACACATTTACAAAGTTCTCTTGGGAGAAAAAACTTGAACAAAAAGCCTGAGGCGTCGCCGCGTCTTAGAAAGCGATGAAGTACGAAAGCAACATAAAACTGGAATGGCCCTCGGAGTGCGCGTCCGAATTAGTGTTGCTATACAAAAGTAGCTGTCGATAAAATTGATAGTGATGTACGCAACAATAATATCGGCAATGTATAAATCCATTAATTTGAAGTAGAACTATTATATTAATTTAATTATCAAAACAGTAATATTACTAGACTATACATTTATTTACTAGACTAGACTCATTTTCGAATAATCTAGAAGAATCCTAACATTACTAAATTAAAATATCTAATTAATAAAAATAGTAAATTTCAGTTTTACATGTAAGTTTTTTTTCAACAGCCTGGCGCAACACGTCCTTATGCGCTACACACATAAAAACATTATAACATTTAGTAAGATGACATCGAATCCCTGATATCCCCATCGATATATTTTATCAATGAATAAATAATCGATTTTGTCAATAAACTAAAGTTTGGCAGCCCTATCTGAAAGCACTTTAGTCACAGAATTTTATTGGAAGATATAAATCGACAAGATTCTTGTGGAGAACAGTAGAGATAAAACAAGATGAGTATTGTAGAAGTAACGACTGCGCGTAAACACGCTCCGAGAGCTGAACTTGAGGAGCGCGGAGGTGCTCGAACGGAGAGCGGCGCGTGAGCACCGCGCCACGCGCGCGCGGTGAGCGCGACGACGATGGTGCTCCACTAGAGCGTGGACAGGCTTCATTCAATCAACAAAAAATAATAAGATAAGGTGTGTGTTTTTGATTTCTAAGTAACTGACACGAATCATACTTAAAATGCAAGGGCATCAAAACATTCCCAGATGGTGTTCACTTCATGGCACTTAATTTTTCCCTCATAAAGGTATAAAAAACAACAAACAAAGTAAATGATGTCCACAAAGTTTATTTATGTCAACAACGGTTTATATAGCTATGACACTGTCTATTTAAAAATCGACATATATTGCAGTGTCCATATAATGCGTGGCACATACACCAAGTTATCGTGTTCACAATATTTGTTGAACAGTGCAGTTCGTCGTCGCGTGGCGCTGGCGTCGGCGGCGACGCGCAACTACATACGCGTTTTATGGCAAATTCCTTGCGTTGCCTTTTTCATACTTTGTGATACTTTTATGAATAAAATCTGATCGATTTCCTTTGACGCAGAACTATTTTCTAGTACTAGGCAATTTTCTTGGTACACGAAGGAATGTTTTACAAGCACATGTAGTAACATTGATAAGCTGATTCTTGAGGTTCGTATAAATAGTAAATAACATGTTATATAGTCAAGATTATAGCTCCAATAATATGTAAACAGATAACGTCAATCGAACATGCTGAAACGCCATATAATCCTGCATCGCGCTGATGAAGTTATTCTCGCCACTAAGTATTTAAACAATCCACCAAGACGGTTAGTTGGACCTAGGTCCCCGAGCAAGCAACACCTAGCACGGCGGAAGTACTTCCACTTATAGTGCGAGCGCGTAGTTCGCACAATGTAATTAAATAGATACAACAATACAGTTTTCTAAATATTATCATATCATTAAAACATAATATCCTTTCTGCCAACAACAAAACAAAGGGTCCGATAGAGTCGGCGAGCTGCATCGAATAGGCTATCTAATGATGACGACCACACTCGAGTCAGTGGGCCGAGGGTATTAGCTTCCATTCAATTTTCGGGCTCCGCAGAGATTATTCCCCTGTCAAGTGATAGCCAATTTCCTGTGAAATTATCCCCCACTGATAAATTGCGTCTTTTGTTCCCGGAGGCCATAAAATTATAAAAACTCTTATGTACTTTATTAAATCTTTGATATTATGCTCGAGCCAATGAGGAAGGGTCACACTAGACAGCAGCAATAAAATGACCACTAACACTAAACACACTCACATAGTGTACCGAGCGTCAGTGGCCCGCCGGGGGAGAGCGCACTCAAGTGTAGGTACCTGAAGTTTAGCTGAGATGTTGAAAATATTCGCAATAGTATATATATATTATATAGGTTATAATTATTCAAATTATATCAATAGCGGCTACTAACTAAATAACAGTTGGAAGTGGTTACTAGTAGTGCGTACTTTAAATATTGCATTAAACATATATACAGCTTTACAATAGGTGTCATGAGGCAATCACCAGCGGGTAGTGGGGTGTACTCTACCGCACTTGACACGTTTAGATATCTATTAATTAGCTGAAACGGCATGAACGGGAATTTGAGCGGAGGCTTTTTATTCTTTGCGATCGCAAATCGCCTGCACGGGCGCGTACAGCATACAATATCTGGAGTCAAAGGCTCGCAGTCTCATTACAGCATCCCGCTCTGCTCATTAGCTAAGTAGTCTCCAGCGGGTTGCTGAAGGAGAGGGGGGCCGGTTCATCTTCATTCTTGGGGCGAACACAAAATACTTCCGCGAGCATTTTGGGTCGACACACGGTTTTTTCGTTTCGTCGAGTGGCCCTTGCGAGCCGATCTTGATATTGAGTTCTGTAATGTACATACCTTATCGCGCTCGCCGTTGTAAAGGTAAGGGATTCCTGTTATCGCGACAAGAACAGATTTAGGGTACCTTTTTGACTTCATAAAATGTAAATCAAGAGGTTTGAGAAAATTAAAATAATTCTCTGTTAGCTTCGAGTGCTCACAACAGTCTTGAGTATTCAATAGATTAGGCATCGTCTACGAAAAACTTATTTGGGATTAGTTAAGTATTTTTTTTATAATTTTCATGAACTATGTAGCATTTGTTTTTGTAATTTTGAATTAGACACCTTCCACGTTGGAATTAAAATATATTTATTTTTCAATACATACTCATTCATGCTTTCGTATGCCATTATTAAATATGCCTTGATATTTAGTATATTTGAGTTTCATAACCTCCGGCTCGCGAACCAGACGCTGGTTCCTTGTAGGTACAGCGCAGTAATACAATACACTTTATGCAAAAATCAAACGCTAAGAGCCGCAAACTCGTATGACATGTGACGGTCTTCATGAAAACGTACGAGTGCCTAAAGAAATAACATTATTTTTGGTGAGTTGGCAACCAAAGCCGGCCTCTGAAAGGTTTATATCTGTCATGTCAAGGAAAAATTATACCATTAAGGCGTTCTTCTACTTTGTGAGCTCAGCGTTAGCTGCTGTAGCTGGGTAACATATCATAGAAGCTTTTAGGTCCACATCAATCTGACAATGCGTCAAATCACTTGATATGTTACATAAGGTAACATAAGTAGTCAACGTGTATCATAAATTAGTTAAAAATATTTTGGCACATTATATGTTAATAGAATGAAAAAGAACACATTTATATTTTCCTAAAGTTCGTGGCTTCTTTACAAAAAAATATACCTTATCACTACTGTTGTACAGAACCCATTCGAATTTATTCTCCGAGGAATAAAGATAAACTTACTGACTGTTATATAAAATATGTATATGTTTATCGTTATGAGAGTGTGTAACGCAAAATAAAAATTATTAGTTGATCGAAAATCGACAAAATAAATCTTCACAAATGTTAAATTCTCTTAACAATGAAATTGAATTGAACACAACAATCTTTAAGCTTAAAAATTGAGATATCTAAAACAAACAATGTCAAATATCAGAACCAAGGAATTAACATAAGCAATTTATACCTAATCGATGCAGATCAATTCATGCAAACTTCTTACCCTTCCAGTGAATTTTGCTAGAAAAGGTCCTATCTTGCATAAAATCTCATCACTACGAAACGTGACCGTAGTACAGGATAGATAGACCCCTTTAATTGGAGGATTCCACGTTATTTATCGTTATTACAGGTAGTAAATATTAAGGTTGAGTTAATCCGATTTTAGCGTAATGCTGTAAAACATTTTCGGACATTTTCCAGGAGCATTTAAAGTAGGTAAAATCACGGAAAACAGGAACGAGCGCTATCGCTGTATCTAAACATACAACAATTAAGAACTGGGCCGCCCCCTGGCCACGGCGCGGTTGTGTAAAACAGATGTTTTCCTTTATCCCCCCAAATCGTGCCCCGTAAGTGGCGCCACTCGTTACCGGCGACTTATCGCTAACGACACGCGCGCCCTCTCGGCACGGAGTGATAAATAATGCGGCCAAACCAGACCATGAAGTGGGGCCTAACGGAATACCGGTTCAGTCAGAGTCATTGAATTATGTAAATAAATAGCATATATAAGCAGTCGCTTAAATGTAATTATTGCCAGGTTCGCTAAGTCCTGGATCATAGTGTAAAGGATCTCAACAAATGACGGTACCTAGCACTAGGAAGACTATGAGATACAAGTTTGAATTAAAAGAATATACTGCGGCGAATTTTTTTTCTTCCATGTTTCATTGCTTTATTAATAGCCCCTGTACCACTATCTTCTTAATGTAATTTAACGATTTTTTTTCTCACGTTTATAGCCGCATTGGCGATCATTTTATTTTTTGTAGTTTTTGTTTGTGCTAAAAAAATTTTTTACTACAAATATCACACCTATTATTGATTTGGATGTCTAAAGTGCACAGTCATATTGGGATTTTTTTTGTTGAATAGTTTCGTTTACAGTAGATATTTTAAATAACTTCAGAACTTAACATTATAATTTTTTTTTTTTCTCACTACTTATTCAAATATGTGCACTAACTAAACCGTTTACGTAAAGTTAATGGAAAATTACACGTATCCCGTAGGCGCTAGCCGCAGGTGGCGCCACTGTCTGGCGGCTCGGCGTACATCGTTGCCGGCGCGCCGCGCCCGCGCCGCTCGCTCGCCATAAATTACGTGGTTGAACCGCGGGCGTCAATAAACGCTTTAGTGCAGCCACCGCTTAACTTTCTCATTTGCAGTTTTTTATCTTCTGACGTTTATTAGCCATGCTCGTGCACGAATTAACAAATCCACTTTGCCGGTGCAATCTTTTGTAATAATCTAGAGACATGATACTCAAATAAAATACTATAATATAATGTAAATGATTTAATAAATTTTTGTAGTTTGCATTATTAAATTAATTTAAGAATACATACATAGCATCACGCCCATAATCCCCGAAGGGGTAGGCAGAGTCAAAGAGGCAGCAGGCCTCTTTGACCACATTCAGCCAGAAACAAAATTGAGCTGGGTTTGATGGAAAATTGTGAAAAAGTAGTGACGAGTGGCTAACTCGTCACCTGCACAATCACATACCCCAAATACCATTAGCGCCTTTTGCTAAGTAGAATTAGCAGTTGTTTATTTGTCTACTACACTCATATATATCTCTCTATCAACTCATATACTCATATTTTGACAAGCTCGATGGCGCATTCGGTAGTGACCCTGCCCCATGCGCCAAGAGTTGTGGGTTTGATCCCCACCCAGGACAAACATTCGTGTGATGAATACTTATGTTTGTTCTGTGTCTGGGTGTTCATATCCAATATTTAAGTATATATTTGTAATACCACTGTTGATTCTGATATCCGTAACACAAGTGCTTAAGCTACTTACTTCGGAGTCAGATCAATGTATGTGATGTCGTTGAATATTTATTTATTATTATTTATATATAAAACAAAGGCAAATGTTGTGCTTGAATAGATCATAAGTTATTTGCACTGTGTACTGAGTTATTTGCACTGTATATTAGTGATTTTTTTTATTTAAAAAGTTTTTTTTTATACAGCATACATTATTATGCGAAAACATTGTTAGTTGTATGAAAAAACTAAAGGCAAAGAGCAATAAAGTATATTTTAAATTTATCTAAGAATGTTATACGTTCTTATTATATATACATTTCAGGATTGTCTACAGAACTTGGGACTCATAAAAATCTCAAGTATGCTTTTGATGGGATTTTTTTTCTCTTAAACGGATAAGTATCATCACACTTTCCCCTGAGGACCGGATAGTGTACCCTACCCCGTCAGGCGCGTTGTTGGCGCACGACCTTGAACCAGGCCAGCGAGTAGCGCGCTGTACCCGCGTCCTCCATTTTTATGACGCCCCTTTGTTCACATCCCCTAATTCAGCGGAGATCCCATTGAACTCCCCGCGCAATAAAACTAACGTTAAGAGATTTACTCGAAAATATTGAAGAGAAGTGGATTCCGCGCGCTGCAATAAAGTCCTGCTTATGCAAACGCGTTTTACGACTCGGGGCGAGCTCGGAACAGCGCCATACGCGCTTAATGAAACCGAAATCTACTCTTCGTGTAAATCAATCAGTAACGACTTGGAGTAAAAGTGTGAGTAGCGATATCTGTAAAAATATACAAGTGTGCACGTACTGAATGTACAGAATGCACACGCAATGTATCACTCATAATATAAATTGCACCTCTCCATCATGTCTGTCTCATACTTGGTCCCGATTTCACAGAATTCCGATTCATTCAAGTCTGATGAGTTCATGAACCCGGGTAATGCAACCAATGAGAACCGAGTGATCGATGTTCTTCAGTAAGCATACATAAGTTGTGCGTATGCAAATGCGTGTGACGAGCCGGCCCGCAGACGAGCTAGCGAGCTGGATCTAATAACGTCGCGAGCAAACGGCGCGAGGAGGCGACGCGCCGCCGCGGGCGTCGCCCCGCGCGCTGCTCTGTGACAGTGGCATTTTTCATTTTAGGAGGTTAATCGCTTTACTACTGTCATATTAGCACCGATAGCACAATCCCAAGCAAGCGCAAGCGAAGCAATTCGCAAACTTACGTCTGTAAGAAGGAATCACACATTATTTATTACTAGTGATCGTCCACTGGTCGAAATTAGTCTGATATTTTTTATTTATTGAAATATTAGCTTCCTGCACTCCTTCTCCATATAAATTTTAGCTGTGCCAAATCTCATACTCCTCAGTCCGCACAATTTAAAAAGGGTCACAAAGTATTTGCTTTACGTATTAATATATAGATAATTTACCAACTAACTTCGTCCGTAGCCCCTATCTATATACATGTAAAACAATTTGAATAAATGTAACAACAAATTGTTAAATATACTTATATAAATATTATATATGCTACATGCACATTTACCATCTTAATTTTTTCATATTCCACTTCAAAACTTACTGTTAATGACATTTCCGTTTTAGTTCCACACTTGTCTTGTCTAAACGGCACATAGTTATACTGTTACGGCAATAATATAACGTTTGCGTCGTCATATTGTCTCCCCACTGCGCGTAAACAGCCCCCTCCCCCCCTGGTAATATGATAATGTCGAGTGTAAATAGGCGACGAGTTCGCCCCGCCCGCACTAACGCACGGGATTTAGAATTATATCTGCAGCGAGGTTGCATGAAGTCAGGCGTTTGATTAAACGTCGGAATGTGCGATTACGTAGATGGCGCAACTTAGTTCAACTAAGTAATTTATTTTAGTTATGTTAAGTCAAATGATCGCTGTGCATATATGCACTTCTCTTCGTGACATTCGTGGAGACACTGATCTCAGTTCGTTCACAACGAGGCGCAGTTTTATTCACCCGAAACATGATGAACATAATAAATAATAAACCACGCTGACACGCTTGCTGTGTATGTATATGCGTCTTCGCTTTCCATGATGATCGCGCTTTCTGGCTTGGTCAATAAAATATTTATTTTGAATAATACAAATATAATAATAAATTCTTATAAATCTTCCAGTTTAGATAATCATACAATACGAATGTTCCATTTTGGAGGTCTAGCCATTTCACTAAAAGGCTTATCTGACAATAAGCTGCACTGCGACATATCTGGTGGCGTACGGTTATTGCAGTAGATCTAGTCTGAATTGCCCCGTCAAGTGCGGGCGGAGTTAATGAAACAGGCGGCGGTCGCCCGGCGCGGCGCGGGCGCTGGCGCGGGCGCTGGCGCGGGCGCTGGCGCGGGCGCTGGCGCGGGCGCTGGCGCGGGCGCTGGCGCGGGCGCTGGCGCGGGTGCTTCTGAGTGTGAAGTCTGGCTCGTTGCTTTAATGTTCTGGTTGGGAAATTGATGGAATCTAAGAAGCTTAGATAAACAAATTCTATATTATTTTTTTATTTTACCAGGTTGACCTTTGCAAATAATTAATTCTATTAAGTAGAAAAAACACGGATTAGTAAAAAAAAAGGACTTCGCGCTGTCATTGCACAGCGTGAAGCCACCCTTATGCATGTGTGAGTGAGACTTGGGGATACTAGCTATCGCAAATTTGGGGCGCTAATGTTAATGTGTGATGTAAGTTGCGTGTTAAGTTGGAGCTCCGCAGATGCCTAAACGACTAGTTAATGGCGCGGAGTGCTTCTTCTTTTATTAGTCCGAAAAAAAACTAGTCACCTTTATGTATTTTTCCATCTAAACCAGCCCATTGTCCTATGTTAGTAAAAATAATGTGCCAACTGTGTTTCTTGCCTAGCATGTCGTAAGAGGTGACTAATGGTATATCAGGTTTTGGGTGTGTGATTGTGTAGACGACACGCTAGCCACTTGTCACTACATTTCACAATTTTCCATGTAACCCTGCCCTGTTTTATTTTTGGCTGAATATGGTTAAAGAGGCCTGCTGTCCCTTTGACTCTGCCTACCGCTTTGGGGATTATGGGCGTGATGTTTTGTTTATCTTTGTTATGTATGTATCTGTATGCACTTATTTTAATTTACATGAAATCAATTTACACAATATCCATGAAAATCAAATTAAAATAAGCACCATTGCACATGTCGACCGACTGCCAGGGCCGCAAGTTGACCGCGACTGCAGCCGATATCTGGCTACCGGCTTTGGTAAACCTTTGTTTATTCCGTTTATACAGCTTAATAGTTCAGCCAAACACAATTTGCATACCCCTATGAAAGCTTTGACATGGAAATGAACGAACAAGGCTTTGTACACCGGGATAAAAACCGTGCGGCTGAATAGAAACCAATGCTCGCCCGCCGGCACCCGGGGGGTGGGGGGGGCTTGGTATCGTTTGTAATCCGCAGTGGATGTTATAGAGGATAACGGTAAAGAATACTGCGCTGAGCCCAGTATGGGGTTTACTGAATCGAATGTTTTTATAGAACTCAGGTTCCTCATGGAGCGGAAATGAATACTTGTACGAAAACTCAGGAACGGTAATAGCGATGAAATCGAAACGGTAACATGTGTCGGTGTATCCATTTATATTTCTTGTAAGACATATTTTGATGGTAACCGTTTATTGAACAGATTGCAATTATTAGAGTGACACAAAGACGAGAGGCCCTTGTTAGCCCTTATTTTGGGGGTATATTTTTACTACTAAACGCATAATTTATTTATTATTTAAGTATACACAATATGTTACAAATGATACAATCTTAACTTATTCTTAAAAACTAACAGAGCTAGATTGCACACATTACGTGTGTTGGACATACATACATATGTAGTTGGTTCACGAAAGCGATAGTTGTCGCCGGCTCGGCGACACCGGCGGTCAGCGCACAACCTGCGCGCGCGCACGCGCCCGCTCACTAGAGGCGTCGTGGTTAGTGCCGCGAACACGCGCTATACTCTACTTGAGGACCATAGATAACATCACGCCCATAATCCCCGAAGGGGTAGGCATAGTCAAAGGGGCAATTGTAAAAAAATGGTGACAAGTGGCTAGCTTGTCGCCTACACAATCACATACCCAAAACCTACTTGAGTACAAAATGTTTAGGAACACGGACATGACTTGTTGAATTTCAATTACTGTTAAATATTTTTTATAGGTTCATCTCTTTATTATGCAAAACCATAAAACCACGATTATGTTCGGTCATAAACTCATCATAATTAAAACGCGGACACAGCTGAATGTACAACACAATACCAAGTAGCAACATCGTATTAGAGGAAGATGCGTCTATGTATCAATTTGCTATTAATTAATTACTCGAGCCCGTGGAAACATTTACCTAATTTATTAGATTCGTTTGATAAAAAAAAATCAAATTCATTCTGTCTGCCATTATTGAAGATCGATGAGTCAAGTAATCTTTTTACATTGAGTATATAAAAGTTTATTAGTTCATCTCTTTGGTAAATAATTTTCGATGAAGAATTCCGAATCCAAAAATTCCACTTACCCGTAAAAGGTGGCACTTTTATTTATTTATCTAATGGTAAAGTCGCAAATTAACCCGGGCTGTCAGCAACACAGTATGTCAATGTGTGTGAGAGCAGAGATTCATCGTTTGTAAATAAATTGCCAACTTCACAAGTATCCGTATCAATAGAATGTGGTCGCATGTGCGCCCAATGTACTCGCATGAACATAGAAGATTTAGCACTTGATTAATTATTATTTTTAATATCAATGAACGATTTTCATTGCACCTCCTGTGATATTTGAAATTCAATTCCGGACCCGAACACGCCAATGTCCGACTGTTGTCTCCCCCAGTACTCGTAGTCTCGCACCTCGTCTCTGATCGCATATTAATCTGTATTGATCACAGCTCGCCGACGGCGATGCATTGCTAGATAACGAGCCTGGCTACACGAATAATTATATTACAATAATATGAATATCCTTGATTAAAGAGTAAAATTTATTATTTATTACGCTTGTGTGAGCATGCACTCAATCCTCTTTCTTATATAGTTAACTACTGCTAGGTCTGGTAAACTCCATGAATCTTAACCACACACGCTTTATTCTTCTGACGTGACGTACTTTACGCAATGTTGTTGGTATGTAAGGCTCGTGGCATATGGCACTCGGTTTTTCCGCTTACCCCGTTAGGGCATTGGCCTGAAGTTGGAAAGTAAATTTGTAAGGGCACCTACGACTAATGACACGTTAAGGCCCGAACGCGGCGAGACCCGTCTGATATTCGTACTCGACCCCGACAATACGGACCACTGCGGTACCCAGCTTCTCAATCACCTTGATAATAATGTCAACTCATATAAGATGCACGGCCAAGCGGGAGGCTGCTCTGCGTTACTCACTAGCGGCCCCTGTCTTCATTGTCTAAATTAGCGTGTTCGCGTTGTGCCAGCCCCATTGGGGGGTTTGTTCTGGTAAGTAATGGACTTTTCACATTAAATGAAACATACCCACAAGGTCTCAAAATACTCTCAATATGTGTACATTGCTGTAAACTGAACATTCTGCAATAGGTATAACAATAATCTCGTATCCACTTTAACAGTGCGTTTGTAAATACTATCACACTCAATATCGTTATATCGTTATTGGTGGGATCCGTTGTTTTGCTTTTCGGTCACGTAAGCTAACATAGCTTTCTAAAATAATCTTGAAATATATTTGAGTGTTCCAGTCGAGCAGAATGAGCACAACACTATGGAGTAGGAGGCCGACATATGACGCATCCCTTGTTATCAATTAATTCCCATATAAACCTATTAGGGCATCACACCCACATACTACATCAAGAGGCTATTTACTTAAGCCGCTCTACAGAAATGTATCATGTAGGCACACGCGTTACACTATTTGATCTCAGATAATCCACAATTAGTGTTCATGTAATCAGCTTAATTAGAAGAGATTACTCCAGAGTTAGCAAATAGCCTGTTAACACAAATTATAGTCTAAAAGTGTGAACTTTGTCAAACGGTGTTTGTTATAAAATAATTTAACGAAATCGTGATATACCTACATCGTATACAAATATAGTTTAAAAAAAGTTTTTCTTAAAAATTCGATTCTTTCTGCATACCGCGTTAGGAAAGTGGCGTGAAGATAGTTTGTTTATAGTTTTAAATTTAAGATATAAAACTTATGTCCAACCGTTCAAATTATGTATAGACATATGATACTTTTATCCAGAAAAAGCTTGTGGTTGATGTGGTTTACAAATAAAATAATAATGCTCTTAAAACAAATGGGAGATATCCATAAATAAAATAATAATAGGTTTGCCGCCCCCACTGCAACTGGTGAAGTAATTCGTGAAGCGCTCCGACACAGTTGGAACCTTAAATTAGCCACGGCTCGGCGCGTCCAGTGCTCTGCGCTGAAGTTCGCGCCCGCCCGGTGCTCGGAGTCTGGCTTTTGTTCAATTAATGGCTGGATTATTGTCTTTATTATTGCTGTTAATAGTTAGAAAAAGATACTGACACTAATCATACATTTAGTAAATATTGTTGAATGTATGAGAACTTTATGCTTTCCGTTACTACCTGTCGAGTGTTACATTAATCGGAGACATCTAATGTGTCGTGAATATATAAATGCCAAACAAGTTCCAGAGGTAAACCTGTTTCCGCAACTACAAAATGCCACCCTTTAGCTGTCCCCACAGACTCCAAGCCAAGCGAGAGCTTCATCTCTTACTAGCCAGCACGACTCACTACACCAACCGGCTCTTAACAACGAAATTCCATTAAATTTATCTTGTTAATTCACTGTTACAAAAGTGTGAAGGGCAGCGGGGTGTCCTCGGGCACGTTTCCTATTCTACGATAAACGCGTCTCGTAATTTATCTTGATCGAAAGAAAATAGGGACCTGTGTGCGACCCGCCGGCCGACACTATCGCACCGCGCAGGCGTCTGGCTCGCTGCGAGCCGCGTAACAGCGCATTGTATAGTTTATATATTGCGCTCTACTACCTATTTACAACTTGTTGTGTACTTTTCAAGTGCTCCTCGGTTAAAACGTGTTATTAGCGATTTATATCTCTCTATATAGCGAATTTATGTGCACCTTTACCTTCAATGTAGATTACATTATTACTGAGACACTATACGTGTACACCAAATTTAAAGTTTTTGTGGGTCAGAGGCCCTGCTTTTTATCCGTAAGTGTGAGTTATCTGAATATTTGCCATTAACCGGGTGTGTTATCGGCGACCATTAAGTATGTTCCGCATCAGCGCCCGCGTCCGTGCCTACGCCCGAATCCGCGCTCGCTCCCGCGCCCGCGCCTGCGCCCGCGCCCGCGCCCGCTCTTGGCCACTTCCACATTGGCGGCGCTAACTTTTAACCGCAGAACAAACAGCCGGCCCGCGCGGCGCCCACACCGCTAACGCGCGATTAAGCGTTTTATGCGTTAATAAACGTTTGATTTATCCGTCTAGTGTCTTCGGTTACGTTCCCTTTGTGCTAATGTACGTTTAAACATTTTTCACAAATGTTGTTAAAGCAAAAAATATATATAATAGATTTTAGTGTGGATACTTGTGGATATTTATTTAGCAGAGAACTTAATAAAACTTATTGTTTTAATGACTGGAAATTATGTAAATAACATATTGTACATAATTCTACAAGTTTGCAGTAAGTTAGTAGCGGGAACGACGCCAAACACTCCATCATCCTCTTAGCGTTATGTCCCGTGCTTAGTCGGGGTCTGCTCAGACCATGATCCAGGATTTAACGAGTCTGGTAATTACATTGAAGCGACTGCCGATCTGACCTTCGTAACGTAGGGGAACCTAACAAATTTTGGTTAAACATCCATAATTTTTGAAATGTGCAAGTTTCAATACGATGTTTTCCGTCACTGCTAAGGTATTGGTATAAATACGTAGATATGTAGATATCAAAAATCCAGAGGTACGTGTCCGGGTTTGAAGCCGCACCCCTCGGTTAGAGGCGCGTGTCTTTACCATTGAGCTACCACGGCTGTAACTATGTGAAACACTTATTCCTATGAAAATTGTCAGTGTATTGTCGTTATGAGAAATGAGGAGAAATCGATTGTGCTAACTCTTACGACGACAAGTGCCTCATAAATGTGAGTCAACTGACTTGACTGGGCCGATGGTCGAGTGGTCAGAAACCCTGGCAACGAAACCTAGGGGCAAATGTTTCGTGTGATGAACATGGGCATTTGTACTCGAGTCATGGATGTTTAAAAACGTATTTAAGTATGTCTATCCGTTCACCTAGTATCCATAGCACAAGCATAAGCTTAGTTTGGGACTAGGGAATTGGTGTGTCAGTCTTCAGAATTTATTATTATTATTATTTAATTATATTTTCTTCTTAAAAACTGAAGAAGGTAATTAAATTAAATGACAACAGTCTGACAATGTCACCTTAAATTAACGCCAACCCCTGTTAATATTGACGGCATGTAGGTACTTGTGTTTAATCGTATATAGACTTACTTCTAATTCAGTGGAACTAATGGCACACACTCGGGCCGCGGTCTCCGCGACCGCAGACGTGCGCCGAGGTAGTTACTGGCGCGCCAAATGGATTTCTATCATTGAAACATGCAGCCGCTGGAATTTTATCCTTCAACACTTACTTATATTATACTGCATTCATTTATCAAGCACAGTTACTTTATTGTGCGTAGTTTAATCATATGAAGTAAAACGTTATAAATCCAACTGCTGGTACCTTCACAGCAAATATTTTGCTACTTTTTAAGTTACAACCCGATTATCTTACTTACTATTAAAAATTTCAGTTGCCAAATATAAATGAATACTTCAACTGTTAAATGAATACTTCAACTGATAACCGAATTTCATTTAAACGAGCCTCCACACTAGTAATTTAACGAGTGGCCCGGCTGTTCATCATCAAAAGAGCCCCTATCTAGACGTCGCTGCATACACATAATAATTATATCATGCAAAGATATTAAGCGGGATATTCCGCTACACACGGGCCATTAAAGTTTCAGGAAATTATATTACTAGAGGCATAAATCGTAATCGACTGATTATAGGGCTAACCCTTCCGCGGCGCCCGCAGCCCGGAACAACAACTGCAATAAACGCGAGGCGCTAATTGTTTCCGAACGCGTGAGCGTCGCGAACTCGCCCCGAGCATTCACGAGATTTACTTCATTTGTTTCAAAGGTGGAACTCTAATAAACAATGTGTTAATGAGTCATAAATGTCTCGAGTTTCATGAGTCTTACGCGCGCGATCGTGTCGGCGTGAGCCTGATTTAGTTAGTTAGATTCAGCTTGGCGGCTCTGTCTGCGGTCGGACGAGGATTGCCGAGGAAGAGGAGGAGCTTAGTGTTTCGTTGTTCGCCTCCGTATCCTCGGCAACCCGGCAGGGGCGCACTTAGGATGCGTTGCGGTGGGTCGCGAGGAGATCTCTTCCCGCGTCGTCAGGGCTCTGCCCTCAATTTAAGCCGCCGGGTTGAAGGCGGCCCCCCACCCGGATGAGACACTCTCCGCCTACCCCTCTGATTCAGCAGAGGGTCAGCGCGAGAGTGAGCCACTTCGACGAACGGCGTCTGACTCCTGGGTGGAGACCCAGGAATCAGACGCCGCTCAGAATGTGAAATGTCGAGGATTAGATCCAGATCAACATTATCACGTCACCAACTGAATCCAAAGAATTCAAAGAAATTGAATTCTTTATCAAGAAATAATTCACTGAAGTATAAACGTCATGTTGATAACTTAATACAAATTGCGAATAGTTTTGAATTACAATCTTAGACATATTTTTCTTATAATGAATTATTCGTAATTATTCCAGCAGAATAAAGTTGTTAACGTTGAAACAGAAGTGGACCAAATCTCATCGTGATTGCCACACGAGGCTTGGCTCAATTCAAATGACTCCTCGCAATGTCTGAATAAATGCATTCAGCGCGTAATTAAAATGTGCTGGCGAGTGGTTTCGTGAAACACTCGCGAATACACGAAGGCGACAGACAGAGCCGCTAAACCGATCTGGACCAATCGCTTTGCGGCCGGTGCATATACGAGTAGGTTGCCGGCGGCAGGTTTATACGAGTATTCTGCTCCTGTTAAAAAAAATATCATATATATAAGTGAATCTACTTATTATATCTGAGAATAGAGTTGAATGTTATAATGTTCCAAATCTTAGTTAAAAGATGACATGAAATAAATTACTCGTACCTGTGTAGTAGGTATACTTAAAACGATAACACATGTATGTTTAAATTTTGTGCAATAGCTTTGTTCCTGCAAATAGTTTAATAATACCTCACGTAGAACAATATATAAATAATACTAATGTGACACATTCGGATACCAGAAGTTTTACCCAAGCCGCTTTAAAAACAACCCAATGAAGTAATAATTCAAATCCTATATTTCAAGCTTAAAGCCAAATGAACATTACATTAATAACGCGAAAACTCTGGTATTTCTTAGCGCCATAAAATACGTTAGTTATTTGGTGTTTGTTGTTAATTACGAAAGTTGCGGAGTCGCGCCGCCTACTGTAAATGAAGACGGTGACCGCGCGGCCCCGCGCCTGCTGGCATCCTCCGCGGCTGTCGGCCGACTGTAAGAACACCCCTGTGTTCAGTTTACGAACGAACTACCTGCTTCCACCCGTGGCCAGCACGCATATCTTGTTGGTATTCTGATTTCACCTGCCATTTTCTACACTTAAACTTCCCTAGCGGGGTAGGCAGAGAGAACGAATTAAGAGAGAAAATTTAATTTGGACGAAACACGAGTTAACCCCTAATCTGAATTTAGTATAGAGTTTCCAGTTAAGGTGATATTTTAAAAATATATTCTTTAACTAGCTGTGCCAGCGGTGTCACCCGCGTTTATGGTTAATATTATAAAGACTATTTCCGTCATACATGATTTCTATGTAACTTTAACCATTAAGGCTGCACACGCGACGGAAGCTTAAAAAATGGAGTAAATGCTCCAATTTTCCCAACATTTCCCTTCACTACTCTGCTCCTATTGATTGTAGCGTGATGAAAAGTATACTATAACCTGCCCAGGAGTATGAAGAATAATTGTACCAAGTTTCGTTAAAATCCGTCGAGTAGTTTTTGTTTCTATAAGGAACAGACAGACAGACAAAAAATTTACTGATTGCATTTTTGGCATCAGTATCGATCACTAATCACCCCCTGATAGTTATTTTGAAAATATATTTCATGTACAGAATTCACCTCTCTACAGATTTATTATAAGTATAGATAAAAATACTGTAGAATAATGTTTTACGCGCAGAACACCGCATATGTCGTATTACATTTAGATCAAACGTGAAGCCTAGAATAGATTTTTATTAAATTAAACCCATTCGTGCGTCCACCACGTTCCGGAATTTAAAAACCGCCGACAGCAGCCGCCGATGGCATTGCATTAGTATTCCGTGCTTTGGTTCCGGAATTTGGAGCAAAGCGTTTTTAACTGACGGGTGACGCCGCGGGACGAGCAAAGCAAGCGATTGTTGATCGATTTCTAGATAGGTAATTGATTTTTTTCGAATTAACATAATTTTCAGTTCCAATTTATTACAATCTGAAATATTTTTTTGAATTTGTTCTTAAAATACTAGGATGTATAGTTCATTAAATAATAATTTAAAGCTCAAATCACAAAAAACAAGATTGATTGTGAGCAAGACGTAGCCGCAGCCACCACATGCGCGGGCGCGACTACATTAGCATTGATCACATAAATAACGCCGCGCGCGCAGCGCAGCGAGCGGGCCCGCGCACTGCCGATAGCGATACGATGCCGTGCCGATATACACACGAGTCGGATATCGATAGCGACAGGCGTACGATGTACGTCAGGTACAGGTACACTGGACAGATAATATCAATAACCAGATAAAGAACGAATACATTTGCAATTGTGCTAATTATGTACAGTTAGGTGTCGTTATTTACTAACGTTCATACTTAAACTATGACCAAAAATATATACATATACGAAATTTTTTTGTGCCCACCTATATTATCACTCAAATCACTCAATTAAACATTTACAATGTTTGAATCAGCTCTTAATTTTTTTTTTATAAATATTGTGATAAAATACAAACTACGTATATATTTTTTGTTGCACTATTGGAATTATTCCCATCATTAAAATCAAACACTATATTTGATAAATTATTTTTTTACATTAAATGTGTATATTGAATTGTATTATGTCGATATTAATCGGTGGCGTCGACGGCGGTCGGCCGCGCGCGCCCCCTACTGGGCGGCTCTTAATTACGGGCCTATCTCGCCGTCGCTGCCGTCGCGTCGCGGCCCCGCTTAATGCGTCGCAGATAGTACGCCGATAATCTGCGTAATTGGATTATTAAATTTTATATATTGAGGATTACATTAGCTTGAAACAAAGACAGGGATTGCTATTGTCTTAAATTTCACTATCCTCTTACAAATAATAATACGAGTCGTATCAGGAAGAACATTCTAAGACAATTT
This sequence comes from Glyphodes perspectalis, assembly GCA_951394215.1. Taxonomy (NCBI): domain Eukaryota; kingdom Metazoa; phylum Arthropoda; class Insecta; order Lepidoptera; family Crambidae; genus Glyphodes; species Glyphodes perspectalis. The sequence goes on along the minus strand of OX596201.1, from coordinate 17,968,747 downwards.
AATAGAAATATCCATAAGTAATAACATATTTCAATGTAACAATAAATTCATTAATGAAAAAATGAGAGGGCTGCTGACATATTTGCAATTACCTAAATTACATTACATTATATTCCCATGTTGGTCTGGGACTCAAAAAGAATGTGCCATCTGTGGTTTTTGCCTACCATGTCGTAGAAGGTGACTAATGGTATATTTAATATTACAAACCTCATTTTGAGTTCTAGCAGCATGGATACTGTATCTCAATTTTAAATTAATTAATTAATTTATGAAGTGGCGTGAAGTTTAATAAGTTAGTTTTTTTTTAATTTTAAATTAAGGAAAACCTTTTATTGGCCTTATTGTTAGCATAGTTTGTAAATAAATAAATTTTCTAAATAAATAAATATCGGGTTTTGGGTACGTGATTGTGTAGGCGACAAGATAGCCATTTGTCACTACATTTTTACAATTTTCCATCTAAACTAGCCCGGTTTTATTTTTGGCTAAATGTAGTTAAGGGGGCTTGCTACCCCTTTGACTCTGCCTACCCCTGAGGAGACTATATGCGTGATGTTATGTATGTTTATTTAAATAGCTTACTTTAGCGAATTACGGAAGTCACCTGAGACAATTGCCCAAATTGTATTCCTGCAAATCTTTGTTTAATCATATTGGATTGAAAATTACCCATAACAGTAAAATATGTTCTGTATAAGTATAGATTATTATTTTTAGAGGAAACAAAACATGAGTTCTTTCCAAGATTTCCGTATCTTTATTTCTATGTCCTCGGATACATGGAATGACGGCCAGATCACACGCATCGTTTGTACTAGATGGATAAGCCATTTTATTAGCGCCGCACAAGGCGACACTTGGCAGTCGTCACACGTTTAAACGTAATTCCACATTCTCGTCGCCCCCTGTGGCACGTAGCGCGGCCGTGGGCTGCGGGCGCCGCGCTACGACTGCTACGAGGCGGCGCTCGCTACGAGGCGCTCCGACCGAAGAGAAAAGTTATGAATCTATTCGCTTAAGGTTTGATATAATAACTGTATCATTAGTAAGTGTATTACAGCCAGTTGTACTGCAACTACCTCGGTGGTGTCGATGGAGCCAGGGTCATGGCTTCCGTACTCACTTGCTAAACTATCGCACACCGTACTTATTGTTTGTCACTTACATGATGAAATGATTTCATTTTGTTAGACAAACCTAAACGGAATTCTAACTTTAGTAACTGCTAGACAACAGCTACCGTCCTTAATCACTCGTTGTAATATCATCAATCACCCGTAAAAAATATTTTATTTTAATAAAATATATAATATCTATAATATAAAAATAATCGCAGATTTTGCTAATTCTTTTTTAGTTGTGTTTGTTATTGTCAAGTGAAGGTTCTTATGAAAGAAAAAAATAAAAAAATTGCGCGGTAAATTAAAAAAAAAGGGTATTGAAAATCCGAGAACGGGGCGTTACGAAGTGTGCCGGGTCAGCTAGTAATATAATAGTAATGATGAAAATGTTACATACAAAAAAAATCATTATAATATCTGGAGATTTTTCTAGCATCATTGACACTTCCGATAGGAAAATTGTGAGTATGAGTGATGTGAGGTGAACTATCGATTGGTCGATTTAGTGACACTAGCCGCGCCGCCTTCGCTGGTCATAAATCATGGTGTTCTCCCGAACGCGGGAAATGTTACTTTATCGCTCTCAGTTTATGGTGCATTACCGGTCGCCTCCGTTCTGATCTCATTACATTCCACGGCAGATATTCGCGAGCGGCGATAGGTCACATTAATATACCTTCACATAAGGTCAGCTGCGAGGGGCTGGCCGCGCCGACCTCAACCCTTTACTAACGCTAACAGTATCTACACTAACAATGTGCACCAGCAAACATTTATTAAGGAACTATTATTTGATATTATTTATGATGGGCACCAATATTTGATACATTCACAACTACTACGTACTTTCCGTATATCATATCATCACGCCCGCCATCCCCCAAGGAACAGGCTGAGTCAAAGGGGCCGCTAGCTCCTTTAACCACTTTCAGCCAAACCCAAAATTGGGCTGGACTAGATGGGATATTGTGAAATGTAGTGACAAGTGACTAGCTCGTCGCCTACACAATCACATACCCAAAACCCCATATAAAACCAGTTTTTAAGTCCGAGACCAACATGGGACATTTTCATTTATTTTTAGCAATAATATTATGTTAAAAATATAAGTTGCGTACTTAAAAATATTTCAGCTTTGTGCACTACAACACTTATAATAACAAAAGAGATGACTAAATATCGTATAGACATATTTTACCATTCTACTATAAGTATAAAAAAATTGCTACTGTATCAAAGTCAAATCGTATTTATTAGCTATATTTATAATAAATAACATACACAATAAATAGAAAAATCAAGATATAACTCACAAACATAATGATGACACATACATAAATAGTAGAGTAATTAAATACAGCTTCGGACCTCATAAGAAATATTAGGGATCAGCACCTCATTTAATTTTTATATAAAAGTATTTTTCTAAATTTATTAACGATCTAAACATTTGTCCGCATACTGCCCCAGCACGCCCCCCATCAGACCGAGCGTCACGGGAAAGCAATTGATCGGACCGCGCGGCGCCGGCGGGCGCGTCGCTGAACGATCGCCCACATTTATCCCGCACACTCGCGATCTGAAATCGATACAGTTTCCAGCTGTCGCCAGCCGTGCTCTTGTAAACGTATCAGGGTCAGATTTCCTTCCACAAATAAATGGAACCCTACCGCTAAACCTCTTGATCTTGGTTACATTTTATTATTGCTAAGTGTGTACTCGAAAGGGCTCAGGTTCGTTACTTCCTCGAGTCAGCGGCGCCCGAGACGGCCTCCGACGCTGACTGAATCTCCACTTTAACGTCAACAGATAAGGTTCGATTTGATGCGGAAGCGGCGCACGGACCGGCCGGGAGCTTTGTTTGCGGCGTTCATAAATTGTTCTACAAATGGAGATTTAGATAAGGGCGGGCAAATAGAGCGGGTGCGGGCCGCGCGTCCGGCCGCTACTCGAGTAGCCGGTGCGCTCAGCTCGCTCAGGCGATGCCGGCGGCGTCGCCGGGCCGCGGCGGGCGCAGCAGCGGCAAACACTCCGCCACAATATACATGCAAATGACGCGCCCCCGCCTACGCTTCAATCTCGCACGACGCGACCTTGTTCTCAGCAAATAATTTGATTCCAAAAATATATAAGCCTACTTAGTTTATCCTTGCAGAAAATTTAGTTACATAGAAAGTTATTCCCTTGACGAAAAACACAAGGAAAAAAGATACTTTTATTCCTCCAAAATCCAAAAACAAAAGTACGGTATATAGACATATATCTCGTAGTTTAAATATCACTACATATTATAAAACAAAGTCCTCTGCTGCGTCTGTCTGTTTGTCTGTTCGCGATAAACTCTAAAACAACTGCACGGATTTTCACGCGGTTTTACCAATAGATAAAGTGGTTTTTTAGAAAGGTTTAGATATATAATTTCTTAAGTTTTTGTATACATTAGCTAAAATAAAATGACAAGACAAGCACAAGAACGTAAACTTTTAAAATCCTTTTTTGTCTAACTTTTAAATCAATCTTTTCACCGTTTTTTCTAAAGAACGAAGTAAAACCCCGATCCATTATGACTGTATCAGTTGGAGGAAAGTTCTACTTTGATATTAATTTCCGAAACGTCGCCGGCTGTCGGTTGTCGCGCCGGCTCAAAGTTGGCGCGTACCTGCGCGCGCAGACGCGCCGCCGCCCGGCGCCCGGCGCCCGCGCTCGCTCCCCCGGCCGCTTGTCGGCTTGCTGCGGTTGCATTAGAGTCAACTTGACGACTCATTTTAAAAAGGAAGAGAGGGTAGATCAAACATTATATTACGCTACCGTTCGAAGGCACGTATCGAACCTACTTCTTTTATAAGATTCTTCAAACACTTGAATCACGTACAAAATGCATAACCGGTGTGGTTGCTCACCACATGAGGCTCACGAGGTGTCGGTTCAAATCAATACTGGTACCAACAATGTAGGTGCTAGCTCGGCGGCGAGTTGAGTGGGACAGTGGATGCGTGATGAGGATTCAATTTATCCAGTTCTTGTATTGAAAGTTAGATAGCAGTAACTTCGATAAAATATAGACATGAATAAAAAAATTAATTACTATTTCGAATTTCATTATTAGCTTTCTTAAGTGTTCAATACTTCTGGTTTAGTAATTAATAACTTGCTCGCTTGTTCCAGGGACCAATGCGGCTCCCGAGGCAGCTCCTCGTCACGGTAAGGCGTCATTTTAATTATCTTTTAATTAAACGCGGAGATTTTGTATTGCCTTATCTAACTCGGATTAATCTTAATGTAATGTTCAAAACGCTTTGTAATGTTTTGATCTGCGGATGTACGTACAATTTGATAATCAGTAGCGCGTTACTGGCTAACGAAATCGTTGAAATTAAACCAGCTGTCATAAAAGTGTATATACAGTGGCTTTTATAATTTAAAATCGGTATTCGGTTCAACGATGTTATTGGAATATACATTTATATTTACTTATTCAAAAACAAAATAACCCCTTCTATTGGGCACTCTCAGACCACTTAATTTGTCAAAGGGCATAGTGTGCCGCGTGCTGTGTACATAAGGGCGCGAAGGACTCGGTGCTAAAAGAAAAGAGAGAGGGCAAGACGTTTGAGTAATAGACATGGTCGTCTGCAATTGAGTCATGCACGAGTACAAACGTACATGGGGATATCTGTTTTTCCTCACTTTGGTTACATACTACTAGTAGCTTATTTAAAATTAGCCAAAAAAAATTGCGATATCACAAATACCCATATAAAAAAATATGAGGAAATGTTATAAATGGCGTTAGGCACAAAAAGAAATAACAATACTGTTATATCAACTATTTATTAAAACGCTATAAAAAGAAAGTACTAAACAGACTCTCGTTGAGTGGCACGGTCGCGCGCTCACCGCTCACCGGTCCGGCACGAAGACGACCAGAGCGGCGGCGAGCAGGCGCGTGAGCAGCGGTCGCGGCGGCGGCGGCGCGCGCGCCAGCCGGCTCATGCGCAGCGCCGCGTCCGTCTCCAGGATGGTGGCGTTCACCACGTCCGCGTAGTTGTACAGCGCCGTGAACACGCTCGTCGTGCCCGCGCCCGGCTCCTGCGCGCCGCGCGCGCTGCCTGTGCGCGCGCATTCCATCGGGCCCATTGATGTCACGCCCACCTACCGCCTCATATACGTTACCACCTCGCACAAACAAAACTAATTTGATAGCAATTTTATATGTTGGTCTGGGACCTAAAAAGAAGTAACCTGTACGCCGCGGTAGAGTACGGGCCCGCCGGAGTCGCCGGAGCAGACGCCGCGCGGGTCGCGGCCGCCCGCCACGCCGCACACGCAGTGGAACCACGCGCCGCGCTCGCAGAACACCAGCTGCAGCCGCACGCTGAACAGCTCCTCGCCCAGCATGGAGCGCTCCGTGCGCCCGAACCCCAGCACCTGCCGGGATACACACCAGTAGTACACCGATATGGGGCCCCGTGCGCCACCACTCGTCACCATATTGGAAGATGTTATTAATTGGCAGCAAATATTAGTGCTGCTTAGACGTACATGCAAAGTCCACGTCGATAGGACGATACATGAATCCTCAAGAACGTGCAATAATTGAAGCGGTTTGTTCGATTAAAACAGTCAGAGTCAAAGGGACAGCAGGCTCCTTTAACCACATTCAGCCAAAAATAAAACTGGGCTTAGCTAGATGGAAATAATTCATAATATCCGCCTAACTGATTTCGGTCACAGCGGCCAATCGCAATGAGGAATAGCCCACTATGCAGGAGATATTATAGTGCACGAGTTTCTGCGGAAACACAGGTGCACTCTCTGTTTCTTCACTTTCATAGTCCGGTGAGACGTCAACCCGAAATAACCGGAGAGAGGTAGGCCGCATGAACAACGGCTTAACGAGCTTTGCAAGGCACAGCTGTGATAAGCCGCCAACTTCCTGTCTCCAGGCTTTTGCTGAGCAATTTCAGTATTGAAATACTTAGCCAACAATTTTTGGCCCGACCCAAGGTTTGAACCCAACCAGTTTTGGTCCCTAAACAGCGCTTACTACCACTAGAACAACGAGGTATAGTACACAGCCTTAAGTAAAGCTCAGAGGTATATAAAATGAAACTAGTATAAAATGTGATGCGTGCCGCACCGTGATCTCCTCGTTCTTGAGGTCGACGGGGTTGTAGAGGCGCATGTTGTGCAGCGGGTCGGCGCCGGCGCGCGCCGCCAGCGCCATGTCGCCGCGCGTGCGCACCAGCCCCACGTCGTGGTGCAGCAGCGTCACGTCCATGCCGCGCCCCTCATCCTCCTGCACCACCTTGTACCTGAACGTGGAAACCTTTACTCTAATACCAGCTTCCACTGCTTATTCCCACGTGGACTTTGTTATAATTAACACAGCAGCTTCTGCCACCTAACGAAGCCTTTAGCGATGTAAATATGTAGGATATGTAGAACAATATTCGATATAGATATTTTTTAATGAACAAAAAGCAAATTGAGAACTAATGGAAGATTTTTACAACTTGTCGAAGGCCTCCATGCCCCAGGCCGAGTCGCAGCCCTCGGACGCATTCATGCCGAATGCCCTGAGCCAAATACCTAGACAAACTAATGCATATTTTTTATTCAAGCATTATAACTAGCACTGTTACTGCTCCAAGTTGTCGTCGAATACGTGATATTAAGACAGAGAATAAGGAAGAGCCCGGTACCTGGGATGCCTGTAAAGATAGTGCACGGTGGCGACGTCTCCCTCGGGCGAGGAGGGGCGGCGCGCGTTGTACTTGACGTAGGCGACGCTGGGCGAGATGCAGTGCGCGGCGGTGAGCACCCAGCGCGGGGCCAGCACGGCGCCCGAGCAGCGCGCCGTCCAGTAGCGGTCGAGCAGCGCGCACGCCGCCGGGAACTCGGCCAGCTGCGCCGCCGCGCCGCCGAACACGCGCCGCGTGCCCATCTCGCTGGGCGCGCTCCACAGCCCCGGGCTACCCATGCTGCGGTAGAACCCGTACACGCTGCCGTTGGCGCGGCGCGCCGCGCCGCCCGCCGCCGCGCCGCCCGTGGCCGCCATCGCCGCCAACACTACCACCGCTACGTACATTGTATCAAACGCTACTATTCGATCGTGCTCTAATCAATGACATATTTGTTTTGGCATGTTACGACACCCACACATAACATGTGACAGAAGTATAGATGACAATAACATCATTAATGTCAGAGTTTTTACTACATGAAACGAGATTGTACTTATTTGGTTTTAGGAACATAGGTTTAAACGAGTAAACCTGAGATGTACTGATTATTATATAAATATAATTTTTATAAACTATGTTACTCACTATGCCGGACGCCAGGATACTGGTAAAAAAAATAAAAATAAAAAAAATTGATTAAACTGTATTTTATTTAACTGTTAATTTGTCTCATGTTAGTCTACGACTTAAATAGCATGTGCCAACTGTGTTTCTTGCCTAACATGTCGTAAAAGGCGACTAATGGTATTCATATACCTTTATTGGTTTTGAGTATGTGATTGTGTAGGCGACGAGCTAGCCACTCGTCACCACTTTATCTCAATTTTCCATTTAAGTTTTATTTTTGACTGAATGTGGTTAAAGGAGCCTGCTGCACCTTTGACTCTGCCTACCCTTTCGAGGATTATGGGCGTGATGTTATGTATGTATGTATGTTATTTAACTGTACCTCGTTAGAACCACTACAGTATTTTTATTCAGTGTAATTAAAAAAATCCACTAATCAAGTTTTGTTTGGTGATACATTAGTTGCGTTTGTTTGTCGACAGATGGTGGTGAAAGGGGGCGCCCCGGGGGTGCGGTCGGGGCGCGCGCGCGGCGCGTGGTAAGCGCGGGGCGGCGCGCGCGATGCGCGCAGGGCGCGGCGGCGCGCGGGCGGCGCTCGCAGCATGAACGCGTCCGAGGGCTGCGACTCGGACTGGGGCGTGG